>ONZH01015198.1:0-418028 GCA_900303285.1 Rhinella marina
AAAAAAAACGAATCCTGTATTTTAAGCATCCGTTATGCATATTTGGCATCCGTTTTAGCCATTTCGATCAGAGAACTGTTATTTTAGATGGGGAAAAGTAATGAATGCTGGCCTTTTTTTTTGTCTAAAATAATGGATGCCCAATAGAGATGAGCGAGCATACTCGTCCGAGCTTGGTGCTCGTTCGAGTATTAGGGTACTCGTAAGTGCTCGCTGCTCGGACGAGTATCTCGCCATATTCGAGGAAATGGCAACTTCCGCATCGTGCTTTTTTGGCGCCTATAAACACAGCCAACCACAAGCCAGGAGACTCTTCGGTACACCCAGCATCACGTGGGGCCCTTACATGTCGATAGCAGGGGTTGGCTGGCCTGATTAGGTGACCCTGGAATATACTAGTGACTGGCCGCGGTGCTCGGCTCAGATGCCGTCTAGATGTCGTTAGGGATAGAGCTGCTGCCTTTCAGGGACAGTGTTAGGGCCTGCATTTAGTTCTCTGTTAGGCAGGAATCACCCACAAAGAACCCAACAGCCCTTCTAAGAGCTAGAAGACATTTTTTTGTCTCCTGGCTTGGCTGGCAGGCTGGCACTAGTAGTGCAGCTATCGCCATATCTAACCCAGTTTTTTTTTTTATTGTTCTATCTCAGTGATACAAATCCATTGCACACAGCAGTGTGGAACCATTCTGTGTGTCACAGTTCAGCACACTCACTCCAATCCATATATACTGTCCAGGTGACACTTTCTGTACGTCACACAATACAACCAAGTCATTTGCTACCAATATCATCTACAGCTTGATCCAGAAAACTCTCTGTGCGACATTTGTCTGGGTCGCAGACTAAATAGCCACCGTTAACAGGGTGTCAGTCAGTTCTACCATAGTTCCTGCACGTCACGTTCCCAAAAAAACAAAATATAAAAAAAAAAATATTTTTTCAGTTGTTTTAGCTCAGTGATACAAATCCATTTTACTCAGCTGTGTGTAACCTTTCTGTGTGTCACAGTTCAGTACACTAGCTCCCATCCGTATATACTGTCCAGGTGACACTTTCTCTGGGTCGCAGACTAAATAGCCACCGTTAACAGGGTGTCAGTAAGTTCTACCATAGTTCCTGCACGTCACGTTCTCAAAAAAACTAAATTTTAAAAAAAATATAAAAAAACAAATATAAAAAAAAAATTAGTTTTTCAGTTGTTTTAGCTCAGTGCAGGGGCGTAGCAATAGGGGAAGCAGGGGAAGCAGCTGCTTTGGGGCCCAGACCCACAAGGGGCCCCCTCAGGAGGGAGACTAAAAGATTTTATTGTCAGGCCCCCCTCAACAGTATTATACAATGACATTATATACAGTGACACTATAGAAAGCGGATGGAACGGCTGTCAGGCCTTGTCTGGGAGAGCTCAATCTTGACTAGCCACAAGAGTGAGGGTTGCATGTGAGTTCGGGGTTGCGAGGAAGTTTCAGGGGGGGGCCCCATTCAAAAATTTGCTGTGGGGCCCAGTTAGTTGTAGTTACGCCACTGGCTCAGTGATACAAATCCATTTTACTCAGCTGTGTGTAACCTTTCTGTGTGTCACAGTTCAGTACACTAGCTCCCATCCGTATATACTGTCCAGGTGACACTTTCTGTACGTCACAGAATACAACCAAGTCATTTGCTACCAATATCATCTACCGCTTGATCAAGAAAACTCTCTGTGCGACATTTGTTTGGGTTGCAGACTAAATAGCCACTGTTAACAGGGTGTCAGTCAGTTCTACCATAGTTCTTGCACGTCACGTTCCCAAAAAAACAAAATAAAAAAAATTTATTTTTTCAGTTGTTTTAGCTCAGTGATACAAATCCATTTTACTCAGCTGAGTGTAACCTTTCTGTGTGTCACAGTTCAGCACACTAGCTCCCATCCGTATATACTGTCCAGGTGACACTTTCTGTACGTCACTTAATTCTACCAGACTGAACAAGTTTGTGGGTTTCAGTACACCAGGCCCGTTTATTTTATTTTTTTTATATAATACACTTATATACAGAAAATGTTGATCCCCAGGGCTAAGGGTCGAGGACGAGGACGAAGGCGTGGGCGTGGGCATTCAATTACTGCAGGGGGCAGAGGCCGTGGTCCTGGGCAGGGTGAGACAGTACCTGCTGATGAGGGAGCTGTGGAACGCCGCAGAGCTACACTCCCTAGCTTCATGTCTCAACTTACAGGGACACGTGGTAGAGGACTGTTGAAACCACAACAGTGCGAACAGCTGATCTCGTGGATTGCGGATAATGCTTCAAGTAATTTGTCCACCAGTCAGTCTTCCACGCAGTCCACCCACGTTACCCAAGGGAGCACTCCTATGGCTCCTCCACCTCAACCTCCTTCCCCCCAGTCTGCCCCCTCCCAGGAAAATTTGGAATGTGATCCGGCATACTCTGAGGAACTGTTTTCTGGACCCTTCCCAGAGTCACAAACCACTTCTCAGGTTGCCGCTGACCTCGTTCCCGATGCCCAAGTTTTCCAACTGTCGCAGTCTGTGGGTGATGATGATGACAATGTTGAGTTAGTGGAAGAAGTTTGTAAAGAGGTGTCGGACGATGAGGAGAGACGGTTGTCAGACAGTGGTGAAGTTGTTGTCAGGGCAGGAAGTCCGAGGGGGGAGCAGACTGAGGAATCGGAGGATGACGAGGTGACTGACCCAAGCTGGGTTGATATGCCGAGTGAAGACAGTGCTTCTGAGGCGGAGGCGAGTGCTGCACCAGAACAGGTTGTAAGAGGCAGTGGTGTGGCCAGAGGGAGAAGCAGGGCCAGAGCTGGTGCATCAGCAGCAACTGTTTCACGTAGTGAAGCTCCCGTGGCGAGGCCTAGATGTTCGCAAGTCTGGAGGTTCTTTAAAGAAAGTGAGGATGACCGATGGACTGTGGTGTGCAACCTGTGCCACACCAGGATCAGCAGGGGTGCCACCACTACTAGCCTAACCACCACAGCATGCGCAGGAATATGAGTGCTAAACACCCCACTCAATGGAACCAAGGCCGTTCACCACCTCCTGCGGGTCACACCACTGCTCCATCCCCTGTGTCACTCGCTGCCTCTGCTAGTCAACCCCATGCGTCACTCGCTGCCTCTGCTAGTCAACCCCCTGCCCAGGACCCCTCCACAGTGTCCACCAACGTGTCCCAGCGCAGCGTTCAGCTGTCTTTACAGCAGACGCTGGAGCGCAAGAGGAAATACAGTTCCACCCACCCACATGCCCAAGCCCTCAACGTCCACATCTCCAAATTGCTTAGCCTGGACATGCTGCCCTATAGGCTGGTAGAGACCGAGGCCTTTCGAAATCTCATGGCGGTGGCTGCCCCTCGGTATTCCGTCCCCAGCCGCCACTATTTTTCCCGATGTGCCGTCCCAGCCCTACACCAGCACGTGTCACAGAACATCATCCGTGCCCTGACCAACGCTGTTTCTGAGAAGGTCCACCTAACCACGGACACGTGGACAAGTGCTGCCGGGCAGGGACACTATATCTCACTGACGGCACATTGGGTTAACTTGGTGGAGGCTGGGACCGAGAATGACCCTGGGGCCGCTCATGTACTGCCCACACCGAGGATTGCGGGGCCTACCTCGGTCACGGTCTCTCAGACGTACTATGCCTCCTCCTCCTCCTCCGACCCCTCCTCCTCCTCCACCGAATTACCATCCGTGGGCACGGCGCCTTCAGTCGGTAGCTCTAGGCGCAGCAGCAGTGCCGTGGGTAAGCGCCAGCAGGCGGTGCTCAAACTGCTGAGCTTAGGTGACAAAAGGCACACCGCCCAAGAGCTGTTACAGGGCATCACGGCGCAGACCGATGTGTGGCTGGCACCGCTGAACCTCAAGCCAGGCATGGTTGTGTGTGACAACGGGCGTAACCTGGTGGCGGCTCTGCAACTCGGCAGACTGACACATGTGCCATGCCTGGCCCACGTGTTCAACCTAATTGTTCAGCGGTTCATCAAGACATACCCCAATCTGTCTGATTTGCTCACCAAGGTGCGCCGCATCTGTGCGCATTTCCGCAAGTCGAGCACAGATGCTGCCACTCTCAGGGCAGCGCAGCGCCACCTACAACTGCCCGCTCACCGACTGTTGTGCGACGTGCCCACGAGATGGAATTCCACATTAAACATGTTATCCAGAGTTTACCAGCAGCGCACAGCAATTGTAGACTGCCAGATGTCATCTTCCACCAGAACTGGTCGTCAGGTCTCTCAGATTCCTCAAATCTACAATGAGGAGTGGACGTGGATGTCTGATATCTGCCAGGTGTTGAGCAACTTTGAGGAGTCAACACAGATGGTCAGCGGCGATGCCGCCATTATCAGCCTCACCATCCCGCTGCTTTGCCTGTTGAAAAACTCACTGCTCAGCATCAAGTCGGATGCTTTGCGCTTGTCACAAGAGACGGTGGAGGAAGATACGTCGCTTGATAGCCAGAGCACCCTCCGGTCTGTTTCTCAGCGCGTATCAGAGGAGGGGGATGAGGATGAGGAGGAAGAGGAGGAGAATGTCGGTGAGACAGAAGAGGGTACCAGTGCTCAGTCCTTAACTCTTAAGCATGTATGGGCTGAAAAAGAGGACTTGGAGGAGGAGGAGGAAATGGAGAGTCAGGCCAGTGAGGAGAGGGAATTCTTGCGTGTTGGGACTCTGGCGCACATGGCAGACTTCATGTTAGGCTGCCTATCCCGTGACCCTCGCGTTAGAAGAATTTTTTCCAACACCGATTACTGGGTGTTCACTCTCCTGGACCCACGGTACAAGCAGAACCTTTCCACTCTCATCCCTGCAGAGGAAAGGAGTATGAGAGTGAATAGATATCAACAGGCCCTGGTGCACAAGCTGAAACAATTTTTCCCATCTGACGCCGCTAGCGGCAGAGGGCATGGTTCTGTGGGCCAAGTAGCGGGGGAGAGGAGGCGAGCAGGCAGCTTGTCCAGCACTGGCAGGGGAACGCTCTCCAAGGCCTTTGCCACTTTTATGTCACCCCAGCAAGACACTGTCACCTGTCCCCAGTCTAGGCAGAGTAGGGGGGAGCTGTACAGAAAGATGGTGAGGGAGTACCTAGCTGACCATACCAACGTCTGTAGCGATCACTCTGCTCCATACAACTACTGGGTTTCAAAGCTGGACACGTGGCCTGAACTGGCGCTGTACGCCTTGGAGGTGCTGGCCTGCCCTGCCGCTAGCGTGCTGTCAGAGCGGGTATTCAGTGCAGCTGGTGGCGTCATCACCGATAAGCGTACACGCCTGTCAACTGACAGCGCTGACAGGCTGACGCTTATTAAAATGAACAAAGCCTGGATTTCACCGGAATTCAAATCTCCTCCGGGGGAAAGCAGCTAAAGATTTAAATAACTTATGTATCCGATTCCTCTTCTCTACTCCTCTTCTCTACTCCTTCTCCTCCTCCATATCGTCTTTGCCTAACGCTGACCCAAAAAAACGCCATTTTTTAGAGGTCCAACTGGCACTCTTTTAGCACAATTTTTCAGGAGGGCCCCCTACAGGCCCTCTATTCAAACAATTTTTCCAGAGGTCCACCTACAGGCCCTCTCTTCAAACAATTTTTCAGGAAGGCCCCCTACAGGCCCTCTCTCCAAACAATTTTTCCGGAGGTCCACCTATAGGCCCTCTGGTCCAAACAGGCCCTCTGTCCAAACAATTTTTCCGGAGTTCCACCTACAGGCCCTCTCTCCAAACAATTTTTCCGGAGGTCCACCTACAGGCCCTCTCTCCAAACAATTTACGTCTTTTTCCTATCTTTCTCTCTCTCCAAACTATTTTTCCGGATAGCTGCCATATACGGTATTAAACTGAGTAGTATACATAGAACACATACCACACTTGATCAAGCTCATAATTGACAATTGTACCGGTTGATGCTAAATTTTTAAGTTGGGGTCCTGCGTCGTCATTCTAACTACATCCGGCTGTTGTCACCACCACACACGCTAGCCCAGGGGGCACTCCCCTGGCTCTTCCAGCTCAACCTCCTTCCCCCCAGCCTGCCCCCCCACCTACAGGCCCTCTCTCCAGTTCCTGTTTCCAGTTTTATTTGCGCAAACTGCATACATTTTTGGGATAGGTGTGAAAAATAATATTACTTGCGAATCTATATTGCCCAACATTGGATACGGTAGCAAGTAGAAGACCAAACACATGCTGCCCACAGGGTACCGCAAATTCCTGGTTCACCCGCAAATTCCTTGTCCACAATGTCAAGGAGGTCGAGGTTCTTTGGATGAGCAACAAGTCCTTCTGTACTGAAATCGCCGACAAAGTCTCCATCTAAGAACTTACAGACCGTTGTGGAGAGAGCGGCACAGCTCGCCATAAAAGTGACGAACCCCAATGCCAGACTGCGCTGAGAAGATAACGAATAAATATCTCTGTGGTTATTTTTGCTAAATAAAAGTTAAATAAACCCCCCAAAAAATTCATCTGTTCCTGTGCCTGATCCACCCAAGTTGAATCTGTCCCATCATGAGAAAGTCCCCCCCAAGGAGTCCCCACTGTAACTTGCTTCCCATACAACTACCTCACCCCCCGACACCTGTGTCTCGCCATTGTCCACCACCTCCTCAGACAACACTGGTAAATCCACACTGTCAGCACACAGAAACAGCAAAAGGTCTTGCGAATTGGGGCAGAGAATGTTGTGAGCTAGCACATCAGAGAAGGGGTGACTATGGGGTTCCAGGGAGTACGTGACCACATGCAATCTCCATCTAAAAAGTCATGCCACACTTGATCAATCTCATAATTTACGACTGTACCGGTTGATGCTAAATTTTTAAGTTGGGGTCCTGCGTCGTCATTCTAAATACATCCGGCTGTTGTCACCACACACGCTAGCCCAGGGGGCACTCCTCTGGCTCTTCCAGTGAAACCTCCTTCCCCCCAGCCTGCCCCCCACCACCTACAGGCCCTCTCTCCAAACAATTTACGTCTTTGTCCTATCTTTCTCTCTCTCCAAACCATTTTTCCGGATAGCTGCCATATACGGTTTTAAACTGAGTAGTATACATACCACAGTTGATCAATCTCATAACTTATGACTGTACCGGTTGATGCTAAATTTTTAAGTGTGGGTCCTGCGTCGTCATTCTAAATACATCCGGCTGTTGTCACCACCACACACGCTAGCCAGGGGCACTCCTCTGGCTCTTCCAGCGAAACCTCCTTCCCCCCAGCCTGCCCCCCACCTACAGGCCCTCTCTACAAACAATTTACTCGGATAGGGGACGTATTAGATGTTGTACTAATGTTTTTTTTTTGCTCTTCTTTTAATTGCCTCCTGACCTGTGATAGGCAGAGCATGGACACGTCCCCTTAGCTGCAGTGGGAAAGACACTCCCCTGGCCAGAGCAAGCTCTTTTTCCGTGGTCGAAAAATCCATTAAATATAAGGTCCCAAGATAGGGGACGTATACGGTATTAAATTGAGAAGAATCGATACCATACCGGTTGATGCAACAGTTTTCCAAAATCCATTCTGGCTGTTGTCACCACCACACACGCTAGCCCAGGGGGCACTCCTCTGCCTCTTCCAGTGAAACCTCCTCCCCCCCCACCTACAGGCCCTCTCTCCAAACAATTTACCCAGGTAGGGGGACGTATTAGATATTGTACTGATTCTGAATTGCCTCCTGCGATAGACGGGAATCGAACCCAGATCAACTGCTTGGGAAGTAGCTATGCTCACCACTATACCACCAGCAGGCACAGCAACTGATAAGAACAGATACTAAACTTGATTTCAGCTGCAGTGCCAGCATGCGCAGTGGTGTCACCTGCAGGCGGTGATGGACCTTCGTTGCACCTAGTTGGGTGCTTCCCTAACATGTGATGGGTATTTGCCTCTCCTTTCTTGGTCTGGGTGAGCACAATTGCCATGAGGGTAACCACCAGGCTGTTGCCTGAGGATTTGAGGTAATGGTGGGATTAAGCAGCCTCAGAGGCATCCATGCATGCTGCCCCTGCTGTTTCCTGTCCATTTCCGTGGTGTTTCCATCATTTTCTGAGGTTTCCAGGTTTTCAGGCAAACTTCCCTGTGCAGAGCTTTGGTCCCCCGCAAAAATGCTCGAGTCTCCCATTGACTTCAATGGGGTTCGTTATTCGAAACGAGCACCCGAGCATCGGGAAAAGTTCGACTCGAATAACGAGCACCCGAGCATTTTAGTAATCGCTCATCTCTAATGCCCAATGTGCATAAGGCCTCATGTGTGTGTGCTGGCCGTGCCCGTGCTGCGGGCCGCATACGGCGAGTCCGCAATAAACGGGCACCGGCCGTGTGCAGCCCGCATCACGGATCGCGGACCCATTCACTTCAATGGGTCCGCGATCCGGGAGATGCGGAGCGGAGGCACGGATCGGAACACCACGGAAGCACTACAGTGTGCTTCCGTGGTGTTTCTGGCCGTGCCTCCGCACCGCAAAAAAGTAGCGCAAGCACTACTTTTTTGCGGTACGGACCCTCGGATGTGGATCGCGGACCCCATTCAAGTGAATGGGTCCACGATCCGCATGCAGTGGCCTCACGGTCAGTGCCCGTGCATTGCGGACCGCAGTTTGCGGCCCGCAGCACGGGCACGGCCGGCACACGTTCGTGTGCATGATGCCTAAATGAGCATAATGGATGCTTAAAATATAGGATCCGTTTTCTTTTTGTTTTTTTTATCTGTTCTTCTGATGGATCAGAATGGAAAAATAAACAGTGATGTGAACCTGGGCTTGTAGTAAACTTTATATACTGTGTGAATGGGAAGTCACACAATGACTAAAATAAGAGCAGTGAAAATAAAACTCCCCACATGAACACCTAGAAGCAGAAATGGTCCTCAACACAACTTTTGCAAGCAATGCCTGCAAAGGAGAAAGTTTTAATTTATGAATAACATGAAGGAAAATCTTCTCAGCAACAGTCTTCATTTTGATGCAGGAAGTATATCCTGACCTCAGAGACAGTTTAAAAATTGTTCTGAAATTGCTGGTGGCAGTAATTACAGGCTGTGATTCCTCTGTTAAATCACTACAGGAAAATATATTTCTCTTAGAAGGAAATCATTGCTGGAAAATTGTTAGTATGTAAGGGATATATGTGTAAGAGATGCTCCTAAAATATAAAGCAACTCAGAGACACATAAATAGTTAAAGAGGTTTTCCAGGGATAAATCTGATTCAGCCTAAAATGCTTAGCTTTGGTATTCACCACTGTTCAGGTCTCCTTTGGGATTACATATACACATGATGTCATCCATACGGGTGATGCATCACCTGAGCAGGCTGGCCTGTCACAGCCCGCTGTAGTGACATCACTATGGTCAACAGGTCTCTGCAGTGACATGATTGGCTGGCCTACTGACATCATTAGTTATGAGCGAATCGAAGTCAAACAAATAGATTTTGATCCGAATTTCAGGGAAAATGTGATTCGTCACGAAGCCGAATTTCCTTGCACTCCGTGGTAACAAATCATTTTTTTCCTGAAAAGGCGGAAAAATACATACTCACCTCATCCATTTGCGTGCGAAGGGGCTGTCATGGCCATCTTGATTTAAGATACCGCGCAATATTTTGCGTAGTGCCTTCAATCACTATGGCTGCGGCGGACTCTACGTGATCAAATGGATAAGGTGAGTATATATATGTAACCGAATGAATGCCTGAAAGCCCAGAATTTTGGGGCTCAGTGGCGTACCTAGGGTATTTGGCACCCGGGGCGGGTACTTTCTCTGGCACCCCCCCCCCCCCCAAAAAAAAAAAAAAAAAACTTAGAAACCTTTAATATAAATATACTGAAATATATATATTTTTTTTTAACGGTTTACAAAGTAAAATCATTTTAAAAAGAAAAGATCATGTTTTGTGTTCCCATTTTTTTTAACATGGATTTTGGAGTACATATGACTTTTTGGTCACTTGGTATTACACTATTTGTGAGGCAAAGTGACCGTAAAATGGCTGCTTTGTGACTCCACAACCCCCCCCCCCCCCCCGTGAAAATTCAAGCCTAACTGGAAAAAATACCTCTCTCTGCTATCTCTCTAGTCTTGTCTAGTTAGTGTGCCCTGCTCTGCTGTCTCCAGTACAGCACCACTCCTGCTGGCCTAACTGCCACAGCCACACACACCACACTTTTTTTTTTTTTTTAAACTAAAGGTGCTGGCAGCAGATGCTGGGTGACACACACTGGTGGTCACTCTGGCTGCTGGCACTTTACTAGTGCAAACAGCGTTTGCTCAGAGCCTGGCTGGCTCACTCTCAGCTCAGGAGCACAGCACGCTGCTCACTCTGGCTGCCTGCAAAGATGTCTGACACACACTGACTGGGTCCCGCCTGTAAAATTAGCGTGCGCGCTCCCTGGCTCATGAGCGAGCACGCTACTTGTTCAAACTTCACCCAATAAACTTCGTCCGGCTGCGCCCACGTGACCACCCCATGTGACCTCTCAGTTTGGCTGCCGGCCTCCTCCTTGCTCCGCTGGTCTCTTTCACTTGTGAGTGTCTGGGGGAGGGGCCTGCGCAGCGCTGCTGCTCACAGCTCATCTCGCCCAGCCTCAGCGAGCAGCCGAGCGATCAGCTGATGCAGCGGCGCGGCACTCCTCTGAAGCATGACACCCGGGGCGGACCGCCCCCCTGCAAGTACGCCACTGTTGGGGCTCATTCAGACGACTGTATGAAAGGGTCCACATTCTTTCCACAATTTTGTGGAATGGGTGCAGACCCATTTATTCCAATGGGGCCACAAAAGTTCAGTTCTGCGCCCCCCCAAAAAAGATCGAGCACAGATGCAGCAGGGAAACCGAATGGAAGTAGAATTTGGGCAGAAGGAAATGTTTATTTTATTTATGAAAACTCCCTTTAATAACATGAAGATATCAGTAATAGTTTACACAGTTACCAACATTTACTAACATTTTTATAGGGACACCGACTTTGACAGAGTTTGGTTTACTTGCGTGTTGTGATATGGGCCAGGGTTTGTTGGGGTGTGGTTTGCCAGGATATATATTATTTGTCAGATACTCCCTTTATATTGACCTCTCTATAAGGACATTATAGTGAGGACAGTTTAAAAGGATGGGATTGCTCACAACAATGATCTCAGACGCCATATGCTGTTAAAGGGAATCTGTCGTCGAACAACAGTTTGCATAGACACGTAGCTTTAGTTCATCTGATTTAAAACTCTGTTTTTGTTTTGTTTATCCGAGGCTCCATTCTAAAGTTATGATACTTTTTCTTAACATGCATATTAGGTCTTTGGTGCAAGGAGGGCATCACCATTGCTCTTGTTATGCCCAAGCTCTGCTCATTTCTATGGGTCTGTGTACATGAGCATTGTTGTTCACACATCATCTCTGCCTTCAGGAGAAATCACAGCATGTTCTATATTCTGCGTTTTTCACGCAGCCCTGGCTCCATAGAAGTGAATTAGGCTTCCATGAAAAATGCATTGCATCCAGATGCAGTCCGGATGCAAAGCGTTTTTCATTGATGGTTGCTAGGAGATGTTGTTTGTAATGCTCCTTTCCTGTCTGTGGAAGTTCAAAGAATAGCCAAGTAAGTATGCATGATGGGAGAAGTAGTTTCGCAACACCTGGAGTGCCGGAGGTTGCTGACCACTGGTCTATGCAAACAGTTGTATAGGGAGGTCACTAGTGCCTGTTTTGTTTTTTTTGGGGAAGTTTTCATAACGTTTGGATAAACCAGCCCAGATCCAATAATTTTCTAGGCCCCAGTCCAGACCTTTTAATTAATTCAAACTTATGGACCGGATCCTTAAAGAAAGTCAGACCCCAGACCAGATCCATTCATAATTATTAAATTTGGCCAGCTTAAGGATAGCATTTGTGGTAGTACCTGGACCTAGAGAGGAACTAGGGCTGCAGAAGAAGAGCCAGGAACAAGGAGAGGTGAGTATTGTAAGAGAATGCCTTAGACAAATATTTTCTGAGAATGAATAATAAATTAAAATCATCTGCCTCTGGGTCCTGCTCATGCCACCGCAACTGCTTCTCAAGGTAGAGGCATGTATTTCACAAGACTTCTGAAGGTGTCCTATGACATGTGACACCAAGACACCAAGTGGGTCAGGTTTGTTTCTCCCAGCACATCCCACAGATATAAAATATACATGCATGTGAATGTCTTTCTATTTGGAAACATACAACTTTACAATCTACAATATACATGATACGTGAGGGGTGAAGGTGCAGAACAGCTTCAGATATGTGGTAAGTTGGACAGTGGGCAATGCATTGTCAACCTAAAGTGGGAAGTATAAATTATAAATAAGAATGCTAGGGGATCAACAACAGTAATTGGACAAATTAAATAATTGTAAATACAAAGTTAATTTCTAATACTTGGTTGAAAACCCTTTATTGGCAATGACTGCCTGAAGTCTTGAACTCCTGGACATCACCAGACACTGTGATTCCTCCTTTTTAATACTCCGCCAGGCCTTTACTGCAGCGGTTTTCAATTGCTGTTTGTTTGTGGGCCTTTCTGTCTGAAGTTTATGCTCTATTGGGTTCAGGTGACTGACTTGGCCATTCAAGAATATTCCACTTCTTTGCTTTAATAAACTGGGTTGCTTTGGCTTTATGTTTTGGGCCATTGTACATCTGTATTATGAAACGCTGACCAATCAGTTTGGCTGCATTTGTCTGGGTTTGAGCACAATATGTCTCTGAAAACCCCAGAATTTATCTGGCTGCTTCTGTCCTGTGTCACATCATCAGTAAACACAAGGGACCCAGTGCCACTGGCAGCCATGCATGCCCAAGCCATCACACTGCCTCCTCCATGTTTTACAGATGATATGTTATGCTTTGGATGATGAGCTTTACCATGCCTTTGCCATACTTTTTTCTTTCCATCATTCTGGTAGAGGTTGATCTTGGTTTCATCTGTCCAAAGAATGATCTTCCAGAATTGTGCTGGTTTTTTAAGCCTTCTTCTTCTTGAGGTTTATGAGTGGCTTGCACCTTGCAGTGAACCCTCTGTATTTACTTTCATGCATTCTACTCTTTATGGTAGATTTGGATATTGATACGCCTATATCCTGGAAAGTGTTGTTCACTTGGTTGGCTGTTGGCTCTTCACCATGGTAATTATTCTGCGATCATCCACCACTGTTGTCTTCCATGGGCGTCCAGGTCTTCTTGCATTGTTGAGGTCACCAGTGCTTTCTTTCTCAGGATGTACCAAACTGTAGATTTTGCCACTCCTAATAGTGTAGAAATTTCTCAGATGGGTTTTTTCTGTTTTCGCAGTTGAAGGATGGCTTGTTTCACCTGCATGGCCACATGTTTACTTCTTAGCAAAATCTTCAAAATGCAAGCACCACACCTCAAATCAACTCCAGGCCTTTTATGTGCTTAATTGAGAATTAAATAATGAATGAATTGCCCACACCTGCCTATGAAACAGCCTTTGAGTCAATTGTCCAATTACTTTTGGTCCCTTTAAAAACAGGGTGCCACATGTAAAGGAGCTGAAACTCCTAAACCCTTCATCCAATTTTAATGTGGATACCCTCAAGAGAAAGCTAAAAGTCTGGACTAGTCAAGTCTATATAACTATAACTTGAACATGTTTTAGTAAACAGGTAAAAAAAACTAAATTTGTGTCAGTGTCCAAATAAATATAGACCTAACTGTACTTTAGGAACCCCTGCTTTATCCTACCCTTGATTTTAATCCCACAAAATTAAGGGGTTTATTGTCAGATTTCAGGAGCTTGCAAAGTGTGTGTCCCTTTAAGAACTTATGTGATACATATGTGCATAACATAATAAGCATCAAGAATTTATAAGTGCCCGGCATATTTGAAATCTCCAATTTCAGGTAGTATTTATGACATTCTATTCTCATCAAACATGTAGGTGTTGCCTATAGAAATCATGAAAAAGCGGGAAAGAACAGCATTCCAGATAGCCAGAATAAGTAATGTGGGCGGAGTTTGGTCCAACTCACCACAAATTACAAATCCAAAAGATAAAGAAATGGAGGCGGCATTTGGTGGTTTATTCCAGATGCAATGTTTTTCTCCAGCCAACATTTCTCCAGCCTGCATATACCCTGTACTGTGCTTATATATATATATATATATATATATATATATATATATATATACAGAAACATATGGTGACGTCATCATTGTGAGACAAGGGTGTAGCTATAAGCCGTGCAGAGGTAGCAGTCGCCACCTTTGTGCAGCATAAGAAGACACCAGTATTATAGAAAATGCATGCTGGTCAAGTTACACCTCTGGCTGGAGGGAAGGGGTTAGGTCAAGCATTTGGCATGGGGGGGGTCCCTTTTAATTTTTTCCTCAGGCAGCATGAAGGCTATGTGGCTCCCTGCCCCTGGCTGCTAAGCCCTGAGGGAAGGGGGCCCAAGTTGAACTCTTGCACCAGGGCCCATGAACCTTTAGCTACACCCCTGTTGTGAGACAGACATGTCATAACCAACCTGTGACAATCATCGAATAAAATAAACACAACAGACCATACATTATAAGTGTAGTGGCCAAATGATTGTACCTTTGTATTGCTGAAGGTGTTTTGGGGAGAAAACATACTCGGCGTACAGCTCCTGGCTGTTGTCACCTCAGTGAAAAGACAGCGCATGCTCCACAGACGTCACATGGAAAGCGCACTTTCCATAGTTATAAAAAAAAGCGTCAAAATGAAGTGTAATAGGATTGGTTGTTCCAGGTAACACCTTGACTTTATCATCATTTGCTGTCCCCAGTTGGCTTTGGAGTGTGGGTGTAAACTGGAGTACCCAGAGAAAACCCACGCAAACACGTGGAGAACATACAAACTCCATGTAGATGTTGTCCATGGTTGGATTTGAACCTAGGACCCCAGTGCTAAGCATTGAGCCACCATTCTGCCCTATAATAATATTGTATTAGTTCCTGTGACTGACAGATGAGACTGAACGTATCTTTAGTAAAATCACCTCTAAATATTTCATACAAATCCCGCTAGCAAAGCTTTCAAGCAGGATGCTGAATAATGTGTGCTATGGAATAAAATATGATACTGAAACAATCATTAAGCCTAATTTGGTGAAGTACATCACTCCTCTATGTGACGGCAATTAATAGTGAAGATGGAGTAAATAAATGCATTTCTAATTATCTTCTTAAGAGCAAATAATATAACTGACACTTTGTACATAAATTCACTTGGAAAAGCTGCACATTGGAAGCATCCTAAAAAGAGCCAAGAAATCATAGTAATGCATCGAGCTAATTACAAAGTGTCAGCGCTGAACGTGTTAAGCAAACAATGATTTTTTTTCCTGGTATTATTTAATTAAACACTTTTCATTCAGTGGATTATGTTAAATATTGCTGCCTCCCACACACTTGTCATCGTGTCCTTATGTTTTGATTTCTGCTATAAGCATTGCTAGTGTGGCTTGCAAATCAGGATTTCAGATCTCTCTGTGTTTTTCGAAAGAAATAACGTTCTTTTCATCCGCCGTTGCAAGTTTTAGATTATGAGCTGTTCTATTTTTAGGGATGTCACAAAACAGATAAAAGTGCATGGTATTCTGCTATTTGCAGGCTAGCTGTTACTATGGCAGCTGCTCAGGGTCAGCATACAAAACTGTAGGTGTTTGGAGGAATGTTCTGATTGATCTATGCATTCGGAAACGACAGTGTTGTATTTGCCATTGTTACATGTTTTTTTAATGGCTTTATTAAATGTACCTGAAGCTTCCTACATCATTGTGATCGTATAGAGACATGCCCAGAGGTTCTCTTAGGACATTATCATACATCACGTATATGATATCTATTTCTTCAACTGTAAGATTCACTTATGAATGAAGACAAGAGTGACCTTAGCATTGAATACATACAGTACAAATCCATACTCAGAAAGCCTCAGAGATGAACCTTACAAAATCCACCATCCAAAATAACAAAATTTCTGTTTAATGGTTATAACTAGGTTTGAGCGAATAGACCTTTGGATTATAGAACCAAAGTCAATTTGTTTAAATACAATTTGTTCAAATATTTTTATCCTGTTTCTGTACAGTAAAATGCATTGGCTACTTTGAGCCAAAGTTCTTCTCACCCAAAGTCGCGCGGAACTTAGGTGAATTCCTACTGTATTAATATCTGCATATTTGAAAGGATTCTCTGGGAATTAAGAAATTGAAAATACTAAAATATTACTTCATTTTAAATATATCCCAAAATACCTTTCATTAGTTATAATGGCTCATTTTGT
This sequence comes from Rhinella marina, assembly GCA_900303285.1. Lineage (NCBI taxonomy): Eukaryota > Metazoa > Chordata > Amphibia > Anura > Bufonidae > Rhinella > Rhinella marina. The sequence goes on from ONZH01015198.1 coordinate 16,291, forward strand.
CTGGGGAACGATCAACAGGGGAAATGAAATGGCCACCATCCTATTAGTCCACACAAAACCTGTCCTAATTACACAGGAGGATAAGTTATTTCACAACACTGAGGTAAAGAGCTGCCTCATCCTCCTCTCTGCTCTACTTGTCAGGGATTATGATCCTGAATACAGTTTAATATATAGCTGAATCTCTGTAGGAATGGAGTTCATGAGGAGACATGAAGTACAGAGAGGAGGTATGAGTAATGAGTAGCAGCACTTGTATGCAGTCTCCATTACCACAGTCTGTCCTGTCCATCCTCTCTGTACTTCATGTCTCCTCATGAACTCCATTCCTTATCATCTTATCATCTGTATTCAGGATCATAATACCTGACAAGTAAAGCAGAGAGGAGGATAAGGCAGATCTTCACCTCAGTGTTGTGAATTAACTTGTGCTTCTGTGTGATTAGGACAGGTTTTGTGTGAACTAATAGGATGGCCTCATTTTATTTCTCGTAATAATTGCTGCCTAGACAAAATGAGCCATTATAACTAATGAAAGAGAATATTATTTGGGAACATATATATAATGAATAATATTTTCATTTTCTTAATTCCCGAAGAACCCATTTAAAAACAATTTAAAATAGCAATCCGAAGTGGGCTTTGGTACCGAGGTATCAGCCAGTGTCAAAGCCTACTTAGGATTGCTATTTTAAATTGTTTTTAAATAGATATGAATACAGTAAGAATTCACCAAAGTTTTACTTCAGGGAAAACGAACTTTGATCCAAAGGTCAGTCCGCTCAAGCTTAGTTATAACAATGTCCTCCTGAACATACAATAATGATTGCTATGGTTCCCAATGGAAGCAAAATGTGTAACAATTACCATGTGATGTAGAATACTTGTGTGTTACTAAATCCAAAAGTATTATGGGAGCGATACCTTTATTGGCTTACCAGCAGAAATCACATTGCAAGCTTTCAGAGCACAAAGGCTCCTTCTTCAGGCCAACTTACCATTTAGTGGACCTTTGTAAATTTGGAATATCATAAAGTATGTGCCAGATTTATGCTAGCATTCTCTGCATGCGCCAGAAAGTTTCTGTGCTCTTGAGTTTTTCTGTGCATCAAAAAACTGTCCAGCCTGTTTACAGCAGTTGCTGTAATTTCCATCCAAAAATGCAACAAAATGTAGGCGCATTTTTTGGCACATGGGGGTACATGTTGGCCACACTCCTATCCCAGTGAATTCATACCCCTTTACCTGTGAAGCCACACCTCCTCACCAGAAGAGGCATAAATTGCTTACAAAATAATATAAAACCTGCCTCAATGTTCAGACTCAGGCCAGACTGTATATTTACTCTCCTAGCTCCCAGACACATAGTGGAAACCATCTACCCTTAAACCAGGCCTACCTCGACAGGAGTAGAAGACTGATCACTCAGATGCTTGTACTCAAGGCCTCAAAGAACTAGCAGCAGAAGTGACAGTGACCCCTTCTCTTACTCGCTACACTACACCACTGCTTTGTATGGAACATATCCCTCCAGTATGTGTGTGAGAGGTTCTTCTTCCTCCGCTTCCTGCTCTGGCCATCTTTATTACATTTGTTACTGTAAAAGAAGAGAAAACCGACCCAGCCTCCTTCCAACACTGACCCAGAGAGCACCAAATATCTGCATCCTCTACAGAAACCATTACCCATGAGGACAAATTGACTACTAGAAACTACCCAGTCCATGGTCGAGGCTCCCAGCAGTCTAGGTGTACACTGTCTACATTTTAGTCCGACCCAGTATGTCCTTAGGTTTCTTCTATGCAAAAAACAGATGATAAAGATTCTAGAATTAATTCACCAGTAAAATGTTTTTATGTTGATTAAAAAAAAAAAGATTTCTATTTCTGTGTTCACTCATTTCATAAGAGGGTGGATGGATAGACATGCTGTCATCCAGCACTGTACTCATCACTATGAAGAAATGATCACCAGCAGGAAACTCAACATCTATTCTGGGACACAAGGAATTACTCTATTATTCTGCAACAGATTCCTTCTCCTGCTCTACAGAGGGTAATTTACTCAAAATGAAGCATGTAGCGCTGTCTAATCAACACACGTCTTATACTGACATGAGAAAGGTCTTCTTTGCAGAAGTCCAGTGTACGTTTAGCACTTCTGCTCATTGATAGCCAAGTGTCCTTAGAACAGGTTCAGCAGGCAAAGTCACAGAGCTTTGTTCTTGAAGTTCAGACTATATAAATCTACGTTTTAAATGTATGTATTGACTAAATACAGTACAGACCAAAAGTTTGGACACACCTTCTCATTCAAAGAGTTTTCTGTATTTTCATGACTATGAAAATTGTAGATTCACACTGAAGACATCAAAACTATGAATTAACACATGGGGAATTATATACTTAACAAAAAAGTGTGAAACAACTGAAAATATGTCTTATATTCTAGGTTCTTCAAAGTAGCCACCTTTTGGCTTTGATTACTGCTTTGCACACTCTTGGCATTCTCTTGATGAGCTTCAAGAGACAGACACCTGAAATGTTATTCCAACAGTCTTGAAGGAGACCCCAAACTATCTCGATTGGGTTCAGGTCTGGTGACTGTGGAGGCCAGATCATCTGGCGTAGCACCCCATCACTCTCCTTCTTGTTCAAATAGCCCTTACACAGCCTGGATGTGTGTTTGAGGTCATTGTCCTGTTGATAAATAAATGATGGTCCAGACTAAATGCAAACTGGATGGAATAGCATGCCGCTGCAAGATGCTGTGGTGGCCATGCTGGTTCAGTATGCCTTCAATTTTGAATAAATCCCCAACAGTGTCACCAGAAAAGCAAAGCACCCCCACACCATCACACCTCCTCCTCCATGCTTCACGGTGGAAACTAGGCATGTAGAGTCCATCCGTTGGAAAAACCATTTCAGGTGACTACCTCTTGAAGCTCATCAAGAGAATGCCAAGAGTGTGCAAAACAGTAATCAAAGCAAAAGGTGGCTACTTTGAAGAACCTACAATATAAGACATATTCGCAGTTGTTTCACACTTTTTTGTTAAGTATATAATTCCACATGCGTTATATCATAGTTTTGATGCCTTCAGTGTGAATCTACAATTTTCATAGTCATGAAAATACAGAAAACTCTTTGAATGAGAAGGTGTGTCCAAACTTTTGGTCTCTATTGTATATCTGCCTCCATTAAGGCAGTCAAGGTGACAGATGTTGCCATAACTTTACACTACTGCTTTCACCACATTGAAATAAGCAGAAAGTGATATTCTGAAACATCCTTGTGAGACTGTGCTAAAGCCTAATATTGGACAACCATAGTCTCTTCTGTGGAGTTGGTGGGGAAAGGTTAGCGTCATCATTCACCATCATCTACCTGCCAAATCAATGCTACTGGGCTGAGGAGACAGGGAGCATAGGGTAACAGAGACCCTTTTTATTTTCTACTGCAATGTTCAACGGCGCATGTTCCTGCGGCGCTCTTTTTGCCCCATTGCCTCTGAGTATTGGACTTTGTAAATGAACTTGTGAGGACACGGAGAAAAAAAGGGGGAGACGCCGACACACTCGCTGTTTTCCAACACTTACCGATACCCTATCTTGAATAGTGGAGACACGGACAGCACAGAGCATACCAGCCGGTATATTGCATCGCTGTGTATACTCCACAGCTTCGTATCCACCGTTTTCCAACACCTGTCGATACCTCATTACAAACAGCAGAGGTACAAACAACACAAGACATACAAGCCTGTATACTCCATTTCCCTGCAACATCTAGATTCAACAATGGTGGGTTGTTGCTGAGTTTAAGAAGATCGTCGTAGGAGTACAGATAAGTACAAGCAATATATATCACAATTGGATGTATACACAGTGATACAAGTGATGGATAAATATTGAACTGGTATCAACACGTGGGACGCCACAAGTGATACATAATTTTGTGCCTACAACCAATAACAATCAGCGGCACCACTATTTGATTTTAACTATTTGATAACTAACCCTGATTTAAAATGGTATATGTATAACAGCATGAGAATGGCGTCATCTATGCACTAGAACTGAATATAGGAGTACAAAAGAAGCATCACAATTGTTCTGATTTATTATTATAATTTTTTAGTTATTTTGACATATTGGCATACAAACAATATACTTAGTTTTTATTTTATATCTGTTCCCCTTTATTACACATATCGCTGTATATATAGTGAATGTGTTCTAAGTGGACAGATATTGGTTCAAATATACCAAATACCATCAACAATCAGAATTGAATTTTCCTATCAACCTTTGCTAGAAGAACCTTGGTTTAGTTGGATTGTTTTTTATTTTTATTGATTTTTATATTTTAAAGGTGGTTATTGTAGAATGTCTATTTTTATATTTTTAAGTAAATAAATGTAATCATATTTCTGTATACAAATCCAGATATTGAGTGCCCGTCATTACTATTTTTATCTGTTATGGGGTTCTGCCTTAAAGAGGACATCTCACCTCTCCTGATATGTCTGTTTTAGTAACTACTTGCATCCCTGTGAAAGAACAATTTGGGAGCATCTTTTCTGTTATTCCTGCTGGAAGTTCATGAATAGACACCCCACCACCACCACCCAAACTGGTAATACCAAGATGGACCTTTATTTATTGACTTCAAGCAGGAAAAATAGAGGAACGACACGACATAGAGTTATGAGAAAAGATGCTTCAGAAAAGTAATTTTCAATAAAATAATATAATAAAACAGACATGCCTGGAGAGATTACGAGTTCACTTTAACATGCAAGAAAGCTGAACTCATTTTGCAAATTTATAAGTGAGTTGAATTGGTTAAGGCTATTTTCACGCTAGCATGTCTATTTTCCGGTATTGAGATCCGTCATAGGGTCTTAGTACTGGAGAAAAACGCTTCTGTTTTGTCCCCATTCATTGTCAACGGGGAAATAACTTAACTGAACAGAACAGAGTGCTCCAAAATGCATTCCGTTCTCATACCGGAGAAAAAAATGCAGCATGCTGCAGTTTTGTTTCTGTCATGGGATGCGGAGCAAAACGGATCCGCCATGATCCACAATGCAAGTCAATCTGACACAATAGAAAACTGATCCGTCCCTATTGACTTTCAGTGGAGTTCATGACTGATCCATCTTGGCTATGTTAAAGGTAATACAACCAGATCATTCATAACGGATGCAGATGGTTGTATTATCAGTAACGGAAGCGTTTTTGCTGATCCATGACGGATCCAGCACTAGTGTGAAAGTAGCCTTAGAGGGAACCTGTCACATTGAACATGATGTTTGATCTGTGGGCAGCATGGTAGACAGCAGGGTGAACTGAGCAGATTGGTATATAAATTTAAGGGTAAAAGATTCAGTATAATTCATATTTCATTAATTTATATCTGCTCAGTATATACTTCAGAGTCCATGGGTGGTCCAGTCAGTGACTGACAGCTACCTCTTTATGCACATTCATAGCGGAAATTCTGTCAATCAATGAGTAGGACCACTGAACTCCTAAGCATAGAAAGATTTAAATAAATGAACTACAAATGTGACTTTCCTACAAAAACTATTAATCAATCTGCTCAGCTCCTTCTGCTGTATGACATGCTGTCAAAAGATTGGATATGACGTTACCTTGATAAGTTCCCTACAGGGGTAGACCGATAAAGCACAAGACTAGCTGTCCTGTAGGGTAGGTCATCAATATGAAAAACCAGACAACACCTTTAAGTTTTTTATAATGTACAGATTTCCATTGGGGTCTATGAGCTTCAAATTGCACATATTCAGAGGAGAAGGACATTAGTTATTTAATTAGCCTCTTCCCCTCTTCTCAGATATTGAATGTATGTATATAAATTTAGTTAGACACTTTTTCTCGATTGGGAAGTAAAAAAAAGGCCGCGCCAAAGGACCATTGAGCTTTTATATATGTTTAGAGAAATGAAATATATATTTATTTTCACAGTCATCGAATTGGGGGTTATGATCTGAATGCTAAGCAAAGAGCGATCAGGGGAAATAAAAAGCACTATTACATTGGAAACAAAGATATGAAATACATGGAGTAGTCCCTGGGTTTTCAGAATTTAATATAAGCAATTCATCTGAATCCTAGGAAGACATAAAGTTTCCATGGCTGTAAAAAGGTCAATATTTAAATGGTCTCCAGTGGGAGCAAAACAAGTTAAATGAATATCTTTAATAAAAACCAACACTGTAAGCAGAAAAGTTTTCCTTCCTTAGGTGGTCGGCAGATTATCCTATAGTTAATTATTCATTGTGTTCTTTTAAGTTTGTAAGTGCCAAAATTATTTTAGGATTTAGTTATGCAGGAATTGGCAATAGAAGCATTCTAGCCGTAGTAGCAATCAGATTCTGTGTTATAAAACAGTTCAAAATCTACAAGCGAATGACACAAAAATGGGATGGCATTATTATTATTATTATTATTATTATTATTATTATTATGATGATGATTATTATTATTACTATTATTATTACATTTTATAGACTTATTATAGACTAAATGATTACTGATTACAGAAATGTACTGAACAAGTGAACGACTTTTGTTACAGCAGGGAATGGGGTAGTATCAGGAAAAACACCAACAACAACACCAGGGCACTGTGCTTTTCCTAGTACCAATGGCATAGCTATAGGGGTCGCAGCAGTGGCAATTATGACCGGGACCCCTAAGCAACGGGTGCCCACAGGAACCCCTGCTAGTGGCGCACCGGCAATTACAGTATCTTTCGCTTTTTAAGGCGCTTATGGAAGCGCTCACTAGTAGGGATGAGCGCGGTGACGTCACCGCAGGTCCTTTTGCAGGTCCTGAAAGAAGAAGAAAGACACCGACTGCGCGATCAATTGGACAAGGTGAGTTTTTCTTATTATTTTTAACCCCTAGAAGGCCATTTTATTTAGCATTCTGCCTTAAGAATGCTATTATTTTCCATTATAACAGAAAATAATAAAATTACCCGAACACCGAACTCGAACCGGAACTTTTGTGAAAAAGTTCGGGTCCGGGTACCCGAACTCGCAAAGTTCGGTACGAACCCGAACTTTGCGGTTCGGATTCGCTCAACCCTACTCACTAGTATGCAGGAGTAGCAGGGAGTGAAGCACTGCGAGCACTGTACTCATCCTCCTTGGTCTTCTCTGTCAGGACTTAGGCGCACACTGTGACTTGACATTTTATGCCGTCAGGTCACATTGCTGCACAGGCTCAGAAAAGACCGGCCAGCGGGAACTGCAGGAGAGATAAGTTTATTTATTTGAGCTGTGATCTGAGGTCTGAAATGGGGGTCTGTGGATCTGATGAGGGGGTCTGAGGATCTCATATTTGGGTCTAATCTGAGGTCTGATATGTGGGTCTGACATGGAGGTCTAAAGGGGTCTGATCTGAGGTCTGATATGGGGTATGAGGATCTGATATATCAGTCTGGGGATTTAATATGGGGGTCTGATTTGAGGGTCTGATATGGAGTTGATTTGAGGATTTGATATGGGGGGCTGATCTGAGATCTGATATGGGGGTCTGATCTCAGGATCTAATAGGAGGGTCTGATTGGAAAGGTAAGAGGGTATTTTTTGTAGTATAGTCTTGCAGATAATTATTATATTAGTGGGACTTTGAGCTCGATTACTGGGGGGGGGGGGTATCCTGGCACAATATCAGCTTAGCACAATTATTTTGGGGGACATGATGTATATGCTATCAGTATCAAGGATACTACTTGCTGGGCGCAGTTATTTGTTAGGGCACTAAAAACAGAAACAGACAATCACCCTGAAAATACTAGTACCACGCAGATGGTACCCTTCTTCAATAATTATTGGCACTGTATTACCCTATATGCTTTGCAGTGCTGTATGTAAAGGAGAAGGTTGCTAAGCACTGGAATTGGACCTGCCTGGCCACACGAAAAGGGATTCCTGACCTTGGGGAACCCTTTTACCAAGTTTAAAAAGAGGCCAAGAAAAATGCTTGTGGTCTCACTGGGTATGTAGTTTAGGCCACATTTGATAACCAGAGAAAGGGAAAAACGACACAAAGTTTTGGTACAAACTTGTCTGCTCGGCCAGGAGGATATCTTGGATTTTTCCCCAGTATGTTATAACATCAGAATTGACCATCTAGCAAGAATGGGAAATCTGAACAGCTTAATTAAATTGGAGGTGGTTGAGATGGGAAGGATAATCCAGAATGATCATTTGATAGAGTGGGAACAATTTAGGAATGACCTGGGGGTCCCAGAGTCCTCCTGGCTTGATTACTGTAGATTGAAGGATGCATGTGGGGGAATCTTCAGGAGAGATGGAATGAAAATAACTGAACCCTTGAGCCTTATCAAATTTCTGAGGGATGCAAAAATTAAAAGAAAAGTGATATCAAAAATTTATGGTATGATAAGAAAAAATATAAAAGTGTTCTTCAAAAGTCAGGAAAATGGAAGGCAGAGTTAGGGGTGATCGAGGAGAGGCAATGGAGGACAATTTATGGGAATATAAACAAAGTCTCAGATTCTGGTAATCATAGAATGGTTCAATTTAATATTATCCATAGATTATACTATACCCCCATATTTTTGAAAAAAATTGGCCGACGTAGGGACTCTGATTGTCACGGGGGAGACAAGGGAAGGTGCGCCCTGTACTGAATACCCCCCCCGTTCTCTCCCTGCCTGCTTGCCTCAGTCGGCCCTAGGCGGCCACGGACAACCACGGTGACGGTCCCTGCTCTGTATAAGTGCACAGGGAGGAACAGGGAACAATTGGAGAGACAAACAACAGACGAAACAAACACAATATCAGAATAGTCAGCAAGCCGGGTCATACACAGGAGATAACGTCAATACCAGGGGTGAAGCAAAGAGAGGTCGAAGTCCAAGTCCAAGGTCAGGGTCAGGGTCAAACAGCAATCAAACACTAGGGTCGCACAAGCACTTGATCAAAGTAGTAACGCTAATCACAGGCATCTGAGTGAGGCAGTTGCCATCTTTAAATAGCCCGCCCAGGATCATGTGATGTGGCCAGCATCACATGACCTGAGGCGGAGCAAGCTGTCAAAACAATATGTAAAGTAGCCATGTGGTGTGATCAGCACCACATGGCTAAACCCAAACAGAGAATTAACACATGAAGTGCTGGCTGACAAGACCAGCACTTCAATTCCCTATTGCTCGTCTCTAGGGGGGCGGAGAGGTCTGGTGACGTCGTGCAGAGGGAGCGCGACGCCGACCTCGCGTGACAGTACCCCCCCTTCACGAGGGGCCACCGGACCCTTACCAGCGGGAAGCAGCTTATCGGGATGCTGTAGAATGGAACTTTCGGATGAGCGAGTCTGCATGCATCCTGGTCAACGGTACCCAAGATCTGTCCTCTGGCCCGAATCCCTTCCAGTGTACGAGGTACTGAAAGGAATTCCGGACCTTCCTCACATCAATGACTCTAGCAACCTCGTGCTCCACTTGTCCCTCCACCTCTACCGGAGGTGAGGGCTGTACCTCTGGACCAATAGGAGCAACATAACGCTTCAGCAAAGACATGTGAAAAACATTATGAACGCGAAGGGAGTCGGGTAAACATAATTCAAAAGATACCGGATTGATCACCTTAGTGATCCTGTATGGACCAATGAAGCGAGGCGCAAACTTATAGGATGGTACTTTCATACGTAGATTTTTAGTTGACAACCATACCATGTCCCCCACCTTGAAATTCACACCCTTAGAACGTCTCTTATCGGCCTTAGTTTTTTGAATCCTTTGGGCTCTTTCCAGGTTCGACTGAACCTGTGCCCAAACTGTGCACAGTTCCTGAGAGAGAGCATTGGCCTCTGGGACCGCCGAAACAGCTGGAGAAAAGGAGCCAAAGCGCGGATGAAAACCCCATGTTGCAGAAAAAACGGCGATACCCCAGAAGACGAATTCACACGGTTATTAATCGCGAACTCGGCCAGAGACAGGAATCTGGCCCACACATGCTGGTTATCAGCAACATAACATCTGAGATATTGCTCAACGGACTGATTAAGACGTTCAGTCTGACCATTGGTCTCTGGATGAAAGGCTGACGAAAAGGATAAGGAAATATCAATCTTCTTACAGAAGGCCCTCCCAGAATTTAGACACAAACTGCACCCCCCTGTCAGAAACAATATTCTCAGGAACACCGTGAAGTTTAACTATGTGGTCCATAATACGGAAGCCAAAACCTTTGCAGAGGGTAATTTACACAAAGGAATAAAGTGACACATCTTGCTGAATCTGTCCACCACTACAAGAATCACGGTTTTACCCTCAGAGCATGGCAAATCCGTGATGAAGTCCATGGACAGATGTGACCAAGGTCTATCAGGTATGGGTAATGGACGCAACTCACCCATAGGCCGAGTCTTGGGATTCTTGGACCTGGCACAAGTATTGCACGCAGTTACAAAAGCCTGAACATCTCTGGAGATTGACGACCACCAATACTGCCTAGAGACCAACTCCTTGTGGCATTGATACCAGGATGTCCACATAAAACAGAGCTATGGCACTCACCCAGCAGTCGCAACCGCAAATGAGCTGGCACAAATAACTTGTCATTGGGAGTACCAGTGGGAGCAAGATGTTGTCCTGCCACGATTCAGAAGCGAGATCAGATGAGGTAGCGGCTACGATGATGTCAGCTGGCAGGATGGGCTCAGGAGGGACGTCAGGAGGCTGATACGCCTGGAAACTTCGGGATAAGGCATCGGCCTTAATGTTCTTGCTTCCAGGTCTGAAGGTAACACAAAAGTCAAAACGAGTAAAGAACAAAGCCCACCTCGCCTGTCTGGGATTCAATCGCTTAGCAGATTCCAGAAACATCAAATTCTTATGATCCGTGAGGACCGTAATGCGGTGTAATGCCCCTTCTAAAAAATGACGCCATTCCTCAAATGCCCACTTGATTGCTAGTAACTCCCTATTACCAATGTCATAGTTTCTCTCGGCAGGAGAGAACTTGCGGGAGAAGAAGGCGCATGGCTTGAGATTAGTTAAGGTGGAAGACCCCTGGGACAGTACTGCCCCCACACCATCTTCAGATGCATCCACCTCAACTACAAACGGCTTATTTTGATCAGGCTGGATCAGCACAGGAGCATCAACAAAAAACCGCTTTAGCTTTTCAAAAGCTTCAATAGCTGCAGGGGACCAGTTGACTAAATCAGCTCCCTTGCGGGTCAAATCCGTAATGGGTTTGGCTATAACAGAAAAATTTTTGATAAATTTCCGATAGAAATTAGTAAAACCCAGAAATCGCTGGAGCGCCTTCAGAGAGGAAGGTCGCACCCAATCTACAATGGCCTGTACCTTACCCGGGTCCATTTTGAAGGAAAAAGGGGTGAGAATGTATCCCAAAAAGGTCACTTCCTGAACACCAAAGATACACTTCTCCCCTTTGACAAAACAACTTGTTCTCACGCAACACCTCCAGCACTTGCCTGGTGTGGGATACGTGACTCTCCCAGTCTGTAGAAAAAATCAAGATGTCATCAATATAGACAATTACAAATTTTCCAATAAATGGTCTAAAAATGTCATTGACAAAATTTTGGAACACCGCAGGAGCATTACTTAACCCGAAGGGCATTACTAGGTACTCATAATGACCCTCCGGGTATTAAAGGCAGTTTTCCATTCATCACCCTCACGGATTCTGATCAGGTTGTACGCCCCCTTCAGATCTAGCTTAGTAAACCAACAAGCACCCTGAACCTGATTCAACAAATCAGGAATAAGGGGCAGCGGGTACCTGTTTTTAACAGTAATTTTATTGAGTTCCCTGTAATCAATACAGGGCCTCAACCCTCCATCCTTTTCCCGACAAAGAAAAATCCTGCCCCCATGGGAGAAAACAGAAGGCCGGATGTGACCCTTGGCCAGACTCTCCTTGAGATAATCCCTCATAGACTGACGCTCTGGAGTAGAGAGATTATAGATACGGCCCTTGGGATATCTGGACCCCTCAATAATATCGATGGCACAATCATATTGCCGGTGAGGAGGGAGGAACTCAGTCTCGGACATGGAGAAAACGTCCGAAAAATCCTTGATGTACTCAGGTAAGAAAAGAGACTCAGTAGTACCTCCCAACTGCAATACAGATTTGCAACACTTGTCACAATTCAGCCCCCATTTTTCTAATTCACCTGTTGACCAATTGATTACAGGATTGTGGTCCTGCAACCAAGGTAAACCAAGAACTAGATCAGCAGGTAAATTTTTTAAAAACCCAAAAAACACATTTTTCGGAATGCGAAATCCCCACCGTCAGGGTCACACTAGGAGTACAGAACTCGATCCTCCCATTATTTAGGGGAGTGGAGTCGAGGGCGATAATTTGAATACCCTCCCTTAAAGGGACCATCGGTAAACCCACAGACTGTACAAAATCAAAATTAATAAAATTTGCAGCAGAACCAGAGTCAACAAAAGCCTTTCCAGAACCCCTGAATTGATCATATGCAATGGGAGATGGGTACTAAAATCTTTCTCCTTACCACTGCTGGGGTTTACCTTACCTCCCACCGGAGATCTCCTAGAGGGCGGAAGTTTTGGACACTGCTGGAGCCAGTGGTTCACCTCACCGCAGTAGAAGCAGGCTCCCTTTAAACGTCTTTGGTTTCTCAAGATACCTCCTAACTGCATGGACTCCGGGACCTTGGCAGGAGGTGGACTCAGAGGAGGAAACTCAGGCAGGACGACAGCTTGAGGAGTATTTGATCGTTCCCTCTGTCTTTCTCTCACCCGTCGATCCAGCTTAATAACTAAAGTCATGGTCGTCTCTAGGAGTCAGGAGTAGGATAACTAACCAGAAAGATCCTTGAGTTGGTCTGACAGCCCCACCCTAAACTGGCTTCTCAAAGCTGGGTCATTCCACCCAGAGGAGACACACCACTTCCTGAACTCTGCACAGTAATCCTCTACAGGGCGGTTTCCCTGCTGAATGTTCCTGAGGCTGAGTTTCTGCTACAGTGGCCCAGTCTGGTTCTTCATACAAAAGACCTAAGGCCTGGAAAAAGGCCTCCACAGACAACAGACATGGGGAGTCAGATGGCAATGAGAAAGCCCACTCCTGCGGATCCCCTTGCAGCAAGGAAATAATTATTCCTACCCGCTGCTGCTCAGAACCCGAGGAGTGTGGGCGTAAACGAAAATATAATTTGCAACTTTCCTGGAAAGAACGGAAAGTCTTTCGGTTACCCACAAACCGATCGGGCAACCTTATATAGGGTTCAATAATGGAGGGAGCGGCTGCGGGTACAGTTTGCAGCTGCTCCTGGTGTTGGATTCTCTCGGCCAGATCCTGGATCATCTGAGCCATGTCACTTATATGATCCGTGAGAATTCGCAACGGCTCCATTTAGTATGGCCTGTGATTCTGTCACGGGGGAGACAAGGGAAGGTGCGCCCTGTACTGAATACCCCCCCCGTTCTCTCCCTGCCTGCTTGCCTCAGTCGGCCCTAGGCGGCCACGGACAACCACGGTGACGGTCCCTGCTCTGTATAAGTGCACAGGGAGGAACAGGGAACAATTGGAGAGACAAACACAGACGAAACAAACACAATATCAGAATAGTCAGCAAGCCGGGTCATACACAGGAGATAACGTCAATACCAGGGGTGAAGCAAAGAGAGGTCGAAGTCCAAGGTCAGGGTCAGGGTCAAACAGCAATCAAACACTAGGTCGCACAAGCACTGATCAAAGTAGTAACGCTAATCACAGGCATCTGAGTGAGGCAGTTGCCATCTTTAAATAGCCCGCCCAGGATCATGTGATGTGGCCAGCATCACATGACCTGAGGCGGAGCAAGCTGTCAAAACAATATGTAAAGTAGCCATGTGGTGTGATCAGCACCACATGGCTAAACCCAAACAGAGAATTAACACATGAAGTGCTGGCTGACAAGACCAGCACTTCAATTCCCTATTGCTCGTCTCTAGGGGGGCGGAGAGGTCTGGTGACGTCGTGCAGAGGGAGCGCGACGCCGACCTCGCGTGACACTGATTGTCCCAGATGTCTTAGTGTTGATGCAGACTTTCTACATATGGTATGGTCGTGTAGAGGTCTAAGTGAGTATTGGGAGGGGGTAGGAGACAGTATATGTCGGTTAGTAGGATTTAAAATTATAGTGTCTCCAGTTTTGGCCATATTAGGGGATGATAGTGGGTTGAAATTGGGGAAGAAAGGGAAAATGATAATCCTTAGATCTTTGTTTATTGCCAAGTTAGTAATTGTCAGGAATTGGTTCTCCTCGAAACCCCCAGATGTGAAAGAATGGAAAAATGTGTTAGCCTTTTATGAAGGGATTAAAGCTCAATAAAATATATATATAGGGGGTTTTTTTTGTTTTTTTGTTTTTTTTCTTCTCCCTTTCCTTTCCGTCTAGCTGGGGTGGGGGGATGGAGTGGGGTATAAACAGGAAACATTTGTTATTGGATTGCTTGTTGTGTTTATTGTTATGCAATATGTTGTTGGAATAAAGAAAACATTTAAATAAAAAAAAAAAAAAAACTTGTCTGCTCGGCAGGTGTATAAGATTTTCTGCCTGTCAAAGAGTTTAAAACGCACTTAATTCATTACAATAAATGAGCCTTTTAATAAATTTGATGCAGATCTCTCCACCTACCCACTTCACTTTCATTGGCATAAAGTATGTGGACCAATATCCCTGGTGGCAAAGCCATTAAATGTCCCTCAATCGCATAAAAAAGAATAAATTAAAATGAAATTTATGATCCAGTGTTGGGGAATGGCAGGCACCTTCCTTTGAGACTGAAAGTTCTGGTGGTGAATATCAATATGCATGGCCAGCAGTTCAGTAGTCTATCAAGTGACACATTTCAATCTCCATATGAGCTAAGAGACGCAGACGTGTTCCAAGCACCCTGTGGCATCTGCTCAGCAGCAACTTGTCAACAGAAAAAATATCATTTTCTGTGTGGCTAAAGGACACTACAAAACAACTACAATGGGAAACTCCTTTTTAGCTAGTTTCCACAAAAGTAGAATTATGAAATATATTTAGAAATAGCTACAAAAGATGTTGCTTGCTACAAACAGTTGCTTGCTAGTTGCTTGCTACAAACAGTGCATCCATTATGTCTCCTACATTTCCTGTCAGGCTGGAACCCCCTCAAAATAGTCTCAGATTAACAGGAGATCGTTTGATGGTAAAACATTACATGAGGTTTTTAGTATTATCAGAACAGCAACAGTATGTGACAAGCTTATAATCACCTGGGCTGTTTTCATCATATATTCAGGGGCAGATCGGATACATAGAAGTGGCCCCATGTTGTAGGTGGAACCAAAATGGTAGAAAACATAACCAAGTCAAGTAGGAGGTGTCACTTTTTATGTTGTAAATTTCTAAATGCCACTTGTTTTGGGCCTATGATATGCAGGTAAACCTTACAGAGCATGACCTGTTTCATACATAATAACATATATATATATAACATGACCTGAGAAGTCACAATGACCACTGTCTTCATTTCCTTCTATACCTACTATATATCTGCAAGAATGGAGAAGTTCTTCTGTAGTGATCTCAACCCTCATTAATGGGGTTTTCAAGGAGTTTTATACTGATCCTCTGCATAGGTCATCAATATCAGATATAAAAATATAATCCCAGCGGACGCTCCTGGTTTTGCAGTTATAAACTCTATTTATTGATCATACGGTATATACCCAAAAAATGGAGGACGCGTTTTGGCACGTCCTGCCTTTAGTTGATAAAGGCAGGACGTGCCGAAACACGTCCTCCATTTTTTGGATATATACACTATGATCAATAAAAAGAGTTTATAACTGCAAAACCAGGAGCGTCCGCTGAGATTATATTTTTATATTGATTGGGACTTTGGTCTTTCCCGTGACAACGCGCACTTGGGTTGAGTGCCAGCTTTTTCTACTTTTATCAATATCAGATAGACGGGGTACAACTCCCGCGGCTCAGCTGTTTGCCGTCACTGTTTATGTGCTCGCCAGTGACAATGCAGCAGTGAGCATGTGTGATTACAGCTCTTCACCGTAACAGGAGGGAGCAGGAATAGGACGTTTTATTTTTATTTTTTTTGCGGAGCCGCGGCTGCCCGCTATCATTGAAGCGAACGGGGCCGCACCTATTCCGCAATTTTGCAGAATAGGTGTGGACCCGTTCACATGGTTGTGTAAACAGGCCCTAAACCTGTTAACGCATAATGCCGTACATGTATGGCATTATGCACAAGGGCTTGTATGGAGCGGGCTGCTGAGCTTGGCCCCCTTCATACGTGGCCAGTGATAGCTGTATAATACAGCAGGCATCCGGGCGCAATGACAGGAAACAGCAATGACACCAAAGCCAGTCATTTAACCCCTCAGATGATTCAGATGATGACAGCTTTCAATAGCAATCCCGGCATTGTTGGAATTCAGCAGTGGGATGTGTCTCTCTCTGCCTTCTGATTGGAGCCTCCGCAGTGAAATCGCAGGGCTTGGATTGGTTATCATGACAGTCTGGGGCTGGCTAAAGCTTCCTAGGCTTGTCATGGTAATCTGTCTGCAAAACTGTGCACAAGGTACTGTTCAGCAGGCAAAGTGATAGAATCTCATTCACCATAATTGCCCTCTACAGTCATGGCCAAAAGTTTTGAGAATGATACAAATATTAATTTTTACAAAGTCTACTGCTTCAGTTTTTATAATGGCAATTTGCATATACTCCAGAATGTTATAAAGAGTGATCAGCTTAACAGCAACTACTTGCAAAGTCAATATTTGCCTAGAAAATGAACTTTATCCCCCAAAACACATTTCAACATCATTGCAGCCCTGCCTTAAATGGACCAGCTAACATCGTTTCAGTGATTGCTTCATTAACACAGGTATGGGTGTTGATGAGGACAGGGCTGGAGATCAATCTGTCATGATTAAGTAAGAATGACACCACTGGACACTTTAAAAGGAGGCTGGTGCTTGGCATCATTGTTTCTCTTCTGTTAACCATGGTTATCTCTAAAGAAACACGTGCAGTCATCATTGCACTGCACAAAAATGGCCTAACAGGGAAGAGTATCGCAGCTAGAAAGATTGCACCTCAGTCAACAATCTATCGCATCATCAAGAACTTAAAGGAGAGAGGTTCCATTGTTGCCAAAAAGGCTCCAGGGCGCCCAAGAAAGACCAGCAAGTGCCAGGACCGTCTCTTAAAAGTGTTTCAGCTGCGGGATTGGGCTACCAGCAGTGCAGAGCTTGCTCAGGAATGGCAGCAGGCAGGTGAGTGCATCTGCACGCACTGTGAGGCGGAGATTTTTGGAGCAAGGCCTGGTCTCAAGGAGGGCAGCAAAGAAGCCACTTCTGTCCAGAAAAAAACATCAGGGACAGACTGATATTCTGCAAAAGGTACAGGGAGTGGACTGCTGAGGACTGGGGTAAAGTCATTTTCTCTGATGAATCCCCTTTTCGATTGTTTGGGACATCTGGAAAACAGCTTATTCGGAGAAGACGAGGTGAGCGCAACCACCAGTCTTGTCTCATGCCAACTGTAAAGCATCCTGAAACCATTCATGTGTGGGGTTGCTTCTCAGCCAAGGGAATCGGCTCTCTCACAGTCTTGCCTAAAAACACAGCCATGAATAAAGAATGGTACCAGAATGTCCTCCGAGAGCAACTTCTCCCAACCGTCCAAGAGCAGTTTGGCGATCAACAATGCCTTTTCCAGCATGATGGAGCACCTTGCCATAAAGCAAAGGTGATAACTAAATGGCTCAGGGAACAAAACATAGAGATTTTGGGTCCATGGCCTGGAAACTCCCCAGATCTTAATCCCATTGAGAACTTGTGGTCAATCATCAAGAGACGGGTGGACAAACAAAAACCTACAAATTCTGACAAAATGCAAGCATTGATTGTGCAAGAATGGACTGCTATCAGTCAGGATTTGGTCCAGAAGTTGATTGAGAGCATGCCAGGGAGAATTGCAGAGGTCCTGAAGAAGAAGGGTCAACACTGCAAATATTGACTTGCTGCATTAACTCATTCTAACTGTCAATATAAGCTTTTGTTACTCATAATATGATTGCAATTATATTTCTGTATGTGATAAAAACATCTGACAAACACACATAAAAACCAGAGGGCAGCAGATCATGTGAAAATATAATATTTGTGTCATTCTCAAAACTTTTGGCCATGACTGTATAATGTTAAATGGGACAAGCCCTCATGCAGCTCTGTAGACAGTCGGAAATATAAAAATAAGTTATGACTGTCAAAAAATGGCGATGAAAAGAAAATTTTTATTTTTTTTCCCAAAGGTTTTTATTTTTTTTTAAAGTAATAAAATAAAACTGAGCCACATAATGTCATTTTTAGTACACAGTGAACGCTGTGATGTCAAAACCTCAAAAACTTTGGCAGAATTGTGGGTTTTTTTTCAGTTTTACCCCACAAATAATTTATTGCCCATTTTCCCATACAAGACACAGTAAACTAAATGATGCCAATAAAAATGCATTTTGTCCCACACAAAATAAGCCCTCATATGTGAACTGAAAATGAGGTTATGGCTATTGGAATATGGGAAGGAGTAAATAAAAAAATGCTAAATCAAAAATAGGCCCAGTCCTTAAGAGATTAACCCACTAAACTACTTGAATCTAAAATTACTGATGAAACCAAATTCAGGGAAACCAATAACCAAGCAGTCAGCTGGTGTGTAGCAGACACATGTCAGATGTAGCAGAGTTGAGCACAGCTCATCACCTGTGGCTTTACTTAGAACTGCAGGTAAATGTATCCTCACTCACACTTTGCAGCCGAAATGACAATCTCATCCCTGCTATATCAAGTAGATAAACAATGTAATGTGTGCCCCTTAACCAGCAGCCTTTACGTTTTAGTGCCAGATCACCTGGGCGTCAGGTCACTGTATCTTCTATGAGAACTTTGCTTTTGTTCAGCTTCGATATGGTCTAGGTGCAGGACAATGCAGGGTCACAACCGACAGACAACACTTTACAGGACACAAAAGCCCTCAGTACGGACTCCACATCTAATCAGCCAAAGGAGGAGGGGAGAGTCAGACCAACAGCTGACCCATTGAGGCCTGAGACATGAGTGCAGAGCACCGCGGGGTCAGACTAAACTTGTTCTGCCAACTTGCAGACACTAGGACTGAACTTGTGGATGCGGACAGCACACGGGTGTGCTGTCCGCGTCTCTTGCGACCCCCATGGAGATATCTGATCCGCAAAAAAATGCATGAGCCCTCATTTACTACTATAGTTCCCATAATAAAAAATGAATACATATAGTTTTATTGTATAAAATATTAAAGCAAAGTTTTCACTTCCCCCAAGTCACATGTGCAAAATGTGGGTGATAAAAAACACATTTTTGCATGGGCGTTGGATGCTTATGTTCCTGTCACACAGAGTATACATTATACCTCTAGCCACCAATTTTAGTCTGATCTATCGGGACTGGCTTTTGTACCTTTACTAAAAATTATGTACTTGGATAATTTTCTTAAATGTTTTTTTATGTAATATTCATAGAAAACTATTTTTAAGAAATGCTGCCTGTTTTTCATTTCTGCAGTACTACTTCATTGTAAATGCAATAGAAAAGATTGTCCTCCTGTAGCAGTCAGCACAGATAGATAAAACTCTCCTATATAGATGGGTGACCTATTGTTAGTTTACCGCTACTGTGAGGGAAAGGTGCTATCTGTTAGGCTACTTTCACACTAGCGGCAGCCCGGACCCGGCAGGTGAAGGGTGCTGCCAAATCCGGACTGCCGCAGGGACATGTGTGGAGCCAGAACCGCGCTCCGGCCCCACACATGTCACACAGTACATACATACACACACACACATACACACATATACACAGACAAATACACATACATACTTACGTGCTCCCGGCAGGTCTCCAGAGCGCCGCACAGATGACGATTCCCCACAGCGCCCTCTGCTGGGTGCCTGATGGAATCGTCATCTGTGCGCGCCGTCCTGTTCCTCCTGCTCTCTGGAGACCTGCCGGGCAGCATGTAAGTATGTATGTGTATTTGTATGTGTATGTTTATGTGTATGTCTATGTCTGTATGTGTGTATTGTGTATGTGTGCAGGCAGGGGTGGATTAAGGATCCCATAGGCCCTGGGCAGTTTGTAATGCATGGGCCCCTGCCCCGCCCCCCACACGCTCTACCCCTGCCCCACCCCCACACGATCCACCCCTGCCCCGCCCCCACACGCATTTTGACTCCTTAAAAAAAATGGTAAAAACACAGCATAAGGCCTTGCTGGGTAACCTATTTAACCCTATGCTGCATCAATAACTAATATAGCCTGAAGGCTATCTTTACATACAAGCAGGATAGGGTTAAAATGGTTACCCAGCAAGGCCTTATGCTGTGTTTTTACCATATTGAGGCAGCAAAAGGCCTTGGTGAGTAACCTTTTTAACCCTATGCTGCTTGTATCTAAAGATAGCCCTTAGGCTATATTAGTTATTGATGCAGCATAGGGTTAAATAGGTTACCCAGCAAGGCCTTATGCTGCCTCAATATGGTAAAAACACAGCATAAGGCCTTGCTGGAAACATATAAACATATGCTGCTTAAATGATGCATGCAGAACTTTTCTGTCCGGTCTTTTTAACAGAATCTGTGACCCCAAACGCAAATGTGAATGGATAGTATTAGACGTATAGCATCAGATGTCTGTTTAACACACAAATACAGAGCAAGAACCAAGATCACTACATACACACAGCACCAAACCAAACCCATAAGTCAAATACAGCACCAGAACCAAGTTCTCTACAAAAATACAGCACCAGAACCAAGTTCTCTACATAAATACATCACCAGAACCAAGTTCTCTACATAAATACCAACAGCACCAGAACCAAGTTCTCTACATAAATACATCACCAGAACCAAGTTCTCTACATAAATACATCACCAGAACCAAGTTCTCTACATAAATATATATATATATATATATATATATATATATATATATATTATATATATCATATACTATATATCTGTACACAGTGCATCTATTATACCTTGTACCTCACATATCAGTACACTGCTGTATATACTATATATCTACACACTACATCTATTATACCTCACATACCAGTACACTGCTGTATATACTATATACGTTTACCCACTGCATCTATTATACCTTGTACCTGACGTATCAGTACTCTGTATGTATACTATGTATCAGGTGTGAGGTATAAAAGATGCAGTGTGTACAGATATATGTGGACGGTCATATATTATGGTTACTGTGAGGTACGTGAGGTATTGGGGGTTGTAGTTAAGGTTCAGTCGGTGTAGTCAGTTTTAGGGATAGGATTAGCATCAGTGTTAGTATATTAGGGCCAGTATTGGGGTTAGGGGCCAGTATTCGGGTTAGGGGCCAGTATTGGGGCTAGGGGCTAGTATTAGCATAAAGCTACATTTAGACGACCGAAAGTGTTTAGCAGTCCACAAATTGTGGATCTGCAAAACACATTTTGCAGAACGCACAGTGCCAGCCCTATATAGAAATGCCTATTTTTGCGGACAAGAATACGACATATGCTTTATATTTTTTGTGGGGCCACGGAACAGAACTACGGATGTGGACAGTACATGGTGTGTGTGTGTCTGCATCTTTTGCGGCCCCAATGAATTGAATGGGTCTGCACTCATTCCGCAAAATTGTGGAACGGATGCAGACCCAGAAATATGGTCATCTGAATGCACCCTTAGGGCCAGTATTGGGGTTAGAGGCAACATTAGGGTACATTCATAGGATCATATTTCCATTAATTTCAATGGGGCTGCAAATCCGTAGTTCCGCTCCGCAGCCCTGCAAAAAAGATAGAGCATACCCTATTCTTGACCGCAATTGCAGACAAGAACAGGCATTTTTATCTTAGGGCTGGGCATGTGCGTTTCACAAAATGTGGAACGCAGATAGCCAGTATCCGTGTTTTGTGGAGCCGCAATTGTGGATCGCAAAACAAATATGGTCATGTAAATGAGAAAGTATTATGGGTCAGTACAGTACATTAGGGTTAGGGACAGTATTACAGTTCAGTATTAGGGTTAGGGGGTCCAGGGTTAGAGGTCAGTACCAGGGTAGGGGTTAGTACTAGGGTTAGGGATAGTACAGGGCCAGTATAAGGGGGGGGTGAGACAGGGCCAGTATTTGGGGTCGATACTAGGGGGTCAGGGGCCAGTATCAGGGTTAGGGGTCCAAGGTTAGAGGTCAGTAACAGAGTAGGGGTCAGGCAAGGTCAGTATTAGGGGGTCAGGGGCCTGTATTACGGTTGGGGTCAATGCAGGGTCAGTATTGAGGGTTAGAGGCCAGGGTTAGGGGTAAGGCAGGGCCAGTATTGAGGGTCTGAAATAGGGAGGCAGGGGCTAGTATAAGGTTTAGGGCAGCATGTATAGTGCCCTCATTATAATCCGCCTATGATGAAGATGGCAGCCTGAAACGTGATGCAACATTTTAAACTTAAGATGTCCAAGCCCTTTAGATAACTAACCAGAGCCAGAAATAGCTGACAATGGTCAAACAATCAATTCTACTGTCAGCTCCGTTGTCAGAAGTCCACTACTGGGGCTCACGAGTCCTACAGCGATGTTTCAGTGTGGCCTGTCCCTAGAAATGGAGGTTCTGTCCCTCCCAGCTGCATTGATTGCTATGACTTTGCCAGTTTATACTCACTTGTCGTCCTGCTGGCGTGGTACGCGCGGTCTCACGAAGCAGAACCAAACCCAGCCTATCTTCTGGCGGGTCTGCTCCTGACTGAAACGTCGCAGGCGCCGCCCACGTGAAGTCACATCAGTGCGCGTACGCCAGCCACCGGAGCCAGGAGCATTGCCTCTTCTTTCATCCTAGATGGCACCGCCTCACCTCGCCCCTCAGGTGTGCCCCTGCCGACAGCATCCCCCCACCCCCGGGGAAATAAAAAAAAAAAAAAAAAAAAAGGAAGGACTCCTAATGTGATTATAATGGGGGCAATCCGGCCTGTGCCCCCCCCAGGAGGCTGGGCCCCGGGCGGTTGCCCAGATTGCCCTCATTATAATCCGCCTATGTGTGCAGGTGACGGATCCGTCATGAACTCCATTGAAAGTCAATGGAGGACGGACCCGTTCACCTTTGTGTCACACCAAACGGATCCGTCCCCATTGACTTTCATTGGGGGTCATGACGGATCCATCTTGGTGCGGATGCCTGGACCGGAGAGCAAACCGCAGCATGAGTCACCCTGTAGCCGCAGTAAATGGTCTAAATGAGAAAGTAAAAAAGGGGGGTTACTGTGCTATAAGTCCAATCAAAGGAGGATGTTAAAGAGATAGAACAAAGAGGTAGAATATATAAAGTGAGTTTAAAAAATTGTATCCAGAAATTATTCACCTGTTAAAAAAAATACATAGAATACTCATATACAGATTAATATTGATAGTAGTTAGAGATGAGAGAATTTCATGTTATGAAATTTGTTCACGCAGATTTTGAAGTAGACTGAAAAAAAAACCTTTAGGCCAGTTTCAGACGAGCGAGTTCACTGCAAAAAACTTGCATTAACCCAGACCTGGCGTGTTTGCAATTGTTTGTTATAATATGCATTAAAGGGTTTCTGTCATCACATTTTACCATATTAAACCGGATGACATTTGCAATGTGCAAATGTCACCTGAGGTCTAATATGGTACAACTATACCTCTATGTGTCCCTGTTTTTATAAAAATTCATCTTTACTAATATGCAAATTAGCCTTACTAGGTGCAGGGGGCGGTAACCCTGCACCTAGTGGCGCCGTTTCCCCACACCTATTCACGCCTCCTCGGTTGTGATTGACAGGACCAGGCAGCTTGCTCTTTCTGCTGCTGGCCCTGTCCGTGCTCTAAATCCCGGGGCTGCGCCGTGCGCGCTAATTTCGGCGCAGGCGCAGTGAATGCCGCTGGCTGTCGGGCTCCCGGCTTCCTCACTGCGCCTGCGCCGATGATGTCACACTACACCCGGAAGAGAAGGCGGCGCAGGTGCAGTTAGGAAGCCGGGAGCCCGACAGCCAGCGGTACTCACTGCGCCTGCGCCGAAATAAGCCGCACGCGCAGGCCCGGATTAGAGCACGGACAGGGCCGGCAGCAAAAGCAAGCTGCTTGGCCTGTCAATCACAACCGAGGAGGCGTGAATAGAGGTGGGGAAACGCGCCACTAGGTGCAGGGTTACCGCCCCCTGCACCTAGTAAGGCTAATTTGCATATTAGTAAAGATTAATTTTTATAAAAACGGGGACACATAGAGGTATATTTGTACCATATTAGACCTCAGGTGACATTTGCACATTGCAAATGTTATCTGGTTTAATATGGTAAAATGTGATGACAGAAACCCTTTAAAGGGATTCTGTTTGCAAGTGGAAACGCACAAACAATGTTATTAAGAATATTCACATGGACAACGCATTTCAGGGTACTCAGGACTCCCTTTTCAAGTCTGAAAGCTGGCAAACATCTCCTGAAATTCACTGCTTGACGCTGCACATGTTCAGTGCCTGCTCAGCTCCAGCCTCAAGCAATGAAGTTCAGGAGACATTTGCCTCCTTTCAGACACCTATATCCACAAGTGTCTGCATACCTCTGGACCTTGTGACCGAAGTTGCACTTTGTACCTACTACTGTTGGATGTACCACACATTACATTTAGCGAAGAGTGACTTTTATACTTTTACTTCTAGCCTGCTTCTTCAAACCATTTTCCACTACACTGATCTCCAGGGAGCAACGGCCTGAGGAAGTATACTGTGACACAACATCTTATCAGGGTCATTACCACTTCCATCTTCTGCACCAGCTCCTCAGGGGTTCAATGCAAACCTTGCTTCTGTAACTGGACCGCACAGCATTATAATCATTTATAATGCTGTGTGCCCTGCCCGACATCAGCGGTGATGAATTGTACTGATATAATGCCAGCAGTACAAATCATTACAGTGGAGATCGGGCACAGACACACAGCATTATAAATCAATATAATGCAGTGAGGTCCCATTACAAAAGCAGAGTTTAAGATGGAAAATCATGCTCCCACATGGAGCATGTTTCTCGCAGTGAACTGGCTAGAGTAGTTTCATACTCCAGTGTTTCTTGCCTTTTTTTGCCAAAACCCTTTGCAGACAGATATTTGAAAGTTTGAAAATGGATAGGGAATTATGAAATATAGCAGAAGGACCCAGCTTCGCATGGGTATATTTCATCTATTTCATTTAATGCTTGCGTGTGTTGTTAAAAGATATCAACAGTATCCCTATAACAGCAACTTCCACAGTACCCCACTGCCTTATTAGTGACCTCCACAGCTGCCTGCCCCTTAACAGTTACCTCCACAGTGCTCACCCCTTTAACATTGACTTCCACAGTACCCCACTGCCTTAACAGTGACGTCCACAGCGATCCACCCCCTTAACAGTGACTTCCACAGTTCCCTGCTCCATTAACAGTAATCTCCACAGCTTCGCCCCTTTAAAAGTGACTTCCACAGTACTCCACTGCCTTAACAGTGATCTCCACAGTGGCCCGCCACCTTAACAGTGACTTCCACAGTGCCCTGCCCCCTTAACAGTGATCTCCATAGCAGACTACCACCTTAACTGTGACCTCCACAGCAGCCTCCCTCCTTAAAGGGTTTCTGTCACCAGTTTTTTTGGTATGAATCAGGCTGACATTAGAGATGTGCTAATGTCACCTGATTCCAAATATATATCTGTTTTATTTACTGGTGCCCCCATTTTTATATAAAATGAACTTTTATTTTATGCTAATAAGGCTCCTAGGTGCAAGGGGCGTTACCTCTGCTCCTAGAGGCTCTGTTGATTGACAGGACCAGGCAGAGAAAAAACACTACATTCACCATAGCTTTCAAGGACCTTCAATGATGTCATGACCATGTGATCAGTCACATGGTTAGGATCACACAAATAGCCTGTCTCCTCCTAAACCATGTGACTGATCACATGGTCATGACATCATGGAAGGTCTTTGAAAGCTATGGTGAATGTACTGTTTCTTCTCTGCCTGGTCCTGTCAATCAACAGAGCCTCTAGGAGCAGAGGTAACGCCCCTTGCACCTAGGAGCCTTATTAGCATAAAATAAAAGTTCATTTTATATAAAAATGGGGGCACCAGTAAATAAAACAGATATATATTTGGAATCAGGTGACATTAGCACATCTCTAATGTCAGCCTGATTCATACCGAAAAAACTGGTGACAGAAACCCTTTAACTCTGACCTCCACAGCACTCCACTCCCTTAACAGTGTCATCTATAGCACCCTGCCCCTTTAAAGGTGACCTATAGCAGTGAAGAACAATGGCTAGGTTGTTATAGAAACCTGGTATAAAACTGTGTGTGTGATGAGTCTGGAGGACCTGTGAGTTTCGATTGGCTGATAAGGGACATGTGACTGTGTGTATGGCAGTTGGGATATGAAGAGAAAGACCTGCAGGCTTCTATTGGCTAATGTAGGTCATGTGATGTGCCATATATGCATTTTGGGGGGAATATCTCTGGAACGGTACGTCTTAGAGAGCTGAGACCTGGTCTAAAACCTTCCCGGACACCTGATGTACCTGTGTGCCAAATTTGGTCAGATTGGTCCAGTCATCTGGCCATGCATAAAGAACAGAAAGACAAAAATTATTTTTTATATATTTAAGATATACTACACAGTGGTATCTTTTCTCACTTTAGGGCCATTTTTTGGGCCTATATTTTTCCAGGTATTATCCCATAGACTTCTCTATACGAACAAATGTCTGCAAAAATTCATGTTAAAAATATGTGACCCGAAAAACACCACACAAAAATGCTTGTAAAAATGTATACATATCTATAAATAAAACCTTAGGCTTAAGGACACGACAGTGAAAAACAGACATGTGATGGACGTTTTTTTAAAGGCCATCACACGTCCATTTTAAAACCACAGGTAGTTTATGGGGTTATTCACCCAACAGTTTTGTTTGACAGCCAGTGAATAATGGACGTCAAAAAATAGAACTTGTCTGTTTTTACTGACCGACAGCCACCATACAATTGAATGGGTCAGTTTTTAATGTCTGTTTCTCAGAAAGGCATCAGTGGAAAAAAAGTCAGTCAAAAATGAACACTTTATCTGTTTTTAATGGACTTTTTTTCACTGCCATATGCATGTAGCCTTAGTATGCAAAATTCCCAAAGGTGAAATTGTGCCCTTTACATCAAGACCCAAAACACCTCATGAAAAGGTGACTTAAAGAGGACCTTTCACTGGTCCTGACATTACAATATTAGTACCAGGCAGTGTAGGGTATGATCAATAGATGCCCATGCACTAATTTTTTTTCAGATACGCTGCTCCGTTCCCCTGCTGTGTTTAACAAATTATTGGCTTCAAAGTGAGCTCCAAGTGGGTTTTTGGGACTAGGGATTGAATTTGAGAATTTAGGACCATCAAAGGATACTTTGGTACTTTTCTGTGCCAATTTGACCCTATGAATCAGCTAAAACTCATTTATTCAGATAATGGACATGGAGTGCTGCAATAAGGGACACGGGTAAAACACTAAACTATCACATAGATAATCCGACAAGTAGGACCGGTGCGGTGAATCATTTCCACATATTAGAACAGTATTCATTTCCTTGTTTATCCTGTGGTTTATTTTGCGCCATTTGCATTTTTTTCTGTTACAGTTTGTACTTTCTCATTTTCTATGTTCTGGTCTACAGAGGTGTTGGTCTTTCATACAGTATTGATTATTGAGTTACGATGGCTGCGTCTGGCATTTGATTGTTCAATTGTAATTGATTTAGAACTCATGAGGGAAGACACCTGTCTTACCTCAGCTTGTTTCAGCTGCAGATTTTCAACTATTTACAAGTTAAGAATTTAGAAATGAAGTTTTACTGGAAGTTGTTTGTATCTGACTTATTTCCTGTAAAGGGAATGTATAAGAGAAATGAAGCATGATGAATTTTGGGAAGGTTTCTACAAAATAGATCCTTGATGGTCATCATATTAAGTATTAACATCGCAAGGGTCCACCCTACATGGAACATTATAAGGGAATTTATGGCTAAATTGGCTAAAGGAAACCTTTGTTGCCCTTAGCAGCCAATCATATCTCAGCTTTCATTTTTCTTAGTGCTTTTAAAAAATTAAACCTGTGCTATGATTGGTTGTTATGTACAACAAATACAGTGTTCAGACATAAAAATAACTAGCACTGGGCAAATGTATTTTTTTCAAGCCTATTACAAACGTAATGGAAATTAATGTGTTTTTTTCGAGGACTTTGGGATGTTGATGGCTTATCCTCTGGACAGGTCGCCAATATCAAATCGAACACCCCACATTCCTAATAATCAGCTGTTTCAGGCAGCCGTCGGCACCAGAACCAGTACAGTGGACTGAACCAGAGGCACAGGGCACTGTGTGATGGCCATGCCGGAGTACTGCAGTGAATAAGAGCTAAGCTGCCGTACGCTAGCGCCAAGAACTACACAGATGACTGAGTCTTGTGCTTCCGGCTGTGTACACTGTATATAATTTCTGCTGCTGACTTCTGTGCCTCAAACAGATGATCAGTGGTGGTCATGGTGTGAGACCCCCCGATCTATCTGGTATTGATGACCTTGATATCTCAGTACAGGAAGTCCCTTTAAACCGTTAAAAAGGTGTCGCAATGTCCTTTAAGGGTTAAAAATACAGAAAACTTTTCATAAAAACATTTCTCATTGAGGTGACCTCATTTTCATTATGTAGTCAATCTTCAAGAACCCGCTTTTCCACCTGTCAGTGAAACCCGTAACATGCATAAAAGTGCATTTACAAATCTGAATCATAAATATGAAAAACAATTTGCACGATGCAGAGATTTTCCTTCCGTCACTCGTATTCCGCCTGCCTGCCGCTCTGTATCTGGACACTTGGTTATCTACAAATAACAGGGAAAGTAGAATTGTTTGTGGAAACCTTTATCCTGTATAACAGCTTGTAGTGGTGTCAGTGAAGCCTCCCCGACAGGTTTGTAAATGGCCTCTGATGTTTAACCACAATAATAACTGAAAGTGATAGACACTTTAGATTTGTTTTTTGGCAATGTCTCTTGCAAGCAGCTAATGATCTAATTCACAGGAGACGACAGAGCCCTGACTGCCATATTTTTCCACATCCTCCGAACAGTCGCATGGTGAGCAGCATGACAAAGAGCATTGTCTTGCTGATCAACCTTTATCCAAAAAAAACTAATGAATAATTGCCCAGGCTATGGCGGTAAGTCACAATGTCCACATGAACGTTCAGGTAAGCTTGTCTGGTGACATGGGTTCATTATCGGATTTATAACAGTGATACATTTTTTAAAACATGATCTATTTAAATGCTAGAATTTGTACAGTGTCCCAGCCAAGGGCATGTACAGTATAGCAGCAGCCCATACAGCTGCTATGGGGCCCCTGGCGAGAAAGGGACAAGGCAAGGCTTAGTCCCACCACTCCTTGCTAGTGGGTGAACATATGAATGGCTCTCTTCTCCATAGGTACTGTAGTGTTAGGCCTCACACGTCTATGCCCGTGATTTAGAGGCGTAGCTTTTGGGGGGAGGCAGGGAGGGGGCAATCACTCTGGGCTCAATGATGAGGGGAGCCTATCAAGCACACAAACAGGGACGGATTAGCAATGGTGGATGTGGAGCAACTGCTCCAAGCACCACAGTGCACCATTGCCACGGATTGCCCCAGTCAGCAGGGCAATTAACCTGATTTCTGGGAACCCCTGAACTCAATTGTGTCTGCATCCACAGGACGCAGATACAATTGAGGAACTAGAGGAGCCAGCTGGACAACAAGGGATCACTTACCCCGCTATTCCGGCACTTTCCTGTGACATAAGCAACACGATGACGTCATTGTGCCACCTGCAATGTTCCACAGGATAAGACCCGTCTGAAGAGGCCCGGCCTGCCGCATCGCTGTGTAGTGGGACAGGGGTATAGGTGAGTATATAGTGGCACCCACCTAGGCTTAGGACAGGATGTATTCAGTATTTATCTTTTCATGGGACAACACTGAAGATATAACACTTTGATACAATGTAAAGTAGTCAGTGTACAGCTTGTATAACAGTGTAAATTTGGTGTGCTCTCAAAATAACTCAACACACAGCCATTGATGTCTAAACTACTGGCAACAAAAGTGAGTACACCCCTAAGTGAAAATGGCCAAATTGTGCCCAGTTAGTCATTTTCCCTCCCCTATATCATGTGACTCGTTACTGTTACAAGGTCTCAGGTGTGAATGGGGAGCAGGTGTGTTAAATTTGATGTTATCGCTCTTACAGTATCTCATACTGGTCACTGGAAGTTCAACATGGCACCTCATGGCAAGGTACTCTCTAAGGATCTGAAAAAAAGAATAGTTGCTCTACATAAAGATGGCCAAGGCTATATTAAGATTGTCAACACCCTGAAATTTAGCTGCAGCACGGTGGCCAAGACCATACAGAGGTTTAACGAGACAGGTTCCACTCAGAACAGGCCTCGCCATTGTAGACCAAAGAAGTTAAGTGCACGTTCTCAGCGTCATATCCCGAGGTGCAGAGGTTGTCTTTTCAAGGTGTCATATCTTCAGTGTTGTCCCATGAAAACTGAAAGTCAAAATAATTGTCAAATCGCCATCCTGTAAAAATGTTTCTGACTCCTGAGAAGTCAGGAGTCTCCTGACTCTTCTTTGGCCCATGGGATGTTGTTAATAGACATATAAACTTAATAATAAAATGCATAAATTATAGATAATGCGTGCAGTTTATTATTTATGTACTTTCAATATTTTATTCAATTAAATATTGAAATAAAATATTTGTTGCAAATATTAAATTAGCAAATGATTCTAAGAAATTCTGACTGTAACGTATCTTCATTTCTGAATACCAACAAGCTTTTTTCCCCCACAGGCATGGTAGTATGTAATTATGAAATACTCTTGTGTATTCCAAGAGTTCAGCTTAGGCAGCTACTGATTGGCCCTTGACAATTATTGGAGATGTTTGTCGTTCAGTGGGGAATGAAGTCAGCTGCTAAAATTATCACCTGTGCGTTGTGTTTCTAAAACCCGATCAGTAACGCTTTCCCTGCCGTGAATGCGTTGCTCCTTGTTCCGCTGGAAATGTGCTCGTGATGTAATTTTACAAAATCTCGATACCTTCCAGTGATTTCTGCTTGGAAAGGGCAACAGGGGAATTAGCTGTTTCATTCCCTGTCATTGATTGGCTGGCTGGAAGACTGCCAAACAAGACACTCTCTCCCCCGCCCTAGCTGCTGATAATCTACCTAGCGAGGCCTTGCTATCTCTCTAAATAAACTAGTACTTGTATTCATTAGGCTGAATCTGCCCATACATAAGTATGTAATGGCAGATCTATAGAACTCACACTGATCTGTCTGTAATGAAGAGTAAGCCCAGGAGGCAGGGGCAGCTTAGTGTCAGCGCAGTAAAGTAATGCGATTAATTTATTTGCAATCTTAAGAATAAGAGGCGTCTTCAGATCTGACCTCTTGCTAAAGCAAGAGCTTTTTATATGATGGCAGTCATACATCATTTCTATAATGATTTCTATATCTCATCTTGAATTTACCCTATGCCACAAAAATAATGACTTCCATCAACTTTTTAAATCACATATTAAAAGCATATATGTGAATATATTTTTTTAATATAAAAAATGAGTGGATGGTTTTCTGGATATAATTTTTTGAAGTCACTCCATGTATTTTACTTCCTGTCCTGGTTCTTTAACTTCCTCTTTGTTTGGACTTTTAGCATGGTAAATCGTCTCAGACAATGCAGACTATTCACTGTGACTAGAAGGGGGATCAGTGGCTAAATTTAAAGCATCACACATTACACTGATAAGTACGATGCTCTTCTCTGGACATTTTTATCTAGGCCTATCAGGAGAACAAAAGAGCTGTTATACTGTTATCCAAATTCTACTAATCCACTATTTTACTAACAGATAACATGTTTCCATCGCTGTATCAGCAAACTCACAATGGATTATCTATCTATATAGAATTTCATTTCTCTGTGCTGACTTCTGCAGAAGTAAAAATTTTGTAGAAATTCTAAAAAAATTGCTTTCTATGAATATTGAGTTAAAAAAATACTCATTTCTGAAAGAAGTGTTCCTTTAAAAGAAAATGGACACACTGGAAATCTCTTTCTCTTCGGCCCTTAGGATACATTCACACTATATGGTTAAATCCTACATTTTTATGCTGCAATTTCTGCAAAATTGACATTATTCCACTATTTGACAGGAATTGTGGCAAACACAGTATCACCACACCATGTGAACGTATTCCTGGAGCACAAATGAACACTGTTTTGCAGCTTTGGTTTCCTTAGGTGTTTCCTTTGCTTCTTCACCCCATAGTAAAATGCTGGGTCATGCAGCTGAACTTACCCATCCATTTTGCTAAAATCTGTATGAAACAGCTCCTTTGTCAATCACTCCAGGACCTTATGAATATGAGGACTCACAGATACTTATTCAGTCAAATCAAGTAAGTAACCCAGCATTTTGCTATGGGGATCTGTCACTAGTTTATGCTGTCCTTTGGGCACCAGTAAACTGGTTATGGATTCCCTTTCAAGCAGGGAAGTCAAATGTGTGGCCCTCCAGCTATCAGGGCATGCTGGGACTTGTAGATTTGCAACAGCTGAAGGGCCATGCATTTGACATCCCTGCTTAAAAGGGACACTTTGGGAAAATATACCCACTGCAGAATGCCTAGTACAGGCCTTGAAGGTGCAGTCCACCATACTCAGGGGATCGAAAGACACCAAAGAAAGATTCCATATGTCCTGTTCTTTCAGTCCTTGTATTAGTTAAAATAATTGTCTCAAATTTATACAGATTATAACTGAACTAGATGTGCCAAATTTATCACAGTGGCTCATGCTTTATGATAAATCTGGTGACTCTTTTAACACTTTTGTCTAACTTTATACCACCTCTTGGCTGGCTTATATTCAATTTGGTGCAATGTTGAATATTTTTAGCTTCATCCACTTTCTATGAGGACTTGCTAAGCCATGCCCATTGTCTAGGTAACCATGAGAAAGTGTCTAAAAGACCTACCGTATTTTTCGCTTTATAAGACGCACCCAATGATAAGACGCACCCCAGATTTTAGAGTAGGAAAATAAGAAAAAAATATTTTTCATCAGACCTCAGATCAGCCCACTGTGCCCCCATATCAGCCCACAGTGCCCCTATCAGACCTCAGATCAGCCCACTGTGCCCCAATCAGACCTCAAATCAGCCCACTGTGCCCCAATCAAACCTCTGATCAGACCACTGTGCCCCCATCAAACCTCTGATCAGCCCACTGTGCCCCCATATCAGCCCACTCTGCCCCATCAGAACAAAATTAAAAAAAACTCTCTTACCTCTCCTGCACTGTGGCTCCGCTCCAGAGCTCCTCTGTCTTCTGCCAGCCCTGCACTGTCACCTGACTGCGTGCAGCGTCAGGTCATAGTGCATGCACTACTTGCAGGCGCTGTACGGGGTCAGGACAGTGCAGCGCTAGGAGGAGAAGACAGAGGAGCGCCGGACCCGGAGCGGAGCTGCAGCGCAGGAGGGTGAGTATGTTTCCCCACTCCCGGCACCTGTTACACACTAGTGAGCGCTTCCATAATGGAAGCGTTCACTAGTATTCGTTTTATAAGACTCATGACCATTTTTTACTTTGACACTACTTTTGAAGGGGGGGGGAACGTCTTATAAAGCGAAAAATACGGTAATAAATCTAGAATAAGACGTAAGGCCTACATAAAAAATCACCATACAGTACACCTTACATAGAAACAAATAATCTTTATTGATAACATAATGAAAAAAAAAAAACAATAAAATGTGGCATAATCCATACACAGAGAAACCATATATAGTCCAAATAGTACATAAAACATCACAAGTAATGGACCTGGTACATAAAGAGGGAGGGCAAATAATATTGAACCTTAATATACCTGGCTAAAACAGCTCAATGGAATATTCTAAAACACCAACCCACAAATAGTGTACAACTTAAATGTACATATAATAATAATACCGACCAAGAAGGGAGGGGAGTCCAACGTTTTGCTCAGCTTCTGGAAGTATGTATCACATGCACATGTGTATCACAGAAGAACCCAGTATATAAAGGAGATGAAGAGCAACCAGAAAGGACAACCTCAAATAAATGATATTAACCCAGCACCAAAAGGTGCCGAAAATGATTTTCTAAAGCCCAGGATACAAAGCAGTCAATGACTACACAGGAAATACAGAATAAATAAGTTTGTTGTTGGAGCGCAGTGCCACAAGAAGAAGTGACGCAAGCGCTCCACTGTAGACTGCAGGAAGAGAGGAAATGATAATTAATGCATTCTAGATTGAGATGCAAAATTTATATATGGCATAACAAGATACACAAAACATAAAAGTGCATAAAAAAATGAATGTTCAAAAAAAAGTTCATACCATCATACCATACCATCATACAATAAATAAATCTATATATACATTATGTGCAATCGTAAATATTATAAAGTACAAAATGATTGCACAGTATAAAATGATATAATCATGTAATAAATAAGTC
Source organism: Rhinella marina (assembly GCA_900303285.1). Taxonomy (NCBI): domain Eukaryota; kingdom Metazoa; phylum Chordata; class Amphibia; order Anura; family Bufonidae; genus Rhinella; species Rhinella marina. Next base: position 51,059 of record ONZH01015198.1, read on the forward strand.
TATACACATGTGCAATCATAAATATTATAAAGTGCAAAAAGTTATAAAGTGCAAAAATGAGATATTTATCAAATGTCTTGGTAGAAATTGAGTTAGAAGTCTGGTGCATGTAACATAAAATGAGTGTTTCTTTATCTTTTTTTAATATTGATAACATCCTCAGGATGGGTCATCAATATCAGATCAGTGGCAGTCCAACTCCCAGCACCCCGCCAATCAGCTGTTTGAGGAGGCCATGGTAGTCCCATGAGCACCACTGCCTCCTCACAGCTTACGAAGCACAGGAAGAGAAGAGAGGCTTAGGAAGAGATCAGGAGAGTGCCAGTGAAAGATGATCAGTGTTGGTGTCCTGATCAGATATTGGTGACCTATCCTAAGGATATGTCATTAATATTAAAGACCTGAACAACCCCTTGAAGGCAGCACAGTGGCTCAGTGGTTAGCACTGGTGTCTTGCAGTGCTGGGTTGCAAGGTTTGAATTCGACCAAGAACAACATATACATGGAATTTGTATATTCTTCATGTGTTTGCATGGTTTTCCTCTGGGTACTCCATTTTCCTCCAAAGACATCCTGTTAGGGTACTTTGTGAGCTCCACACGGGACATTGTGATGATGCTAATAAAGTGGTATAAAGTCTGTAAAGTGATATGGAAAATGTCCGTGCTGTATAAGTGAGTAAAACAAATAATTCCATCCTAAATAATATTATGGCCTAAATTATTATGACATTAAAGAGGACCTTTCATCGGTCTGGACATTACAATATAAGTACCTGGCATGGTAGGGCATGTTGAGGAGATGTCATCCCGCTTATTTTTTTTCCTGATGTGCTGCTCACTTTCTCCCTGGCTGTGATGCAGTCCACTGTGATTGGACATCTCACAGCCAAGGAGAAGGAGATGCCCCCTGAGAAACATGACTGTCTCCTCCTCTCTGTACTGATGGTATGGATTAAAATACAGAGCAGGAAACCAGAACGGAGGGCACAGCGGGGGAACAGAGCAAGGACATCTCCTCAACATGCCCTACAATGCCAGGTACTTATATTGCAGTGTCAGAACCGGTGAAAGGTCCTCTTTAAGCCTAAGTATAACATCCTGTGTCATAATAGTAAAGGGTTTTCCCACCAATAGAAATAATGGTATATCACAAAGAAATGGCAACACCTCCAAACTGGTAGAGAACCACAGCAAATATAATGAAGGAAGTAGAAGGCTGGTAGAAAAACTGGATCCTGTGAAAACAAGGAACATACTGTATATAGGAGTAGACAGAACATCCAACACTCAGCCATCAGTCAGCAAGGATTTTTATTGAAGCTGTTTAAAACTACAACAGAATTGACATGTTTTAAGCCCCTCTGGGCTCTTAGTTGTGGCAATGGTGACAACTGACAAGCATCAATTCCGTATAGGCAATTTTGAAAGGCTTTAATAAAACTCCTTGTTCACAGATGATGGAAGTGATGGATGTTCTCTGTACTCTTATGTTTGGAAGTCTCTGCAACTTGGTTGCCCAATTAAAACACCTGTTGTGCTAGGTGAAATGGAGGTAATCCAAGATTTTTTTTATTCAGAGTACATACATGGTCATAGGAGTTCTGAGGAACCTTTTCAAGTAGTATTTGAAAGTGGAGAGTGGAACTGAGAATTGTGTCCTAAATATGAGCTGTGAATGTTGGCTACCTTTTAATCGGGGGTTAGAAAATGAGACACATTCTATTGTTTCATATCACTAGATTACAACAGAGAAGCAAAAAAGGTCTGTTTTCCTCGACCCAATAGACATGGAACAAAGTAGAAGTGCACATGTATCACCACAACTCTAATCTCCTCACTGGGTATCAGGACCCTAGCTCTAGTGATAGGGGGCAGGGGGGGGGGCTGTATTGAGTAAACATAGCCTAACTTTAGTTTTGTACTTTCAGAAGGTCTTCAACCTGGGCTGTATTTAAAGGTGGTGCTGATCAAGGCATTATGAGTCTCTATATCACACAATAGGTGTATCTTTCCCCACCATATGTCACTGATTAATACCACCATGCAATATCTGAAGCAGAATACCAACATGCATTGACCATAAAGTGTTGAAGTACCAGTTTCCAACAGGTATGTGTAAGAGCATAATTGAACAGTGGATACAATACTTATAAGGTGCAGTCAAAAGTATAATGTAACAATTAAACCCAATGACTTATGGTCTTATGGTCAGCAGGTTCTATGATTGAAATCATTTGCTTATCTTGCCTTTTACACTGAAGGGGTTTCCTCCAGCTATGACTGCTGCTGTACAGCTTTCCACACAGACATCATTAGCTTCTTGTGTATACAGCCACAACTTTTAGAGCAATATTGTGTCTGCTATGTTGTTGTCCCACAGATACCCCTAATTTTTTACCTACTATTCTAAAGGACATGATTGTGTCTGGACACACAGCTTGCAATATTTAAAGCTTGCAGCTTAGTGATTGCTGGCACTTGAGACCCAGGGCCTTTCCAAAAGACCCAGGGTACATGCCTCTGTTACTTGGTGCTTGTCATGCCACCAGTTGTACTGATCACATTTTATCCTGAGCTTCATCTGCTTTCTTCTACAGTTTCTTCAATAATTTTGGCCCCACCATTCTCTTTTGTGTCTGTGTGATAGAGGGATACAGACTCAGTCATTGAAATCAGCATACTCTGCTGCAGAATGTGATGTATCTATACATTATAAGCAACAGGAAATAATACACAATCCTTGTGACTCATGCTTTCTTGCAAAACACAGGTGAATGTCCTCAGCCATACTAATCTGTCAAGTCATCCCTGTATGTGAAAGCTCAGTATGACACTACCATATCCAAGACATACATTCAATGCCTGTCTTTCCTTGCATAATGTTAAAAATCACCCCAAGCCATCTATGCTGTGATGATATTTGCTCATACGTGGTTATTATTCATTACATTCTTTTATTTGTCAAGCTATTTTACCATTATCTTTCCAATCGCTATATGACATGACGTATCCTTCCCTTTATACTCCTTAACAAATCGTGGGTGCCTCACCATGTGTCTGCTTTCAGGAAATTTACCCACTGTTCAGGGTATGCTTTCACTTCATTTGAAAAATTGTTACTTTTAAAAAATTTTGAGCTTAATATCAAATTTTTGGTCTGTTCAAATATGGTGAGATTGTCCAGACTAGCAGAGCAACATATCGTGAAACTCATGCCAGCAAAAGGATTAAAGGCGGATTTCTGGTGTTCAATATTCCTCAGGATAGGTCATCAATATCTGATTGATGGGGGTTTGACACCAAGCACCCTCACTGATCAGCTGTTTGAAGAGGCTGTGGAGCTCCAGTGAGTACTGTGGAATTCTAACAGTTTACCAAGTACAGTGCCATGCATTGTATAGTGGCTCTGCTTATTGTTGCAGCTCAGGCTTATTCACTTGAATGGGACTGAGCGGCACATAGACGAAGTGACAATGTATGTGATGTCACTTGCTTAGCAAGAGGTTGCAGTGCTCACTATGGCACCACGGCCTCTTCAAACAGCTGAACGCGGAGGTGCCAGGTTTGGACTTCCACCAATCAGATACTGATGACCTATCCAGGCCATTAAAATAGAACTCCTGAAAAACCCCTTTAAAGAATACATTACAAAACAATTCCTTCTATTAGTTGTGACGCTGCTAAAAATTAAATTAATGCACCTATCATATCCTCAGTTAAGTCTTTTGGCTACAGATGGCTGTGGTTTGCATTGGAACAGTTATGTCATTGGTAGCTTTTAACCATTTTGGTCATTTTAAATCAATATAATTTAAAATCATAAAATTACCTAAGCAAAGTGACTTCCCCTTATCCTTCTATTCAGATCTATTTAGTGGATGGATATTTTAATAGAGGTAAGAATATATAACATAATTCATACCATTTTGAGAAAACATGAAATTTTTTGTTTAGAAAAATAAGTAGTCGACAAAGACTACAAAGACTACTCTTTACATATGTCTTCCAGTAGCTGACCTGCTGGTCCCGGTGGAGGATGTGGTCAATTTTAGTACGTTGACCTTCCAGTAGGAAGAAGGTTAAAGGTTAGAAATAGGCAAGTACAAGGCTGAGAATCAGTAGCTGATGAGAAACAAATAGGCTGAAGAGGCCTGAGGCAAAAAGGTACTGCCTGGATATACAAACCAGTCTTGTAGCTGAGTCAACAGTGCAGCGTGACATGTCCTAAAGAATTAACAAAGGGGCAAACAGGGAAAAGAGAGTTTTTCTTCAAGCAATATGTAACATGTATATATAAATATACTTGCTATGTTTATAATAAATCTCATTGTAATTCTTCATGAAGACAATGCATACATCTTTTTGAAGAGCAGTTTACAGACCTGTGCTTTAGGCTTCACGTGCTCTGTTTTGGTGCTCTCTTTGAGTTCTAGTGTGTTTTTGTTTTAGAACGAAAAAAGTTTCCTATAAAAACTTAGGATAATACTACCATTAGTGATGAGCGAATTTCTGGAAATTTGATTTGGGTCCCATTTGTCCAAATTGGGCCTATGTTTAATATGGACCCAAATCGAAATTCTGGTTGCATTTTGATTCTATAGAATGGATCTGCCAATCTGTAATTACTACTGCATAATGGCTGTGTGCATAGAATTTGTTCATATTCAGCTTTTTGCCACAATTTGTATTTTTTTTTCCTTGTACTAACATTGCTGTCAACCTTCACACTGGGGCTCTTTTAAGAAGTGAGCATTTTAAATAGTTCAGAATTTGTGTGGTGCTGTACAATTGGTCTCTGTTGCTGTGGTGCGGTACCTGTGTGGGGATGTAGCCTGGAAACAGGGGTACTGCTGGGCTCTTGGCCTGCTTTGTCTGCAAGTACAGTGCTGCAGTAGCTGCAGCTATCTCTGACTCCCTCCCTGCTCTCCCATAAGGGGTATAACTGTAGGGGGTGCAGAGGTAGCAGTCGCTACCAGGCCCAGGAGCCTGAAGAGGCCAAAGACCCTTGTGCCACACAAAAAGACACTGGTATTATAGAAAGTGCATGCTGGTCAGATAACACTTCTGGCTGGACGGAAGGGTTTAGGTCAAGAATTTGGCATTGGGGGGCAGGGGGTGCCGTTTCAATTTTTGCCTCAGGCAGCATGAAGGCTATGTGCTTCCCTGTCCCTGGCCAAAAAGCACTGAGGGAATGGGGGCCCAAGCTGAACTCTTGCACCAGGGCCCATTGGCTACGTCCCTGTACACATACATAACAAGCAGAACAGGTATGTATATTTAATGGGGAGAAAAATGCTGCCAGACACTTATGGTGGCAGCTTATCCTCAGGAAGAACAAAAAGATTTGGAGACAATATTCAATTCACCTGATCCTTCTTTCCCCCAACATCATCATCTTTCCCATCTTTCCAGTGGGTTAGGCCTACATTACACTTGTGTAATGGGCCTTAAGCATTAAAGGTGGCAAATGGGCTTGTACAGTTTTATTAAAATGTACACTAATATTTATTAGATTATAACAGTCATCACTAGCACAAGCCAAATGTCTAATTTATCTACATCTCTGGAATATTTATATTAAATCGAAGCAAGAGTGGTCAAATAAACATGGTATCATCTTATGTTCTGTCCACTTTGTCAGTGTAGGCTTCAGCATTCATGGAGTAACTGACTTATAATTGGTACACTGAAGAGATATTTACCATTGAAGTAGCAATTTCAGAGTGGTAATGCCATTGTCCTATGGTGAATAAATGCATTTATATTTGATTTTATGTACTTGTTAGTGGCAGGTGTAGCTCAACCCATTAAGACATGACCACTTACTTTCTGGCCATGTGCAGCTTCAATAAAACCTCAATTTTTAGCAAGGGAAAAATTACTCGAAATATCAATTGCAAAAATACACCGGAGGCTCAGAGCCATTAACTGAAGACTGATTAACCGTCATGTCACCTGGGTGTTCCAGTTTCAGAAATGATGGGAACCCTAAACATAGGAGGTAACAGTTTGATTAACAGATGAATCAATCATAAACACCTGCTTATTTCGGTGGCGCAGCCCATTAACCATTGAACATCTGAAGAGCACAATGCCGGCGGCTCGTCATGATTTGTGATAGAAATAAAATCAGCCCTGTGACTCTGTACAACATTTAAAGTTTACATCCAAATTAATGAGAATTATTTCAGCAGCAAGTTTAATTATTTGCCTTTGCATAATTCTGCATGTTAAAATGGTATTCCAATTAGATCATACCAGCCAAACCAGAAACCCATCTGTAGACAGCTGTACTTGGGTTCTTGTCCCTCACCAGCACACAGCGGAGTGCCTTAGGCACACTCGGGGGAGTACTAGCTAATTGAAGAGATTCAGCGTAGACTTATTTTCTGGCAATGCTTCATGGGAAAAAACTATGCAGCTGATAACTAAACCAGAGACACATCTGTAGGCAGAGTTCTGGCCGATCATAAGTACAAAGCAGGGAACTGACTGGCTGAATGAAATTACTTAGATGCAGGTTAGGAGGATGGGGTTTCTGGCTCTCTATTGAAAAGATCCAGCAGTGAAAGTATCTCAAACGGCTTGTTTCTATATAGCGGGTGATACATTTAGATGATTTATCTATAATTAACAAGAAGTTTGGAAAATAGTCTTAGCACCTGTTCACTTGCCAGTATCTAATCTCTAAAGTTCCTTCTGCAGCTTTGGCTTGTCACGTTTCCTGACTCTAGGAGCAGTGGGAGGTCAACCTCGTTTCCCAACTGTGTTTGCAAATCACATTTATTAGGGAGACTAAGGTCACTATCTAGACCACAGCCAGTGAACCCCAAAACTGCTGCCAGACTACCAAGAGCACTCTGGGAAGAATGAAGCTAAGGATACTCCTAGGTTCATCACCAGAGCCGGCCGTGAGACCAGAAGAACATAGCCGCTAGGGATCCAGGCTACATCTGGGTAGTGGATAACAGAAAACTCATGTGGGCACTATAGCGGCAGACCTTCCAGAATGATAAGGAGGTACAAAGGGGACTCAGCAAACAGGGTCCAAACCAGGAGAGACAGACAGAGTTAATGCAGTAAATGAGAGGTAAATCCAGAAGCAGGCCAAGGTCAGTTACCTAAAGAAAAGATATAAGCAGCAACAGGAGCCACAGGGTAAATCCGAAAACAAGCCAAAAGTCAGTTCACCAGAGGAGAAAATAGGAAGTCGCACAATGTGGAGCCTGATCTAAACAAATTAACAGGCAATTAGGAATCAGCAGTCTTAAATCTCCCACCTAGCTCTGGGATTGGAAACAGAGTCAGAAGCCGGACTGGCTCAGCTTCCAGTCACACTGGGACTAGGTTGGTCAACATGGCAACCCTCCCTGCCCCGCTCTGTATAGTAATTTGGCTGGGAGATGCCTGACAACAATCTAGTCTAAACCCTCTCATAAGGTTATCAGAATGTGTTTTTGATTATCCAACATCCACAGCTCCAATTATATTTTGACATACCTCAGTTACTGCCCCTTTCTTGCGAAATTTTGTCTAAAATCTTTAAAAAAACAATAGTTTTTATTACATTTTCAATAAAGAAATAAAACATTGTCACAGTTCAAAAAGTGAATACAGTGTAATAGAATGAAACTATTGACATCAATAGGACTAAGTTCAGCAAGCCTATCAAGGGCAGGGACTATTGTAAAAATTAGGTCCATAAACTGAGGACCAACCACAATAACAATCAAAGTTAATTGATGACTTAGTGCCCATTTACATGGGTCGATGCACGGGGCAATGAATAGGAATTAACCATTTATTTGCAATCCTTGCCTGCTCATTACATGCAGCAATCACCTGCTCTGTATGGGGATGAATCACAAGGTTGGTTCAGGATTAGTAATCTAATTTTACTGTCATGCGAAGAAATGGCATCATAACAGCTCAGTGGAGTATAAAGATTGCATGACACAATACCACTTGGTGTCAAGGGACACATGAACTCCTTGGTCATTGGCCACAGAATCTGGGTCCACTAAAGACTAAATACTATGCTACTAACTCCCCATGCTCTGACTTGACATTTTACCATTTGGTATATTATGGTGTCTAGTCACTTGAAATAGAAGTACTGTAATTACACTTCCTGTTTTGAGTTTCAGCCATATTCACACTCGTGTAGTCTATACAGTAAACAGTGGAAAAGTTTCTGATATTTGTTTCCAAAACAAGTTTTCAATTAGTTTGTTAACCTATAGTGATTAACTTTTAAGCTCTCAGCTTTGATCTTAAGTTTATTGTAGATGCTATCTTGCCTTGAATCCACAGGAACAGTGACAAATGGACAACTTAGGCTACTTTCACGCTAGCGTTTTTAAATTCCGGTATTGAGTTCCGTCATAGGGGCTCAATACCAGAAAAAAACGCTTCAGTTTTTTCCCCATTCATTGTCAATGGGGACAAAACTGAACTGAAGACAACGGAATGCTCCTGAAAGCATTCCGTTCTGTCTTCAGACCGGAGAACAAACCGCAGCATGCTGCGGTTTTCTCTCCGGTCCAGGCATCTGCACCAAGACGGATCCGGAATGACCCCCAATGCAAGTCAATGGGGACGGATCCATCTGGTGTGACCACAGTGGTAAACGGATCCGCCCTCCATTGACTTTCAATGGAGTTCAGGACGGATCCGTCACCTACACACATACAGACAGACAGACATACATACAGACATACATACATACACATACACACAAACACATACATACTTACATACTCCAGGCAGGCAGGCCGCACGTCTTCATGCCCAGGAGGCGCGCCGCTATGACGATTCCCCACAGGAATCGTCATAGCTGCGCGCCTCCTGGGCGTGAAGACGTGCGGCCTGCCTGCCTGGAGTATGTAAGTATGTATGTGTTTGTGTGTATGTGTATGTGTGTGTATGTCTGTATATGGTACTGTGTGACATGTGTGGGGCCGGAACGCAGTTCCGGCCCCACACATGTCCCTGCGGCAGTCGGGATCCGACGGCACCCTTCACCTGCCGGATCCGGACTGCCGCTAGTGTGAAAGAGGCCTTAGATACAAACTTGAATAGCTGATCTCATTTAAACCCACTGAAAATTATACATCAGTAAATTTAAAAAATAATAAAATCTCTGATAAACACATGAAGACAGAAAAGCATGCTATATTAGAACAAACCCCACGCATTTGATGATTTTGAGTTGAATTTTAAAACATCATTAGTGCTTTTACTGGACTGGATGATTTCATTTTGCAATATCGGCTAAGAGTACAAAAACAGCCATCTAAGCAATCAAAGTTTCCACATTCACATTAGGTATCATGCACACAACCATATGCGTTTGCGGTCCGCAAAACATGGATAATGTTCATGTGACATTCATGTTGCATCTGTTTTTTGGGTTTTTTTGCAGACCCATTGACCTTAATGAGTCAGTGGTCCACATTTTGCAGCCAAGAAGAGGACATGTTCTATCTTTTTGCAGAACAGACAAACTGATGTGGACAGCACACGCATTACTTTTTTAGGGGGCTTTTTGCGTACCCATAGAAATGAATGAGCCCATGTGTAATCCGCAAAAAATGCTGATCACACATGGATACAAAATACAGTTGCAGCCTTATTGTGAGATTGGAACAATGGTGGACATCAGTGATTCTTCACCATTTGTAACGTGTATTGCACAGCCAATCTTACAATCATAATCTCATCAAACTGTACGTAGTGATATCACTAATCCAAGAATCCATGATGGATTCCACCCCTATATTAAATAGATTTAAATTATTTTTGTCTATTTCAATGCTTTGTTATGTTTGTGAGCCAATTACTTTCTACTTTCCCCAAGACTATGATCACACACTGTTTTGCATTTACAGCTGTGTCCAGGACACACTTAGCATGTATGCTAGGGAAATCTGCCAACGTGAAACCTAGGCATGTTCATAGCATTTGATTGACCTGATGGATGCCACATAGGCATGGAATAGTATAGAAGAGGATACTTTTCCATACAATAGGCCTCAGTATGGTACTTGTTACAGGTATTCATCAGAGGTATTTGTCGGGAGCTATTTCTAGTGTATACATCTAACACAGGCCATTAGAAGCATAACATGATCATATTGTGAGTATCCCTTAGACGCTTAGCTGAGCTACTCCTGTTTCCATATCTTCATGTTGTGAACATAATTCTTAATCATTTTTGTAATTTTTAAGTTTGTTTAGAAGCGAGATTACTATGCTCACAATTACCGTCAATAGGGGAGATTTATCAAGATTGGCGTTCCCATACACCACTTTTGATACCTGCACTGGATTAAGATGCACCTAATTTATTAAGAGGCAGATGGGCCAGTTTCTTTCCCGGCCCCAGTTTTTGTCACACCACCTCACCACTTTTGAAAAGTGTGGAGAACCTCTAAAATTCACAAATTATAGCTAAAATATGGGTGTGCACAATAATTAGCAACTTTTTTATGCCACTATTGTGGTGTAAAGCCTTTAATAAATCTCCTCAATGACATAACAAGGGTAGCCACTTCTTGGCCTCAAGAAGCAACAATGGGAAAGTTTTGCTAACTACAATAAACTTTACTTACTAACAACATCAACAATCCTAGTCCTTTAAGTCACCTTGCATCAAATGTGAGTGTCCTCATGAATATTAAACAGCCATCGTTACTTTCGAGATGGGCACAGCAGTGTGTGGTGACATGCTTGTCCCTGCTGGGTCTTGACAGCTAGGATAAACATTCACTGAAGATGTGTGCGGACTGTTTAGAGAGATCGTTTTCTTGCTTCAAACTATTGTGAAAATCCCATAATTCCTTGCTATACTTTCTCAGTTTTAGAATGAAGCGCTGATCTTCAAGTTTCTGCTGATTGCATTTTAGCTAATTAGGGGGAAAAATCATCAATGTGCATTTCTCCTCTACCAAAAGCTGTTCTAATCACACGATCATGGCTAAATGGTGTACGATTAATGTGCTGTGTTGAAACAGCATGAAAAGACAGATGTAATTTATGCATAACATTATTCAGGAGTGATACCAGGCAGGTGGAATTATTATTTCATTTATAGCCCAGAGACATTTCTCTTAAAACCGGTTTAATTTTAATGGAAATTTCAGTTGAAGGGAAATTTCATAACATGGAGAAGAAAAAAAAAGACAGAAAAGCCCATTACTCAGAATCCAAGGCATATGTTTTAAGGACATGGACAGACAATCATTCAAGGTGTATTATTTCAGTCCAGACGGTATTTACTATGTTGTCATATATAATTGTGCTAATAATAAATTAAATAATAAATTAATAAAATAATAAATTATTTTTAGATTTTTTTTGTCTGTTTTTAGATTTCATTTTGGAAGTACCACACTGTTGAAAATGAAATGGGAAGATGTTATCTGAGGAGTAATCCTCATTATATTAGTAGGTGTGCAATTGGATAACAATGCTATATTATTTTTAGTGTTCTCTTGATAGGGCTAGATAAAGAAGCCCACAGAAGAGCATCAGATTGATTAGTGTAATGTGTGATGCTCTAATGAAGTCACAATAGGGTGACTCTCTGCAGTTATGGTTTGATTTAAAAAAAATAAGCAACACAAACAAAGAGGAAGTTAAAGAGCCAAGACAGGAAATAGAATTAATTGAATAACTTAAATTATATCCAGAAAAACATCCACCTAGTTGATAGAATTGTCCCTAAGACCCGCATACACATTAATATATTGTCAGTAGAACTTAACTTCGGCAGGACCAGCCAACCATCTAATGTGTATGGGGTGATTAAGACTCTTTCCACAGAAGAAGCTGAGAAAGAAGGGTCAGGTGAATTGTTATCCCAGTAGATAAGCTATTTCCAGAGGAGTCTCTCACATTGAAAAAATACACACTCGGCCAAGCCGAATATGTATCTGTATAGGGGAGCCGACAGCTATTGAAAGTGTATGGGTTCCTTTAGTTTTCCTGATCCACATGAAAAGCTGTCTCCCAGCCAGATGCACAGCAAACGAAGCCTCATCTTTACTTAAACTTTTTGGTTCACATGCACAGGCATTGGGAAGTGAACAAGGTGTGGGAGACAAAATAATTACCAACTGTGAAACAAATTAATTTTTTTTATGGAGTCTGAATTGTGATATTGGATAAAACAGGATTAGGACAAAAAATAGAAGTCCTAGAAGACAAGAGAGAAACCCACAAGACAGCCTTCTTTTCAAAAGGACAACAGTACGAATTCCCCAGGATTATGCTTGTGTGAAATATACAAGTCAGTTCTCCAAATACTCATTTGAGGCTACTTTCACACCAGCGTTTTTACTGGATCCGGCAAGGTTCAGCAAAAACGCTTCCGTTACTCATAATACAACCATCTGCATCCTTTATGAAACGGATCCGGTTGTATTATCTTTAACATAGCTAAGACGGATCCGTCATCAATTCCATTGAAAGTCAATGGGGGACGGATCCCTTTTCTATTTCGTCAGATTTGTGTCTGAGAAAACGGATCTGTCCCCATTAACTTGCTCCATATGCCAGGACGGAAAGAAAACTGCAGCATGCTGCGGTTTGCACTCCAGTATGAGAACGGAACGGAATGCATTTTGGAGCATTCTGTTCTGTTCAGTTACGTTTTGTCCCCATTGACAATGAATGGGGACAAAACGTAAGCGTTTTTTTCCGGTATTGAGACCCTATGATGGATCTCAATACCGTAAAAAGTAAACGCTAGTGTGAAAGTAGCCTGACTCAACTATGCTTTTCAGTCCAGTATACTTTTTAGTACAACAAAAGGTAAACCGATGCATATTGCCTAAATATATATCAAACTACATTATTTTGTCATACATTAGGCCCTATTTAGGCTGCTCAGCTTTGCCAGGTGCTGATCTCTGCCATGTCCAGGAGTAACAAGGTGGTACATGAAAAAAAGGAAAGGAGGAGAGAGCAGAGAAATGTCTGTATATATTGTACTTGTGACTTCTGCAGCCTTAGTGACTACAAACCTCAGCTTCATAATTCCAAAATGGCTGACAGTGCTTGTAACTTCCTGTCAGAGATGTCAGTGGGTGAAGCTGAAACTGATTCTCTAATGATTGAAATACACTATTGAGATTAAGAGCATTTTATGAACGGAAGTAGAGATGAGCGAATCATCCAAAATTTGCTTTGCCGAATATTCGTCAAATTTTTTAAAAAGATTTGTACCTCATATGAATCTATTCGGCGAAGCTACATACAAATCATACGTTATTATATGGTGTTTTGTGAACATTCGCGCAATAATAACGAACGTACAGTTGTTAAAGGTACGCAACTTATGTGAACACGTACACATGAGTGTACAAATTGCGTACGAAAATGATGGGCTTTGCTGGAGCGGAATGGTGGAGCAGGAGGAAAGCTCTGAGTCTGACCCCTGGCTACATGATACTGTATGAGAAGATGATAGCAGATCATCCGGCTGTGATTGAGATGAGTCTACCATCCACTCAACTACCTCATCCACTTTCTCCTCCACTACAATTTTGCGCCTTGGTGGGTTAGCCTGGTGGAACAGTGGCCAACTATTGTGAATTCTACAAGTAGAAGCTCCGGCTACAGGTCCTTTGGCACTGATGCCCTGTGCCACCTTCTCCTTTTTTTGGAGCTCGAGGTCTGGCTGGAACCCTTTTTCTTTTCCATGCCAGACATTTTTCACTTGACTGTAGCCCTGCAGCTGGTCTTTGTCTCTCTCTGTCTCTCCCCTATCTCTCTCCCTGTCTCTCTCCCTGCCTGATTAATTACTAGCCCTGCACTAACCCTGCACTTGCCCTGCACTGGCCCTGCAGTATCCCTGATATGTGCAATATGGATTCCCAGAACAATTACACCCCAATTTTAACAAAACAGTTCTCTGTCTCTCAGAACTTCACAGACAGTGTTTCTGCTCGTCTCAGCAGTCGCAGCACAACTGATGCGTCACTGGCTTACCGAGCCTGAGCCAATCAGAGAAAGCCCTTCCCACTAGGCCAGGTGACCGCTTTCTTCCCGGGCTTTATGCCGCACAAATAACGAACAGTAAAAGTTCGCTAATTAACTGAATTCGTACGCATCAGCATATAAAGTAACTTATACGTAACATTAGCGTACAATTTATCGAACATTTTCAAATCTAACGAAGTGAATCTCAAAAAATTTCGGATTCGCTTCGCAGTGGAATATTTCCGAAGCGGCAAATAGATTTGCTCATCTCTAAATGCAAGTAATTTTTACATGTGAAAATTTACTTTAATAAAACATCGTAAATATGAGCCAGTTGAAACATTGCACATGGGTGAATAAAGGATTCTGACTTTTTTATAACTGGTTCTGCTACCTCATACTCCAATTTGAAATCTAGAAAAGGGCACTGAGTCTGGAGCCCATGGAGGATTTGCAGCCCCCAGACTAATTATGAACTTCAGGCAACTAAACCACTGGTATGAAAAATATCAGGTAGGTGCCACTCATACTAAGCCAAATGAGCCTCAAATAAGGGGCCAATTTTGAGAACAGCTTTAATTCACTTTGTTTCCTAACAATTTTTGAGCCTGGGGCTGTATGTTATGTGTGACCTGAAGGCTTCTTGTAGTAAGAGATATTGTGAGCCAGGTCCTACAAAAGTATGCAGGATGACACTAATTGGACACCGAAGATGATGAATGCTGTATAAATATTGGAAAACAATTCAAATTCCATAGATAATGTAAGACAGTCTTGCAGCTCAAAGCAATAGGCTTTCTAATACGTCAAACACAGCAGAAGGCTGCAGGCCATTGCACATTCATATATGAAACACATATTCCTAATTAACCATACTACATTGCATGGCGTTAAGGTATCTTTGCAGCATCATTAAAGGGTCATTAAGTTTTCAGAAACTTTTGCTGTCATAGAGACAGTGGCGTACATAGAGAAGTAAGGGCCCCATAGCAAGGATCAAACCAGGCCCCCACACACAGGACACAAGGGTTTCCACCTAAACCCCTTTCAGTGACCCTTGGCCCATTTTTTCCATTGCCTCATTTGCTAAAAGTTGAGTTCTGACCAAGTTTTCACCCACAGTAGAAGTGGAGATGATCCCAACTAAGACTGGGCCCCCTCTTGCACTGGTCCCAATAGCAATCATCTGGTCTGCTGCTATGGTAGTTACTCCCCTGCATAGAGACATATTAAAAGTTTTGATCATTGGAGGTCTGAGTGTTGACACCCCCATTGATACCTACAACAAGGAAAGAAAAGGGCTCACTTAACGTACTCCATCTCCTCGCTGCAGGAGACCTAAGCAGGATAGTCCCATACACTTTCTATTGAGTCGGTTTCACTTTCTTTCCTGCAGCGAAGAAAAAGAGAGAGCCCTATGCTATTGATTGGTGGGAGGCTGAGAGCTTGGACTTCCACCTATTAAAACTTTGGAAATGTCTCTATGACAGCAAAAGTTTTTTGAAAACTCAGTGACCATTTATTGATTTATTTACTATTATACTATTTTTGACCATCACCGTAGGTATGTTTATTGTAGCAAAAAAAAGTTTCAAGTTTAAAAAAGTTATTAAAGGGGTTCTGCAGTTTTTTCCCCGACACCCGGGACCCCTGACGATCAGCTGTTTGAGAAGGCAGCGGCGCTGCAGGAGCGCCGCGGCCTTCTCTGTGTTTACCGCAGGCCCAGTGACGTCACGACTAGTATCACTGGCCTGGGCGGGGCTAAGCTCCGTTCACATGAATGGAGCTTAGCCGCGCCCAGGCCAGTGATAGTGCTGATAAAATCTCTGTATGGTGTGTATTTTCCACATGAAAATCTGCACACAAGAACCACGTGTAATATACATTGAGTGCACCCCTAAAAGAGTTTTCCAGGACCTACTTATTGGTGACCTATCCTTCTTGACTTCCAGTTAATTGTTTTTACCATTTGCAGCATCAGAACCAGCCACTGAAACTACACATTGGCTCATGTCCAGTAGGTATCTGTACTGCTTAGGAGGCTGCAGAAGGTCCTCTGGTCATGGCCTGATACCTGGAACAATGGCTCAGGCGCAAGAATACAGAGCCAAGCAAGATGTCTGGACTTGTCAATCAGAGGGAAGGGGGACCATAGCACTACCAACGGCAGTCTCACTAAAGTTACCATAATACCAGACTCATAGTAAAATATCAGAAGTTCTCATGCTCATACTCCAGTGCTTCTCTATCCTCCACTATCAAAAAACAAGAAGTTGCATGTGGGAAACATATCCACGGCTATCATGTCTTGTTATGCAGATTTGTCATTTCTGAATGATGTTTGTGCAGTAATAGCATTCAAGTACTATTTGATCTTACTGAAACAAAGCAGGGCTAAAGATAAAGTATACAGCATGCTGGCACCTTCATTCCCTCGGCTGCCAGGTAAGGGCAGGTAAATTGCCTGCCTGGTCTCCAGATGGTGCCCCTCTACCTGAGTCAGGCACCTGTAGCCATGACCAAATATTGCCCTTTCCTCCTATAAAGTCCCTTTCATCCAGCAAAAGTTCTTTACACTTTCTATCAAATACAACTCTTTTGTCTTGCCATTGTAGCAACCGGCAGGATATTTTAACACCCTTGACATTTCCCCAAAAATCCTGAAAGCGGCCGTCCTGCTTATCCATCTTTTTTTCAAATCAGCCAATTTAATCTTACATAGAAGTTTGCACACAGGGAAGTGATCTTTTATCTGTCCTTGCTGGGAGCAACAGGGTTAAGGACCACTTTTCATTTTGATCCAGAATGAGGTTTTTGAACTTTTCTTCAATCCTCTTTGCTATTTGGGGCTTTGGAGAACCCGTTGGAGGCAAAAGTGGCATTGACAGATCAGAAGAGATGAAGATAAGAGAAAATAATGGCTATTAATAGGGATTAAAGGGAGTCTGTCACCACGATTTTGACTATTAAGTTATTTATAGCACTGGATTCAGCTGACTATAAGCATCTCCAAAACGTTATTGTTATAGGGCATAAATGAAGATCTGATGTTAAAAATACCTTTTTTATCAACTGTCAATCTCTTTCTTAAGGAGCCCAAGGGGATGTGCCAGTGATGTTGGAGCCCGGCCACGGCGATTCAGTTGGAGCCCAGGACCGCCCACCTCATTAATATTCACTTCACTGCTTGAAGCAGTGAAGCTCCGGCACGGCTGTAATCCCGCGCAGGCGCAGTACATTAAGTGGTCTGCGCCGTGCGGTCTGCAGGCTACAGCTTCACAGGATGTACTGCGCCTGCGCGGGATTACAGCCGTGCCGGAGCTTCACTGCTTCAAGCAGTGAAGTGAATATTAATGAGGTGGGCGGTCCTGGGCTCCAACTGAATCGCCGTGGCCGGGCTCCAACATCGCTGGCACATCCCCTTGGGCTCCTTAAGAAAGAGATTGACAGTTGATAAAAAAGGTATTTTTAACATCAGATCTTCATTTATGCCCTATAACAATAACGTTTTGGAGATGCTTATAGTCAGCTGAATCCAGTGCTATAAATAACTTAGTAGTCAAAATCGTGGTGACAGAATCCCTTTAAAGAATAAAGAACATGTGCAGACTGGAATCTAACAAGTAATGTCCAAAACTAAGTCTAAAATGATACACATATTACACGGAGCACGACTATAAATCATTATTGTCAGCCTAACAAAGTGAAGAAATAGGGGTCCCAGTTTAAAATGTGAGTGGCGATATTTAATCTTTTGATGCCAGAAATAAGCAGACTCCATTATTTGATCATTACATCATTGGCATCCAATATAAAGCACTGTCATTGTGGATTTCCTGTGTAAGCTAGCTAGACCTGTGCCTTAAAAAGCACTATTTAGGATTCAGGTTAGAAATGTCTCTAATTTACGCATCTATAAACTTTATGCCATTTGGGCCAGTTAACTGTGATGGGCACAATTTATCATTTTTCCTGAATTTCCTAACAATGCCTAAAGCAACATAGACAATACAGCCCTAATACTATGACTTGGTTAATTGATACCTACTTGTATGTAATTTAGTGCAATATCTTTAATAGATAATGGATTTTTTTTTTTTTTTTTAGGGGGGTTGATTTTTGTTATTGACTTAACTGTTATTTCTACAATGAAAATCTGGTGTGTTGTGACTTGTGTAAATCAATTTGTAAAGGTAAATTGAGAAAAGAATGTTGCAGTTTGCGGTCCCCAATACAGGCACTGGACGACAAAGAGCCTTACAGAAGATGAGGTGAAAAAAATCTGAATACTCTCCCCCCAATATTGATTCATCCATAACACCCCTTCATTCTGGATGTGGGTTTTTTTGTCCCCAAAATCACTTGGTTCATCTCTTGTTTGCTACTCTGATGCTGTGTATGGAGATCATCCATGGAAAAAGAGGTTTGAGCCTAATTCTAATGTCCCTCTCCTTTTTGATTGACGGGGCCAGGTTCATGCATACTCACAGGGTTGCCAACCATCCGTAGATTCACGGACAGTCCGTAAAAACAGGGTGTTTTTTTCTACCGTCCGTGAATCTACTACAGTATTCACGGCACATTTGCCGTTAATACTGTGGATCCATGCAGGCGCCTCCTGCGATGTACAATAGGCCGCAGGCAGGTCAGCCTGCAGCCTAATGTTACAGTACTTCTGTCCTGGGCCCGACGCAGGCATCTCGCTCTGTGATTACCACGAACGTACAGACGTCATCATGCGGCGTGCCGCCCGCGCTGGGACGGAGTTACAGGTAAGTATATAATTTTTGTTTTTATTTCACTGCTGGGGCACTATATGGGGGCTATCTGTACTAAAGGGGGTTATCTAATGTCTGGGGGCACTATAGGGACTACCTGAACTACAGGGGGCTATCTAAACAACTTTGGCACTACAGGGACTATCTGAACTAAAGGGGGCTATCTAACTTCTGGGGGCACTATGGGGGCTATCTGTACTAAAGGGGGCTATCTAAACTACTGGGGGCACTCAATGGGGCTATCTAATCTACTTAGGGCACTATCTGAAGTTAAGTGGGCTATCTAACTTCTGGAGGCACTATGGGGGCTAAATGAACTACAGGGGGCTGTCTAAACTACCATGGCACTACAAGGATTATCTGATCTACAGGGGGCTATCTAAACTACTGGGGCACTAGAGGCTATCTAAACTACTGGCTAGAGTACTGCGTATAGGAGGCTACCTAAACTACTGGAGGCACTAGAGGGAGCTATTTAAGCTCCTGGGGGCACTAGAGTGGACAGTTTAAGCTACTGGGGGCACTATAAGAGGTATTATAATTACTGGGACCATTACAGCGGGTCCTTATTATTTCTGGTAGCACTACTGGAGGCACTATGGGAAAAATGATTTCTATTATGGGGAATTATTACTACTTCCAGTGGTACTATTGCGGGTGTTACTATTATTAGTACAATATGGAGGGCACTACTGCTAAAAGGGCTACTCGTGGAGCATTATCACTTTTGGGGCACTATTACTAATGAGGGCACTCTGAATTATTAGTAACAGTGGGACTTTGGGGAGCAGTGTAACTATATGGGGGTCCTACCTATATGGCACTGTTATATCTACAGTATAGTATTTGTGGACATTGGGGAGCACAGCGGGAACAGTATTTTAGGTAACAGCAGGATAACAGAAAAGTCAGTAATCTAAGGTGTCTTTGTGGCAAACTCTGCAGAGAGGAGATGGGGCTGAAAGAACTCGTCATGGCGGTGGGGGCCAAATAGAGAAGATGAGAAAAGAGAACATCTACATCAGGGAGACGTCACTGGAATTAAGAGGTATGTGGTGATGTGTCATCTTGTATGTTTGGTAATGGCGAATGTAATGTCCATCCAAATATGTGCCACCTATTTCTTCAGCAATGACTTGCCTGTATACAGGGCCGGATTAAAGGGAGGGCATCCGGGGCAAGAGCCCCGGGCCCCCACCACATAGGGGCCCCCACCACCGGCTGCAAAGCGGCGCTCAATGCTGATGCAGCAGGGCCAGGCCGGCACTGTTCCCTGACCCTGTAAGCTGCGCGGGTGTGCACCGGCCACGCAGCTTACTTTGTGACTCCGGCTCCGCTCAGGGCCACTGCAGGCCCGATCACCGCCGCAGCCCGGACTCACATTTGTGCTGCGCTGGTCCTGCTGACCGTAACCATATTACTTCCAGCAGCAGCAGTCCCCGGCTCCTCCTAGCTCGCCTCCCCATATTCATGGCTCCGCCCACCGACTTCTGAATCAGATACAGCAGAGGTGAGGCGGGAGAGTTAGGCGGGAAAAGTCTCTCCACTGCACTGGAGCACAGAGTTTGGCCTGCAACTGCAAGGACGCCGAGGAGTCAGAGAGAGGACACTCTGAAGTTTGAACACAGAATAGAAGGGACCCAGGTCGGTGTGGCTGCCCCCATACAGTATAACGTCTCCTTGTGGTCGCCCTCATACAGTATATGACGTCTCCTTGTGGCCCCCATACAGTATATAACATCTCCTTGTGGCCGCACCATACAGTATATGACGTCTCCTTGTGGCCCCCATACAATATATGTCGTCTCCTTGTGGCCCCCATACAGTATAACGTCTCCTTGTGGCCGCACCATACAGTATATGTCGTCTCCTTGTGGCCCCCATACAGTATAACGTCTCCTTGTGGCTGCACCATACAGTATAACGTCTCCTTGTGGCCGCACTATACAGTATGACGTCTCCTTGTGGCCCCCATACAGTAATATGTCGTCTCCTTGTGGCCCCATACAGTATGTCTCCTTGTGGCCGCACCATACAGTATAACGTCTCCTTGTGGCCGCACTATACAGTATGACGTCTCCTTGTGGCTGCACCATACAGTATATGACGTCTCCTTGTGGCCCCCATACAGTATATAAGGTATCCTTGTGGCTGCCCCCATACAGTATAATGTCTCCTTGTGGCCCCCATACAGTATATAACGTCTCCTTGTGGCCGCACCATACAGTATATGACGTCTCCTTGTGGCCCCCATACAGTATAATGTCTCCTTGTGGCCCCCATACAGTATAACGTCTCCTTGTGGCCGCACCATACAGTATAATGTCTCCTTGTGGCTGCCCAATATAGTATATAACGTCTCCATGTGGTCCCTATACAGTATATAACGTCTCCTTGTGGCCGCATCATCCAGTATATGACGTCTCCTTGTGGCCCCCATACAGTATATAACGTCTCCTTGTGGCCGCACCATACAGTATATGATGTCTCCTTGTGGCCCCCATACAGTAGTATACTCATCACATTTGCGGACATTTAATTCCATTACTCAAACTGGATTTTGATGATTTGGATTTCTACCATTATTTGCTGAAACTTGGTGGTTGTACAGTGTGAAGAGGAGAGTTATTGCTTTGAAGGTAGGTAGATCATGAGGTTCTAGTCTTGCTCACATAGCCATTATAATTGTTGTTTTCCCCACTGCTTAGACTTTTTTACTTCTGTTTGGCAGCACCCCACATGCTTATCTCATCCCCTGTTCCTGTCCTTCACTGTCCTCAAGACATTTCTAACCCTTTGTTTACTATGCTTTTTACAGGTCTCATCACGTTTGCGGACATTTAAGGCTACTTTCACACTAGCGTTTTAAAATTCCGGTATTGAGTTCCGTCATAGGGGCTCAATACCGGAATAAAACGCTTCAGTTTTGTCCCCATTCATTGTCAATGGGGACAAAACTGAACTGAAGACAATGGAATGCTCCTGAAAGCATTCCGTTCCGTCTTCAGACCGGAGAACAAACCGCAGCATGCTGCGGTTTGCTCTCCGGTCCAGGCATCCGCACCAAGACGGATCCGGAATGACCCCCAATGCAAGTCAATGGGGGCGGATCCGTGTGGTGTGACCACAATGGTAACCGGATCCGCCCTCCATTGACTTTCAATGGAGTTCATGACGGATCCATCACCACATACACACAATACACACATACAGACATAGACATACACATAAACATAAACATACACAGACATATATACATACAAATACACATACATACTTACATGCTCCCCGGCAGGTCTTCAGAGCGCCGGAGGGACAGGACGGGGCGCACAGATGACGATTCCACCAGGCGCCCAGCAGAGGGCGCTGTGGGGAATCGTCACCTGTGCGAGCCGTCCTGCTCCTCCAGCGCTCTGAAGACCTGCCGGGATCATGTAAGTATGTATGTGTATTTGTTTGTATATATGTGTGTGTGTCTGTGTGTATGTATGTACTGTGTGACATGTGTGGGGCCGAAGCACGGTTCCGGCCCCACACATGTCGCTGTGGCAGTCCTGATCCGGCAGCACCCTTCACCTGCCGGATCAGGCCTGCTGCTAGTGTGAAAGTAGCCTAATTCCATTACTCAAACTGGATTTTGATGATTTGGATTTGTACCATTTTTTGCTGAAACCTGGCGGTTGTACAGTGTGAAAAGGAGAGTTATTGCTTTGAAGGTAGGTAGATCATGAGGTTCTAGTCTTGCTCACATGGCTATTATAATTATTTTCCCCACCTTATGCATCTTTAATTCTGTTTGGCAGGGATGACTGGATTCATACGTTATTAAAGAAGTAAATGGTGACCTTATGTAAACTAACTAGTAACTAGCAAATGGTCAGCATGTCATACAGAGCAATGGTTCACAATAAAAGAATGCCTCTTTGTCTTTGGTATCATGCTGTGTTTAAAAGCTAAGGTTTGTGAGCAAAGGGAGATTTAAAAGGGGAATAAAAATGGTGGAGGGTGGAGCTCTGGGTGGAGGGCGGAGCTTTGGGCCCAAAACATCTTGTCGCCCGGGGCCTCCACCAACCTTAATCCAGCCCTGCCGGTATTTTACTGCTGCAGCCAATCAGTGATCTAATACTGAGAACCGGCTGTAGCGGTCACATGCCACACACCTGTACATCAGTGTGCACATCACCAACATTGTGACAGATGTGCACACTTGCCCTCTGTAGTTAATGGAGTATTTGTCAGTCTTTGTTTACATGGCAGCATGTCACAGGCATCATCACTGCAGCCATATAAACAAAGCACTCAGACTAGAATGGCAGGGATGTAACAGCTGAAAATTGTTGATTTATTTTCCATATGCCATATTTTATTTTCAAATACTGAACAATACTCTTTATTCTGGGGCGTGGAAGGGGGCGTGTTCTCTAAAAAATGGGTGTGGTTTATTATGTCGCTAAAAATTTTAGGCTGTCTGTAAATTTTGGTTCAGTTGTCCAGAAAAATTTGAAAGGAAGGTTGGCAACCCTGCATACTCATCTTGCCTACCCTGTCAATCTAAAAGGAGAGAGTGAGGCTGCATTGGAAGCAGGAGGAGCAAGGGTGCACAGACTGGCTTGGACCTGTGTTCAGGGCACTTAACGGCTCATTTGCATATAGAATAAAAGTTTTTCACCATCCGCTTCGTAGATTCTTTACGAATCTTCGTTATTTCCTACTATTTTTCAGATTCGCTCCGTACGAATCTTAAATGTTCTTAAATCTTTGTACGCTACCACTACGTAGGCATCTGATAATTTGTACGCTAATGCTACGCATCTGATAATTTGTACGCTAATGCGTACGGATTCAGTTAAGTAGCGTACTTTTACTGTATGTTCGTTATTTGTGCGGAAATGTTCGCGGTGGATAGGTTAGAGCGGCAAAAACCCCGGGAAGAACTAGGTCACCTGACCTAGGGGGAAGGGCTTGCTCTGATTGGCCCATAGGCTAAGTAAACCAGTTACATCACTTGTGCTGCGCCTGCTGAGACGAGCAAGAGCTTGTGAAAGAGAACTGTGTTCTATAACTTCTGTTGTTCTGGGCACCATTACAGATATCAGGGCTAGTGCAGGGCTAGTAATATTAATCGGGCAGGAAGAGTGAGGGAGGAGACAGGGAGAGAGACAAAGACCTGATTGCCTGCTGCCACAGTCAAGTGAAAATGTCTGGCACTGGAAAGCAGAAGGGTTCCACTGGAAAGCAGAAGAGTTCCACAGAAGGGTGCCATGATAATCCTGGCGGTCCATCATCTTGACCATATACTTAAACTCTCCAGAGCTAATTGCCGATGAACGCCTGAATGCCATATTGAAAACTTCGCTCTGCCTCTGAGGACTGTACGCCACTGCCTAGTGTCGTTTGTGCGTATTACGCAATCTCGAGACAATAGTATAGTAAAACATAAAAAATGCAACAGCACTCTGCGAACACAGAAAATAAAATGAGTACATATAATACTGCCATACTCACTATCTACACGATACTAGCGCTACATTGTAAATGTGAGATTCTTGGCAAATAATTTTGTACAAAAAATGATCTGTGCACGTCTGCCCTACATCAAGGCGATCTCTTTAAGACGGGAACCTAACACTAAATGCCATAGTCACTAAGTGCCATAGCAGCCTCCATTAACTACAGAGGATGCAGGCTCCACACGCATGCTAAGCCGACATTATATTGTACCTCTTATGGTGCCAAAATGGCCTCCACTGATTTCAGGGAATGCAGGCTCCACATGCATGCCGAGCCCACACAATACCTCCTTGGTGCCACACTGACCCTTGTTACGCTCAGGGAATGCAGGTTCCACACAATGCTGAGCCCACTCTGTATTCCACCTATCCTGGTGCCAGTTGGCCTCCAATGCATATAGGGAGAGCAGGACACAGCTTTATGCTAGCACTAATTAAAATCAGCCTGTAAAGCAAACAGGTTAGTTAGGAGTGTACGACCGAAATGGTGGTGGAGTCAGCCAGACCTCCACCTAAACAGTGTGGCACCAAGGTGATATCATATTGTGTGGGCTCGGCATGCATGTGGAGCCTGCATTCCCTGAAATCAGTGGAGGCCATTTTGGCACCATAAGAGGTACAATATAATGTCGGCTTAGCATGCATGTGGAGCCTGCATCCTCTGTAGTTAATGGAGGCTGCTATGGCACTTAGTGACTATGGCGTTTAGTGTTAGGTTCCCGTCTTAAAGAGATCGCCTTGATGTAGGGCAGACGTGCACAGATAATTTTTTGTACAAAATTATTTGCCAAGAATCTCACATTTACAATGTAGCGCTAGTATTGTGTAGATAGTGAGTATGGCAGTATTATATGTACTCAATTTATTGTCTGTGTTCGCAGAGTGCTGTTGCATTTTTTATGTTTTACTTTTCTATTTGCAGCCATGTGACGTGCACCTGCATACTTGGATGTGCTGACTGATCCCCAGTTTTTCTTGCGAAACAATAGTATGCTAAGGATTCGTACGCACTTTGTACGCTCATGAGTACACATTCAGTTAAGTAGCGTACCTTTAACAACACTAGACTGTATGTTCGTTATTTGTGTGCAAATGTTCATAGCACACGACCAGAATAACACATATTTTTCTTTTTAAATTCATATTAAGAACGAATCTTTTTATTGAATATTCGCCGAAGCGAATCTTTGAAGATTCGCTCATCTCTAGCGAACACTGGAAGGCAACAAATGAAATGTTGAATGCACTGTATTTTCTGCTAGGTTACGATATAAATAAAGCTTGGGTATGGCAGGTTTAAATCCTCCTTTAAAGAGATAATGATGTGCACAGGCATGATACATTAATTACATACATGTTGTCAGAACCCGAGAACTCCATGAAGTTAATCATTCTCTCGGCTGACAACAGCTACCGTCTGCAGCCATTATGCTGGGGTGATTAAATGACACTTTTGAGTGACACGCAGGAGTACGAGCACTTCTGAGCCCACATGGGCAGCTCATTAATGCAGAAGTGTTTGAATTTGATTTGCGGTAAATTACATAGTCAGAGGTCTGTACACTTTATGTTTTGACTTGTGCAGCTGATCTTATGTTAGCAGTGGGTGAGAGACGATCATCAGCATGTGGCTACCTAATCTCTCATAATCTGCTCTAATTTGCATATCAGCTCTTTTTCAAGGTGGTATCGTCATTTGCTGGAAATGTGGAAGTATAATGAAGATGCAGACACTATCGAAACTGCAAGAAAGAGACATTATCCACCATCACTGACATCTTCAAATATAGACCCATAGCAGACATAGACATTTTGAGGCGTTCATGTGAGTATGGAAGCAAATTTATTAAAAAAAAAAAAAAAAAAAGGTAACATCTCTACATCGAACACATAAGAAACAGGTACAACCCAGAAAAAAAGATCTTCAAAAATTGTAGTGAAACTCCTAGTACTACCCCAGATGAGCACTGGCATGCCAATATAATTTACACTGGGTACAATCATGGTGTACTGTAAGCAGAAATGGATTTGTTTGTACTCTATCCAATACCCTTTCGACTTGGCTTAATGATTATCTATCTTCAACTGATTAGAGATGAGCAAATCAATGCTAAGAGAATCAAATGAATTTAGAATTTCTAAAAAATGTGGTAGCCCAATTACCGTAATATAAAAAAACTAAATCTACTGGCTGATGATGTTTTAAGCATCATAGTTGCCTTTTTGTTTTCTAAAACTCTGCAAAGTTTCCACAATAAGTGTACGACAAATATATTTTTCAGCTTCACCAGTAGCATATGTTTTGGCCAGAGACGCTGTGCAATTACGCCCTTTTCCAAAAACCTATTGCAAAGTTTCTAAAATCAATAAGTGTGCAATAAGTACAATTAAGTAACTGTTGACAATTTTATTTCAAAAATTCTATTTAGCACAGACTTTTTTCAATACTACCTTGTGTATAAACATAGGTAGCTGTTAAGGCATAATTGTTGAACCACTTGTTCAGAACAATCCACTGCTTTTTCCAATACTACTGTGCCTGTATAAATATGTGCAGGCACCTTCTCCCAAAAAAGGATCATTTTGTAACCATTTCTTAATTTGAACACCCTAAAGATCTGGCCAATTTTCATTTTTGCTTTTTCCTCCCCGCCTTCCAAAAACCATAACTTTTTTACTTTACTATTTACATAGCCTTATGAAGACTTTTTAGTGGGACAATTTGTATTTTTTAGTGGCACCATTAATTTACCCTTGAATTGAAAAATGGGGAACAAAAATTCTTTATCAGGTGAAATAAAGAAAAATGAGTTTGTACTATGGTTTTTCGGGTTTTGTTTTTATGGAGATATTCTGATATCCATAACATATTCATGTTTTCATCTACACCGTGAGGGTACCTCAGAACTGAAGCTGAGTTCAGTTCCAAGCTTTAACCACCTTACTGTTTTGCCAGAGTCCAGCTCCGGCAGTGGGAAAAGTAGCTAACTGGAGGGAGGAGGACTGCTTTAGATGCTGCTATCTCCATCTCTAAGTCCAAGCAACAGAGGAGAAATCACTGTTAAAAATCGAGTCTGGAATAATCCCGGTTAAAACCTGTTTTTACTTTCACTTTCAGCTGCATTCACAGCATCGTGATTTCTATCAGTGATATCTTCCCCTGCATTGAACAGATTGCTGTCATTCTGGAATGTCAATTTTCAAATGATACAAAGCCCATATCTCTAGCTGGTACCAAACCAAAGATATGAGCAGCTAAAGCAGCCCTCCCCCCTCCAGTTAGCTACTTTTCCCACTGCTGGAGCTAGACTGGGGCAAAAGAGTGAGGTGGTTAAAGAGGTTTTCCACTTTAAAAATCAACTACCGAAGTTATTCAACAAAGTCTTGTGTGATTTTATGAATAACTGACTTAGGCTCTTTGGAGCCCATACATTTTAATTTTGTACAGAGACGGATCTCCGTACGGCATTAATCGAAGTTTTGAACGAAGTGGCTTTGGATGTAGCATCCGAAGCTCGCTCCCCTCTTCACTAATCAGGAATGATCTGTGCAGCCATTGAGAAGAACACTGTTTTTCTCTGCTATGAGGGCACTTGTGGTATATTCGCCATCTCTAAATGTGTTGTGTGTAGGATGAGTATGTATATGTATCTGAATTTTTCTTCCAAACAGGTATTATCTAAAAAATAAATATATGGAGAGAACACTGAATACAAATATAGCTTATGTAAACTGACCCCTTGCCCTACCCCTGGATGAATGGCACCTTGATGGAGTCAATGGACATATTTATAATCCCCACAAAATGTTAGGCTGACCTCCACTGGTTTATAGAAACGTGGACTGTTTAATAATAAGTTATATAACTTTATTCAACTGTAAACTTTTCAAAATGCAATTTATTGCTATTTAGTAATCTTGACAGGGTAAGTTTATAAAGGATAAAAGAAAGCAGATTTCTATCTCATAAATTCAGATTAGACTTCACTAAATTAAAAATTGCCTAATGTTTCCATAGCAGTTAAAAAGCCTTAAAAGAGTCCCCAGAGTTAATGCATAAAATGTTCAAATCATCAACGTAATCCTGCATAAGGCAAATGAAAAGTACCATCAACTAGAACAAAAAGAATAAAGCTGTGGAAGCTGAAGTAAGCACGGGGGACATTTTCTTTGCTACAGTCTTTGGATACTTAAAGAAGCTCTCTCACCAGGATCATCCCCATTAAACCAAACATATTGGCTAGTAGGGCTCATCATGCTGATTAAAACAATACATTTCTTTTCTTTTCTTCTCTGTATTCTAAAAAGCTGCAGAAAAATCAGCGTTTTTACTCTATGCAAATGAGAAGTTGGAGCACCAGGAGGCGGGGCTGAATCCTTTGAGCACTACTTTGTAACACCCCCTATGCGTTGCACATTCCCCCCTCCCCTTGATTGACAGGGCTAGATATGCTGAGGGCAGAGCTGTGTCCTAGCACCTACATATCATATACTGTATGTACTATGTTTTATCACACTGAGATCTGCTCAGAAGGATAATATACATATTAATGCTTTATTCATAAGCACAATATATGATTAGAAAGACACCAGTAATATGTGTCAGCTTATAAGCACATAAAAACATAGCTCTCTATGTTGTAATGCTATATCTTAGTGGTAAGTTAATCATTTCACATACAGAGATTCCAGGTTTGAATTGTTTTTTCAGATACTGTAGTTTTTTTTCTTCCACATTTAACCTATAATAAAAATCTATGGGGGAGATTTATCTAACTGGTGTAAAGTTAGTTGCCCATAGAAACCAACTAGATTCCACCTTTCATTTTCCAAAGGAGCTGTAAAAATAAAAGGTGGAATCTGATTGGTTGCTATGGGCCAGTCTGATAAATCTGCCCCTATATCCTTATTATATTGAGAATAATGTTTTTAGGCTTAAAAACTAATAAATATTACTGATTTCTTTATTTATAATCATATAACATGTTCCAAATTATTATGCAAATTGGATTTAAGTGTTATAAAGATTAAATTTTTAGTTTTTCAATGAAACTCATTGATGGTATTGTGTCTCAGGGCTCTCTGGATCACTGAAATCAATCTCAGATACCTGTGATAATTAGTTTGCCAGGTGAGCCCAATTAAAGGAAAATTGGATGTTCCACAATATTAAGCAGGCCACTGTTTTCAAGTAAAATGGGAAAGAAAAGGGATCTCTCTGCTGCCGAAAAGCATCAAATAGTGCAATGCCTTGGACAAGGGATGAAAACATTAGTTATTTCACGAAAACTTAAGCGTGATCATCGTGGCTGATTTGTGGCTGATTCAGAGCACAGACGTGTTCGTGCTGATAAAGGCAGAATGAGGAAGGTTTCTTCCAGGCAAGTTCATCGGATTAAGAGAGCAGCTGCTAAAAAGCCATTACAAACCAGCAAACAGATATTTGAAGCTGCTGGTGCCTCTGGAGTCCCTCGAACCTCAAGGTGTAGGATCCTTCAAAGGCTTGCTGTGGTGCATAAACCTACTATTCGGCCACCCCTAACCAGTGCTCACAAGCAGAAATGGTTGCAGTGGGCCCAGACATACATGAAGACTAATTTTCAAGCAGTCTTGTTTACTGATGAGTGTCGTGCAACCCTGGATGGTCCAGATGGATGGGTAGTGGATGTTTGGTGTATGGCCACCATGTCCCAACAAGTCTGTGACGTCAGCAAGGAGGTGGAGGAGTCATGTTTTGAGCCGGAATCATGGGGAGAGAGCTGGTAGGCCCCTTTAGGGTTCCTGAAGGTGTGAAAATGACCTCTGCAAAGTATATAGAGTTTCTGACAGACAACTTTCTTCCATGGTACAAAAAGCAGAAACATGCCTTCAGGAGCAAAATCATCTTCATGCTAACAATGCACCATCTCATGCTGCAAAGAATATCTCTGTGCAGTGGCGTAGCTACCGGAGGGGCGGGGGGGGCGACGGCTCCGGGCCCAGTGACTCAGGGGGGCCCAGCAAGGATGACTATCAGGCGAATACAAGTGAGCGCTTCCATTATGGAAGCGCTCACTTGTATTTAGGGACCCCCATCAGACCTCAGATCAGCCCACCCAGCCACATAAGATTAAAATAAAAAACCTTTCTTACCTGTCCCCCGCTGCGGCTGCCCTCCGGTCCGGCGCTCCGCTCTCTTCCCTGGCCGGCGCACACTATGACCTGACGCTGCGTGCAGCGTCAGGTCATAATGCGCGCCGGCCAGGGAGACAGTGGAGCGCTGGACCGGTAAGAAAGGTTTTTTATTTTAATCTTATGTGGCTGGGTGGGCTGATCTGAGGTCTGATGGGGGCACAATACGCTGATCTGAGGTCTGATGGGGGCACAATACGCTGATCTGAGGTCTGATGGGGGCACAATACGCTGATCTGAGGTCTGATGGGGCACAATACGCTGATCTGAGGTTGGATGGGGCACAATACGCTGATCTGAGGTTTGATGGGGCACAATACGCTGATCTGAGGTCTGATGGGGGCACAATACGCTGATCTGAGGTCTGATGGGGCACAATACGCTGATCTGAGGTCTGATGGGGGCACAATACGCTGATCTGAGGTCTGATGGGGGCACAATACGCTGATCTGAGGTCTGATGGGGGCACAATACGCTGATCTGAGGTCTGATGGGGGCACAATGCGCTGATCTGAGGTCTGATGGGGGCACAATACGCTGATCTGAGGTCTGATGGGGGCACAATACGCTGATCTGAGGTCTGATGGGGGCACAATACGCTGATCTGAGGTTTGATGGGGCACAATACGCTGGCGTGATGGGGGCACAATATGCTGATCTGAGGTTTGATGGGGCACAATACGCTGATGTGAGGTCTGATGGGGGCACATTCTGCTGATCTGAGGTCTGATGGGGGCACAATACGCTGATCTGAGGTCTGATGGGGGCACAATACGCTGATCTGAGGTCTGATGGGGGCACAATATGCTGATCTGAGGTCTGATGGAGGCACAATACGCTGATCTGAGGTCTGATGGGGGCACAGTAGGGTGATGTGAGAACTGATGGGGGCACATTCTGCTGATCTGAGGTCTGATGGGGGTACAACACGCTGATCTGAAGTCTGATGGAGGCACAATACGCTGATCTGAGGTCTGATGGGGGCACAGTAGGGTGATGTGAGAACTGATGGGGGCACATTCTGCTGATCTGAGGTCTGATGGGGGTACAATACGCTGATCTGAGGTCTGATTGGGGCACATTCTGCTGATCTGAGGTCTAATGGGGGCACAGTAGGCTGATGTGAGGACTGATGGGGGCACATTCTGCTGATCTGAGGTCTGATGGGGGCACAATATGCTGATCTGAGGTCTGATGGGGCACAATACGCTGATCTGAGGTCTGATGGGGCACAATACGCTGATCTGAGGTCTGATGGGGGCACAGTAGGGTGATGTGAGAACTGATGGGGGCACATTCTGCTGATCTGAGGTCTGATGGGGGCATAGTAGGGTGATGTGAGAACTGATAGGGGCACATTCTGCTGATCTGAGGTCTGATGGGGGTACAATACGCTGATCTGAGGTCTGATGGGGGCACATTCTGCTGATCTGAGGTCTGATGGGGCACAGTAGGCTGATGTGAGGACTAATGGGGGCACAGTAGGCTGATCTGAGGTCTGATGGGGGCACAATACGCTGATCTGACGTCTGATGGGGGCAGGGGACTGTTAGTTTAGTGATGTAAAAACTGGGGACAGGTTTCCTTTAACATAGGAGTCCCCTTGTTTTTTACTCCTATTACTCCTATATTTTACTGCATTATGTAGTATTTACACTAGGGTATGTAGAAAGTCTATTGTACTGTACTTAACAGCATAGATGATCTAGCAGTTTATATAGTCATCTTTCTAATACAATATTATAACCACAACTAGTAGTATGTGCCTGTGAAGCTGGAAACGTGTGTTTGGGGAGCCACTAAGTGGGGGGCCCACTCAAGTATGTTTCGCCCCCCCTGTGCTGAACCTCTAGCTACGCCTCTGCCTCTGTGTCATTGGCTGCTATGGGCATAAAGAGAGATAAACTCATGGTGTGGCCACTATCTTCCCCTGACCTCAACCCTATAGAGAACCTTTGGAGTATCATCAAGCAAAAGATCTATGAGGGTGGGAGGCAGTTCACATCAAAACATCAGCTCTGGGAGGCTATTCTGACATCATGCAAAGAAATTTAAGCAGAAACTCTCCAAAAACTCACAAGTTCAATGGATGCAAGAATTGTGAAGGTGATATCAAAGAAGGGTTCCTATGTTAACATGTAACTTGGCCTGTTAGGATGTTTTGGATTTAAATAGCTTTTTATTTCAGTGAATGTGACCTCCTAATGCTGCAAATTCCACAAATGAGCATTTTCCGTTCTTAAAAACATATAAAATGTTTAGAAACTCTACTGTGCATAATAATTTGGAACCAGTGCATTTTGAGTTTTTTTTATTTTTGAAGAATATACTGTTATCATTGGGAGGTTTGTTCAATAAAATTCGATGTATACGCTAACGAGTGATGACTTTTATTATACTGACTGTCATTTGCAAAGACCATTTAGGAAAATCAGAGATAAATATCATTTGCATAATAATTTGGAACATGGTGTATATTGTGCCTATGAATAAACCAGCAATAGTTTTTAGGTTTCTAAGAAAAAAAAACACTAGGCCTTTTATTGTTATTATATGATTATATATTATTTTAGTATAGCCTTTTATTATGGGTTAAATGAAAGAGAAAAAAATAAGAGAAAAAAAGTTTATGAAAGTTTCAAACCTGGGATCTCTATATGTAAAACAATGTACTTACCATCCAGCTATAACATTACCACATAGAGATGCCTGTTTTTTCTATTCTTATAATCTAATGCACATTACTGGCTTCATCATCGTATATTGTGCCTCTGAATAAAGCAGTAATTTGTATATTAGCTTTCTGTGCATATCTCAATGTGGTAAAGCTATAGTAAATAGTGTATATGATATGTACATGCTAGTACACAGCTCTGCCCTCAGCATATCTAGCCCTGTCAATCAAGGGGAGAGGGGAGTGTGCAGAGCATAGGGGGTGTTACAAAGTAGTGCTCAAAGGATTCAGCCCCGCCTACTGATGCTCCAACCTCTCATTTGCATATGAGTACAAACATAGATTTCTCTGCAGCTGTTTGGCATACAGGCAAAAAAAAGTATTGTTTTAATCAGCATGATGAGCCCTACCAGGCTGTATGTCTGGTTTAATAGGGTTGATCCTTGTGTCAGATCCTCTTTAAAAAACAAGCAGCATCTTTGGAGATTACGCAAAAGTCCGATAGGATGAATGCTCAAGCAGCACGGAATGATAGGAAAAAGCATAGAAAAACATTCACTGACTAGAAGTGATAAAGATGTAACAATCCCTACAAATTCCTACAAAAGTCAATGAACGCCACAGAAAAATACACAAATGGAGACCAAAGACCAGAACAAAGGCATTCCCAGTGCTGCTCCAAGAGTGTCCAATAAAAACTGTACACCCTGCCAACAAAAAAAATCTTGCTGGTGTTTATTATTAAATGTATAAAATTGGAGGTGCAACACATTTTGACCTCCAAATGACATTTTCATGCAGAAGACCTAATTCCAATGCATTAGACTCCTAATTTTGTACCTGTTTTTTTTTTAATAATAAAAGCTAGCAAGAATTTTTGTTAACAGTATTTACAGCTTTTATTGTAGACTCTCGGAGAAGCTCCGGGACTGACTGTCTTTGTTTTTTTAATTTTTGGATCCTCCTTCTTCCATTTCTGACCCAGTTTGGACATTTAAGCTCCATGGCTGACAGCACAACTGATTTTAGGTCAATAAGCCGCTAATGGAGTTGTATCCAGATGTTACATAACATAATGAGGTTAGTGCATTAACCCCTTAATGACCGGGCCATTTTGCACCTTCGTGACCAGGCTTATTTTTGAAAATCATGTGTCACTCTATGTGGTAAAAACTTTGGAACACTTTTACTTATCCAAGCCATTCTGAGACTGTTTTCTCGTGACACATTGTACTTCATAAATTTGAGTCAATATATGTCACCTTTATTTATGAAAAAATCCCAACTTTACCAAAAATTTTGAAAAATTCACAATTTTCAAAATTTTTATTTCTCTGCTTTTAAAATTGAAAGTGATACCTCATAAAATATTTGTTATTTAACATTCCCCATATGTCTACTTTATGTTTGCATCATTTTGTAAATGTCATTTTATTTTTTTGGGACATTAGAAGGCTTAGAATTTTAGAATTTTAGAGGCAATTCTTAAAATTTTTAAGAAAATTTCCAAAACCCACTTTTTAAGGACCAGTTCAGGTCTGAAGTCACTTTGTGGGGCTTACATAGTAGAACCCCCCATAAATGATCCCATTTTGGAAACTACACCCCTCAAGTTACTTAACACTGATTTTATAAACTTTGTTAACCCTTTAGGTATTCCACAAGAATTAAAGGAAAATTGAGATGAAATTTCTAAATTTCACTTTTTTGGCAGATTTTCCATTTTAGTCCATTTTTTCTTTAACACATCTAAGATTAACTGCCAAACAAAACTCAAATATTTATTACCCTGATTCTGCGGTTTACAGAAATACCCCACATGTGGTGGTAAACTGCTGTATGGGCGCATGGCAGGGCGCAGAAGGAAAGGAGCGCTGTATAGTTTTTGGAAGGCAGATTTTGCTGGACTGGTTCTTAGACACCATGTCCCATTTGAAGCCCCCCAGATGCACCCTATAGTACAAACAATCAAAAAGTGACCCCATTTTGTAAACTACGGGATAAGATGACAGTTTTATTGGTACTATTTTGGGGTACATATGATTTTTAATCGCTCTATTTTTTTTTTTTTTTTGGAGGCAAGGTAACCGAAGAATGAATGTTTTGGCACTGTATTTATTTTTTGTTTTTTATCATGTTCATCTGACAGGTTAGATCATGTGGTATTTTTATACGGACGCGATTATATCAAATATGTCTACTATCTTTGTTTCAGTTTTACATAATAAAGCATTTTTGAGAAAAAATATGTTTTTGTGTCTCCATTTTCTGAACGCCATATCTTTTTTTATTTTTCTTCCGATCGTTTTGTGTAGGGGCTCATTTTTTGCAGGAAGAGTGAAATTTTTATTGGTACCATTTTTGGGTACATATGATTTTTTGATTATTCATTATTACATTTTTTGGGGCAAGGTGACCCAAAAATTGGTAATTTTGGCACAGCTTTTATTTATTCATTTTTTCTGTGTTCATCTGAGGGGTTATGTCAGGTGATATTTTTGTAGAGCAGGTTGTTACGGATGTGGCGATACCTAACATGTATAATTTTTTTTATTTATTTAAGGTTTACACAATAATATCATTTTTGAAACAAAAAAAATCATGTTTTAGTGTCTTCATAGTGTGAGAGCTGTAGTTTTTATATTTTTGGGCGATTGTCTCAGATAGGGGCTACTTTTGTTGCAGGATGAGATGACGGTTAGATTGGTACTATTTTGGGGGGCATACGCCTTTTTGATCACTTGGTATTACGCTTTTTGTGATGTAAGGTGACAAAAAATGGCTTTTTTGACATAGTTTTTATTTTATTTTGCGATACCTAACATGTCTAGGGTATTTTATTATTTTATTTTATTTATTTTTACTCAATTATAAATGTGCGTATATGGGAAAAAATGATTTTTTTTTACACTTTTTTGACTCAGACCCACTTGGTTCTTGAAGATCCAGTGGATCTGATGTCTATATAATACACTGCAGTACACTATATAGTGTACTACATTGTATTTTTACTTTACACTAAGCCTGATCAGGCTCCTGCTAAAGGCTTCATATCCCATGGCAAGCCGGATGGCGTCCGGGGTTGCCATGGTAACCATCGGGACGCTGCCACAGCAGAGCAGCGTCCCGATGGGAGGGGGGAGGAAGCTCCCTCTCTTCTGGCCACACCATCGGTGCGCTGCCAGCACACCGCAGCACCCGATGGGGGAGGGAGCTTCCTTCCTGTTAAACCCTTCCATGCCGTGGTACCTACGGACCGCGGCATGGAAGGGGGTTAAACAGCCGACATCGCTGCCAGCAGCGATGTCGGCTGTTACATTAGATTATCAGCTGTATGTTACAGCTGACAATCTAATACCGCTTGGCCATCCTGAAAATGGGAGGGGGGGGTGATTGAAGGGGGGGTGTTTATACTTACGGGAGGGTGGGTGGGTCGGAGGGTCCGCTCGGCCATCCTGAAAAATTAAAACATAGCAGCGCAGCCCCGATGTCCTCAAGGACATCGGAGCTGCACTGCTGCACTCTGCGATTGGTCAGTCAATCACAGCGATCGTGGGCGGGGGAGGGCTTTGATTGGCTCCCCCGAGTGTTGCTGAAAGCCTAAGCCTTCAGAAACAGCCGGCCCTGCGATCCAAAGTGCAGGGTGACAGTTAGAAGCCATGACGTGCCTGCACGTCTCAGTGCCTTAAGGAAGGGCAGCCCATGACGTGCAGGCACGTCATGGTGCAGTAAGAGGTTAAATTATGTTATTTACATGAGAATTATACTGGCAGCTCTACACTTCCTTTCTTTTCTCTTTTCTTGTTATATGTTGGAGACCATCTTATCTTGTGCACAAAAATTCTCAGATTTAATCTTTATTTACTTCCAAGACCAATCTGGATAATCAATTTAAAAAAAAACTGAAAAAGATTTGGGAGAGCTTCAGAGCACAGACAGTGTACCCCATAAATCACGGTAACACTACTAACACTGATTCTCCCTAGGGCTGGACAGTGACAGGAGAGGGCACCAATTTCTTCCCTTGGGACACACCCTGATTTTGGGGCTTCTGCCTGATGGTAGTTGGGGTGCCCTCTGTGGTATGAGTTTGATATGGGTACAAAGCAGGAGATGTAGGTGTTGTGGCCAGGGAACGTTCCTGGAGTCAGTTACCAGGCAAGTTGTAGAAACTAGACAAGTCTCTCTGTACTAAAGTGTAAAATGGGAGTTGTAGTACATCCAACGGTACAAAAAAAAACAGTTCCAAACAATTCACAGTGCAAATCTTCCCCAATAACAAGGTA
This sequence comes from Rhinella marina, assembly GCA_900303285.1. Lineage (NCBI taxonomy): Eukaryota > Metazoa > Chordata > Amphibia > Anura > Bufonidae > Rhinella > Rhinella marina. The sequence continues at coordinate 88,466 of ONZH01015198.1, forward strand.
TGGACATGAGCAATGATGGAGGTTGTAGTATTCCTTCTGTCTTTCCAGAGTCTGGCAATAAGGTTCTTGTAAAAATGATCCGTAATTCCCAGGCTGAGGGGTAAAGAGTTAAGATATGGCTGGCCAGGACCATTTCAAAGGGTAGATGGGTGTGTTAGAAATGTCTCTTTCACTGCAGTAAAGTCTTTATCGACCTTATTGACTGACTCCAGTGCTCAGCCTTGCAGATTCTGGACCTTCTAGTTCTTTCTTTCTCTCTCTGGATTACTGTAAAGTAGAGATCGCTTTTTTTGGTGCAAATAACTCAGAGATGGTGATTCTCTGGGACTCGGGGCAAGTTTATCCAAGGAGTAAGTACACATTTCTCTCTCTTTTCATCGGCTAACACTAGAATGAACTTAAGTCCATCTCCCAGCTTCCTTCAAGGGCAGAGTCTGGATTGTTAACCCTGAGCTATCCATACAAAACTATATGGCTACAATACAACACATCAGAACATTACATAACAAAATAACAATAAACAGTTTTGTAAGTACCCTATTCTGGAGTACTGCATTAACCCCAGAGAAATGTCTAGACCCATCGTCTTCATAATCCAGCACCCAAGAAAAAGGAGAATTTCCACTTATTCTAGTTCCTCTAATTTTTTAATTTGTTGTCCCTCAGTTTAGGGTTAGACAGTAACAAAGGTAGAAATCTAAGCAGGCTACTCTACTGCAGTGGTCATCAACCTTCAGCACCCCAGCTGTTGTGAAACTACAATACCCAGCATGCTCCATTCATTTATGTGAGTTCTGAGAAGAGCAGAGCAATAATGCATCCTGGGAGTTGTAGTTTCACAACAGCTGGAGTACCAGAGGTTACCTACCCCTGCTCTACTGCATACTATATACGGTATCTCACAAAACTGAGTACACCCCTCACATTTTTGTAAATATTTTATTCTATCTTTTCATGGGACAACATTGAAGATATGACACTTTGATACAATGTAAAGTAGACAGTGTACAGCTTGTATAACAGTGTAAATTTGGTTTCCCCACAAAATAACTCAACACACAGCCATTAATGTCTAAACTGCTCGCAACAAAAGTTAGTACACCCCTAAGGGAAAATGGCCAAATTGTGCCCAATTAGCCATTTTCCCTCCCTGGAGTCATGTGACTCATTAGTGTTACAGGGTCTCAGGTGTGAATTGGGAGCAGGTGTGCTAAATTTAGTGTTATCACTCTCACACTCTCTCATAATGGCACCTAATGGAAAAGAACTCTCTGAGGATCTGAAAAAAGAACTGTTGCTCTACATAAAAATGGCATAGGCTATAAGAAGATTGCCAACTGTCACGTTCTGGTGTGGGGGAAAGATTCCACACCAAAATCACCACCTCCGGGAAAGCTGTGTGACAAGGCATCCGCCTTGACATTCTTAATCCCAGGATGATACGTGACAATTAAATTGAATCTGGTGAAGAACAAAGACCATCTGGCCTGCCTTGGGTTAAGTCGTTTAGCCGACTCCAGGTAAGCCAGATTTTTGTGATCAGTGAATACCGTGATTTGGTGAATCACCCCTTCCAACCAATGACGCCATTCCTCAAAAGCCAACTTAATGGCCAGTAACTCTCTGTTACCCACATCGTAATTTCTCTCCACAGCAGAGACCTTTTTTCGAGAAAAAGGCACATGGGCGCCATTTACCTGGTGACGGACCCTGTGACAAAACTGCTCCTACCCCCACCTCGGATATGTTAACCTCCACAATGAAAGGTTGTGACACATCTGGCTGCACCAGTATAGGGGCAGAAGAAAAGCACTCCTTCACAGCGGAAAAGGCTCGCAATGCTCCATCAGACCACACTGAGACATCCGTCCCTTTCCTAGTCATGTCAGTTAAGGGTTTAACTATTGTCGAATAGTTCTTGATACATTTTCGGTAATAGTTAGTGAACCCCAAAAACCGCATAAGAGCCTTCAAATGTTCAGGTCGATCCCAGTCCAAAACAGCATGGACTTTCTCTGGATCCATACGAAAACCTGAAGATGACAGCAGGTATCCTAAGAATTGCACCTCTTGTACAGCAAAAACACATTTCTCTAATTTTGCGTACAATTTGTTGTCTCTTAAGATCTGCAACACCTGTCTAACGTGATCCTGATGTGTCACCATATCTGTAGAATAGATTAGTATGTCATCCAAATACACGACTACAAACCTCCCCACCAGGTGATAAAAGATGTCATTAACAAAATGCTGGAAGACAGCAGGAGTATTGGTCAACCTAAAAGGCCTGACCAGATTCTCAAAGTGGCCCTCAGGAGTGTTAAAAGCCGTCTTCCATTCATCCCCTTCCTTGATCCTGACCAGCAGAGGCGTAGCTAGGCTTTCCTGCACCCGGGGCAAGGATCCAGTTCTGCGCCCCCTCAAAGCCACGCCCATCAAAGCCCCGCCCAAGCTCCACCCCTTCCAAGCTCCGCCCACACCCAAGACCAAAGCTGATTTTAGACGCAAGATATTTTAATGCACGTTTTTGCAAATATTTACGTAATAATTCAGGACTCAGGAGCATCAATTCTTGTGAAGTAACAAGATGTCTTTATTATTCCAGTTTAAAGTTTACAAAAACTTTGTCAGCAAACTGCTATAAATGTCCACCCCAAATGGAGCCAGGAACTTCAACTCTTAAAGCACACACTCCTTCCCCCACCTCTCTTGACATGTCTGTCTTAGTAATCACTTGCATTCTAATCTCCATGTACTAATTCTGGAGCATCTGCTGTTATGGCCCTCTGATATGCCTTTCCTACATTATTCCTGCTAGAAGTAATGATTGAATTGCCAGCAGTCTGCAGGTCGTGTACAGTTGGGTGTTACCAGTTGAAGCAGTGTCCCACCAGCAGCAGTCATGGGAAGAGTCAGACACCTCTGCTACTGCTAACACCCACCAGCACCTTTCCAGCAGAGTGCAGGCAATACAGTTATTAACTCCTAGCAGGAGTAGTAAAGAATTGACATAACACAGAGTCACAAGAGTAGAGGCTGCAGAATTACTACATGGGGAATGCAAGTGGTCACTGCAATTGGCATGTCAGGAGAGGTGACAGGCCCCCCTTTTTCTTACCCCCCTGCAGTCCAAAGCTAACTGTCACAAACTAGCCAAAATAGTGTGTTGGCTTCAACACTTCTAGCAGAGCTCTCAGTGAGTGGTACTAAAGAGAGTCTGTCTTCATTGCCTTATTGAACTCTGACTGAGCATGCCTGTGTGTGGCAACTCATAGGTAGTGACAAGAGACAGCTGGAATCCTCTCTATGTCACACTGCAGGTGTCTTCTGCAGACTGAAGGCAGATTCTCTTCCTTCCAACACTGTTAGAGGTTTGCCAAGAAGACTCCTTACATTTTTTTTGACATGGAAAACAAAAAAATCTGTCCCCTCTCCTGACATGTAGTAAATACTTGGATTCTCCATGTACTAATTCTGGAGCATCTGCTGTTATGGCCCTCTGATATGCCTTTCCTACATTATTCCTGCTAGAAGTAATGATTGAATTGCCAGCAGTCAGGTCATGTACAGTTGGGTGTTATCAGTTGAAGCAGTGTCCCACCAGCAGCAGTCATGGGAAGAGTCAGACACCTGCTACCTACTGTTAACACCCACCAGCACCTTTCCAGCAGAGTGCAGGCAATACAGTTATTAACTCCTAGCAGGAGTAGTAAAGAATTGACATAACACAGAGTCACAAGAGTAGAGGCTGCAGAATTACTACTACATGGGGAATGCAAGTGGTCACTGCAATTGGCATGTCAGGAGAGGTGACAGGCCCCCCTTTTTCTTACCCCCCCTGCAGTCCAAAGCTAACTGTCACAAACTAGCCAAAATAGTGTGTTGGCTTCAACACTTCTAGCAGAGCTCTCAGTGAGTGGTACTAAAGAGAGTCTGTCTTCATTTCCTTATTGAGCTCTGACTGAGCATGCCTGTGTGTGGCAACTCACAGGTAGTGACAAGAGACAGATGGAATCCTCTGTATGTCACACTGCAGGTGTCTTCTGCAGACTGAAGACAGATTCTCTTCCTTCCAACACTGTTAGAGGTTCGCCAAGAAGACTCCTTACATTTTTTTACCTGGAAAACAAAAAATCTGTCCCTAAGAAAGGATACTACAGAAACAGTAACCATCCCTGTGCCTACACAATAAACCTAAACAACAGTTACATTTTGACTTTACGAGCTTTAATCGCTGCAAATGTTTTTATGATGTCATCATAAGAAATTTTTGCAGCAATCTCATGCTCAATGGAAATAATGCTAATACTTGTTAGACGTTGTTGTCCCATTACACTTCGAAGGTATGTTTTCAGAAGCTTCAACTTGCTGAAGCTTCTTTCACTGGAAGCAACCGTTACTGGTATTGTGAGGAAGATTCTCAAAGCTATGGCGATATTGGGGTAAGCATCTTGTAGTCCATTCTTGTAAATGAAGGTCAACAGACTTGCAGGTGTGGCAGTTCTTACACTTGTGTTGAAATCCAGAGCATGATATTTAAAGCTCTCCACTTCTAAGATTATTTCATCCTTATCAAGATCATTTTCATACACCTCAGATAGTTGTGTGGCCTTTTCCTTGAGCTCTTGTGTTGATAATGAGTCAAATTGAGACCCAGTAAGAAACCCAAAAATATCATTCAGCTTATCTATGGCTTCAAACCGCGTTCTCATTTCAGAAAGAATTTTGTCACTTATTTCAACAAGTGCAATCCTAAATTTGTCTTCTTGTGACAATAGCACACTCTCATCTTCGCATTCTTCATCGAACATCCTATTGACTTTTCGCTTTCTTACATCTCTGAAGTTTGGATCCAGCCCACACCTTTCAGCTATTGTTTTCGCTTCATTTATGGCATCGGTTGCATAGCTTGTTCTAGTAGATTCTAACAGGTTCAAAAGACCATGAATATGCTTTGCAGACATATCAATTGTGATAGTTTCCTGTTGAAGAAGTTTGTTGACACGATCAATCTGACTTAGCACTTTGTACCAAAAACAAGACATGATGACAAATTCAAACTTCTTGATATTATACATCAGTGAAGCAGCCTCTGTTTTTGTCTCCATATTTGTGACTGAACTGGTTTTTAAATCATTTAAAGTGTCTATTATTTCAGATAGGTGCATATAAATGGGCTTTACTGCGTCCAACTTTGCTGACCATCTGGTTTTGCTTAGTGACTTGAGGGTAACTGTGACATGTTTCTGTAAACTTCCCATCGGAAAGTTGAGGCAACAAAGAACAAGTACAGACAATGTAGGGTTCCAAAGAAAGTCTCTGCCTGTCGTGAGACACTTGCAGCATTTACTCCAACTAGATTTAAGGAATGGGCTGCACAGGGTACAAAGAATGCTAGCTTATTTTCTTGAAGTAACCGTGCTTGAACCCCTTTATACTTTCCAGCCATATTGGCTCCATTATCATACGATTGCCCTCTGCAATTTGTAATATCTAAGCCATCCTTTTCTATTTTCTGTAGGATTAATTCAGTAAGGGCAAGGCCCGTTTTCTCACTCACTACAAAAAAATCTATGAAGCTTTCAACTATTTCAGGGCCACACTCTGTAATTTTAACGTATCTTAGGACCTTCCGACATCTGTTCCAAATGGCTTATATCTGGTGTACAGTCAAACATCACAGAAAAATACTTTGCTTCTCTGACATCATTAAGGATGTGTTCCCTTACTTTACCAGCAATGATGTCCAGGAACTGGTTTTGAATCTCAGGTGAAAAATAGCTCACTTGTCCTTTCTTATGACGTTGCAAATGTTCACACAAGGGGACGTGATAGTGAGAAACAAGTTCAATCATATTCCGGAACTTTCCACTTTTGGATCTGCAAAATCAAAATGTTCCCGTGAACCTCTCAAAGCACTACCCTGTTTGGCCAAGTGCATTATCACATCAACTATAACACGAAGAACTTCCTTCCAGTGGTTTTCTTCATGCACTATCTGGTCTTGAAGTTCCCTGTCAATGCCACCCTTGCCTAATGAAGACTCAAGGGTTTTCCAGGAACAAAAACTCATTTATGGCTCAAAGAATTTTCATGTTCTGGAATTCTCTCACTTAATTTTTTCCACAATGTGAAACCTTCCTGTTTTGCCAAAACTGATCGTTTTTGTTCTGCAAGTACTGAAAACATTCTACACGGTATACAGTACAAGGCGTTTTTTTGACTTGCTATATTCTAACCATGACCTGCGTACTTTCTGCCCATTTGGCATCTTTTTAAAAAACCAGTCTATTGACAGTTTTCTGCCATCTCGGAAACTGTTGCTGACATCAGGTTCTACACTTGTTGTTCTCATTCTAGTAACAAAGCACCTTTGTCTATCCGAAAATTTGGCAGGCCATGTTCCTGGGTCATAACAGTCAAAGACAAAGGTAGACTCACCCTGTAAGGCTTGTGAGCAAGATACTGAGGGGGGGTTCAACTCCTGTTCTTCCATATTTGTAGTTCTGTTATGGCATTCTGGTGGTTCTGTAGCGACATCTGCAGTCTGCTGTACTTCATGCCCTGCTCCAGTTGTACCTTCTTCATTCTCAATCTCACAGATTATGTTGGCATCCAGATTGACTGTAATTTCAACAAAAAGAAAGGAACCAAAAAGGTCTAAGTCAACAGACATGATGATGGTTATAAAAAGGACATGAACAGGTAAAGAATGTTGGGCTCTCTCACCATGTGAGCAAGATACTGAAGGGATATGCAATTCTGGCTCTTGGGCACTGGTAGTGGTAAAGCATGAGGTATCTGTAGCGACATCTGCAGTCTGCTGTACGTCTTGTTCGGTCACAGTTTCACCATCCTGACTGTCATTCTCAGTGGTTATTTTGCCATACACATTTCCTGTGATTAAAATAAAAAAATTATCACTGATGCGTACAAAATACAGGACATGAGCAGATAAAACTTGCTTGTTTTTTCTCTTACTGTGTGGGCAAGATGTTGCAGGGGTGTTCAAATCCTGTTCTTGGGCCTGTGCAGTGCTGGTAAAGCATTGTGAAGCATCCGTAGCGACATCTGCAGTATGCTGTGCGCCATGATCTGTCACAGTTAAACCTTCTTGACTCTCAAACTCAGAGATTATTTCGTCATCCACATGTCCTGTGATTAACAGGAAGAAAGGAAACAAAAAACATTGTTCATAGTTGAGTGACATGTCCAATGGGTTAAACATGATGTCTGGTCTGCAGATACCATGTTATAGAGCTGGAGTAGTTGAGCAGAGATTGATGTACAATTTCGTGGGACAATATTTATTAGCACTTGCAATTCATTCATTCATATTCTTGGTCATGCTGGGCTTTGAAGTGAATTGACAGAGAAAAATTGACAATCTACTCAACTCACCCTGCTGCTCTATAACATGCTGCCGGCAGATTACACCACAATTGTGAAATAAAAGTCACATTTTTTCAAATACAACACTTGCACATATATGCCTACCTTCATTGTCTTTTTTTCTATTTAGCCAGGAACACAATAGAGACGAAAACACGTTAGCTTGTTTCCCTCTATCCTTGGCTCTTTTTCTGAATTGTGCTCCTGATGGTCTCTTGGGCTTGGACATTATATGATTCTGGGTCTTGACACTTTGAGTGAGAAATCCAAGCCCAATCACAGTCATAGGTAAAGTAGAGACCTAAGATACACGTCAGGAAAAAATACTCTCAGTGACTAGGAATTTTAGTGAACAACAAATTAAGTTATAGAAACCAGTGCCAGACAGCTGCTGCCAAGGCCAATAAGATAATGGGTTGCATCAAAAGGGGCATAGATGGCGGTGATGAGAACATTAGTCCTGCCACTTTACAGATCACTAGTCAGACCACACATGGAGGACTGTGTACAGTTCTGGGCTCCTGTGAACAAGGCAGACATAGCAGAGCTGGAGAGGGTTCAGAGGAGGGCAACTAAAGTCATAACTGGAATGGCCTGGGCTGGGGTGGACTACAGTACCCAGAAAGATTATCAAAATTAGGGTTATTCACTTTAGAAAAGTCTGAGGGGAAATCTAATTACTATGTACAAATATATCAGTGCAAGCCAGCTGTCCAGGAGGGGAGAGGAGAGAGCGGGGGTCTGGTCAGACTCAGTCACTTAAGCAGTGCAGGACACTCAGGCTATTAGAAGAAGCAGCCTGACTGAATCATTCTGGTCAGAGACAGGAACTAGTCTGAGAAACTGTAGGCCAGTAAAAGTTAGGCAACATTACCAATATAATGTGATATTGACCACCAGTGCTGGCCTGTCTGTCCCTCACCTCCTGGGCAGCAGTGGCCTAAAGTAGTAGGCTCACTTAGCTCTTGGGCAGGGGGGCAACAACAAGTATTTGTGACCTGTCCTGACCTGACTGACCACCAGACCAGCAGCAGTCCCCGACTCCCCCCCTGTCCCCTCATAACAGCTGAGAGGCTAAGCAGCTCACCTCCGAATGGATCAACTTTCAAGGCAGACTCAGTCCGCTCACCGTCCTCCTCCTCCGCAGGGCAGCTGGCTGGCAGCAGCAGCAGGACCAGGCAGTGAGGCAGCCGCAGGGCAGGCGGCGGGCAGTGGATCGGCTCTGTCACCAACACAAGGCTGCGGGCTCTTCCTCGCTCCTTGCTCCGCGGTCTCCTCCGGCTCCTCAGAGTGACTCCTCTCTCTCTTTCCAAAAGGACGGGACGGGAGTTCTTCTCGCGCTCCTTTATTGCCCGGCTCTCTCCAAAAGGCGGGAGTTCTTCCCGCGCTGCTCTCCCGCGCTCCTTTTGCTGGCCCTGCCCCGCCCCCAGCCACCACCGCTGCGAGCCTGCGTCTAGTTAACCTGACGTCACTGCGTCAATCATGTATGCCAGTCTGAGCGCAGCCCAGCTCAAGCGCTGCTGCGGCCTGGCTCTGTCTTCCGAGTTCCGAATCGAATCCGGCGACGGTCGACGGTCGACCTGTCCTGTCTGATTCAGATCGAGTTATATTTAATTAAACTTTAGTTTTTTGGGCCGCTGGCTGGCTGCGCCCCCCTAGTGCTGCGGTCAGTCTGCGCCCGGGGCACATGCCCCGTCTGCCCCCCCCTGGCTACGCCCCTGCTGACCAGATTATATGCCCCCCTTAAGTCGAACTTGGAGAACACCTTGGCATCAACAATCTGGTTAAACAAATCAGGAATCAAAGGAAGGGGGTAAGGATCACGGACAATAATTTGATTGAGTTCACTGAAATCCAGACATGGCCTAAGAGTTCTGTTCTTTTTCTTTACAAAGAAAAACCCTGCTGCCACTGGAGATTTGGAAGGTCTTATGTGTCCTTTAGCCAAACTCTCAGCAATATATTCTTTCATGGCCGTTCTGTCAGGTTCAGAAAGGTTATACAGCCTATATTTGGGCAATTTTGCTCCAGGGATAAGATTGATAGGACAATCGTATTCCCAATGTGGGGGTAAATCCTGGCATCCACCTTCAGAAAATACATCAGAGAAATCAGATATAAAAGAGGGAAGTGTCTTAGTGGCAACAGCAGAAAAAGATGTACATATTAAGACAATTGTCAACGCAATAATCACTCCAATCCACAATCTGTCTAGTATGCCAATCGATGGTTGGATTGTGTTTGCTTAACCACGGTAAATCCAGCACCACAGGAGCAGGAAGACCTTCCAACACAAAACACAAAATTAGTTCCTGATGAAATTCACCCACTCTTAGGGCTTATGCACACGGCCGTTGCCCAGCCTTGGCCGTATTGCGGCCCGCATGCAGCATTCACTTCAATGGGTCTGCAATCCGGGAGATGCGGAGCGGAGGCAAGGATCGGAACACCACGGAAGCACTACGGTGCTTCAAGTGAATGGGTTCGCGATCCGCATGCGGTGGCCTCACAGTCAATTCCCGTGCATTGCGGACCACAGTTTGCAGCCCGCAGCACGGGCACGGCTGGCACACGCTCGTGTGCATGAGCCCTTAATCTGATATCATGCACCATCTAAGAAAAACTCTTCTGAGATAGAGGTGCACAATCAATACCAAACACAGAAATCTTCTTCTCTAAAGCACTCGGAGACAATCCATGCATATGGACAAACTGTGCATCGATCAGGTTCACCCCTGCCCCGCTGACGATAAACACCTCAATTCTCACAACCTTTGACTCTAACACCACCTCGGCAGTCAGGAGAAAACGGGTACTACAGGATGAAGACACATGCACATTTTCTGTCTCACCACCCACTCCTCCAAGAGTGAGATGGGAATTTAATGCCCCCTTTCCTTTTTTCTCTTTTAGAGACTGAATGCATGGAAATGCATTGATAAAGTGTCCTTTCTGTTTGCAGAAAAAACACACTCACTTTTTATTCCCAGAATGCTTAAAAGTGGAAGCAGGAGTAGCTCCCCCTAACTGCATGGGTTCGTCCCCAGACATCAACCCAGGAGTATCTTCACCCAAAGTGTCATAGGAAGACAATACTCTATGTGATAGTACGTCCTGAGAGCGGGGGCCCCTAGATCTCTCTCTCAGGCGTCTACCCATGCGTACAGCAAGAGTCATAGCGGCTTCCAAAGACACCGAAGTTTCATGAAAGGCCAAAGCGTCCTTCAGCCTTTCAGATAATCCTTGACAAAACTGACTACGGAGATCCGGATCGTTCCATTCGGTATCCGTAGCCCACCTCCGAAACTCAGAGCAATAGATTTCAACAGAGCGCTCACCCTGACGGAGGTCATGTAGCTTGGTCTCGGCCAGGGAGATGCGATCCGGATCATCATAGATAAGCCCCAATGCCTTGAAAAATTAATCTACCGACTGGAGAGACTGCGATCCGGTCAGCAGAGAAAAGGCCCATGACTGTGCATCCCCTTTGAGCAACGAGATCACCACACCAACTCTCTGTTGCTCATTACCAGAAGAATGTGGACGCAGCCTAAAGTACAATTTGCACGCCTCCCTGAACAAAATGAAGTTATCATGTCCCCCCGAGAATCTATCCGTGAGAGCGACTTTAGGCTCCAGACAGGCCCGGCAACCACCACCCCCTGGGACCAACAGCCTGTGGTCTCTGAATCTGGGTGACGGTCGTGTGGAGGTCAGCTACCTCCAAAGAGAGACCCTGTAACTGTCCTGCCAGTGCAGTAATTGGGTCCATGTCTGCACAAAAATGGATATAATGACGATTTTCGGCGGTTTATAATGTCATGCTCCCGTGTGGGGGAAAGAGTCACACAACAGCAGGCCACAGATACCAAAGAAAGTAATAACCACAAGGGATGGTGGGAGAAACAACACTTAGTAGGAAAAGCTTAATAGAAAAGACACCTACACCTGAAGGGGGAGGGTGTGGTGAAAGCCAGCAACCACAAAACAAAGGAGAACCTGTCAGATTAACTCACGTGTTGCCAATCTGACAGGCCTCCTGCTACCTGTCGCAGGAACGTCCGTGACACCAACACCCTGAAACTGAGCTGCAGCATGGTGGCCAAGGCCATACAGCAGTTTAACAAGACAGGTTCCACTCAGAACAGGTCTCGCCATGGTCGACCAAAGAAATTAAGTTCAACGTCATATGCCGAAGTGCTGCTGGCATTGCTGCAGAGGTTAAAGGGGTTAAGGGTCAGCCTGTCAGTGCATCATATTGGTCTGCATGGCTGTTGTCCCAGAAGGAAGCCTCTTCTAAAGATGATGTACAAGAAAGCCCACAGACAGTTTGCTGAAGACAAGCAGACTATGGACATGGATAACTGGAACTGTGTGCTTTGGTCTGATGAGACCAAGTTAAACTTATTTGGTTCAGATGGTGTCAAGTATGTGTGGCGGCAACCAGGTACAAAGACAAGTGTGTTTTGCCTACAGTCAAACTTGGTGATGGGAGTACCATGGTTTGGGGCTGCATGAGTGCTGCCAGCTGTGGGGAGCTACAGTTCACTGAGGAAACCATGAATGCCAACATGTACTGTGACATACTGTGACATGATCCCCTCCCTTCGGAAAGGGCAGTATTGCAACATGATAATAACAACTCCAAACATACCTCCAAGACGTCCACTGCCTTGCTAAAGAAACTGAGGGTAAAGATGCTGGACTGGCCAAGAATTTCTCCAGGCCTAAACCCTATTGAGCATCTGTGGGGCATCCTCAAATGGAAAGTGGAGGAGCACAAGGTCTCTAACATCCACCAGCTCCGTGATGTCATCATGGAAGAGTGGAAGAGGATTCCAGTGGCAACCTGATAAGCTCTAGTGAACTCCACGTCCAAGAGAGTTAAGGCAGTGCTGGAAAATAATGGTGGCCATACAAAATATTGACACTTTCGGTACAATTTGGTCTTTTTCACTTAGGGGTGGACTCACTTTTGTTGCCAGTGGTTTAGACACATGGTTGTGTGTTGAGTTATTTTGAGGGCACACCAAATTGACACTTTTATACAAGCTGTACACTGACTGTTGTGTTGTGAGTGTTGTCCCATGAAAAGATAGAATAAAATATTTACAAAAATGTGAGGGGTGTACTCACGTTTGTGAGATACTGTATCATTGCATAAATCTTTTGTGTATATTTTTAATGGCACACTTTTTACTTTTGTCGTTCCAGATTATTAAATGTTCTTTATGACCTTCTTCCATAAGGCACTGCCCTTTGTCTTAAAGCAGGTGGTACATGTTTCATAGATCTGAAGCAACAATAACCCAAACACAAGTTGAAAGGAAAGATGATAGTAACAAGCTTGTGGTCCATCTGTCAAACATTTGTTAAAACCATTTGTTTTTGTATTGGTATATGTTCCACAAGTTATATTTAATTTCTGCCCATTTATTTTTCTATTTTGAGCACAAAAGTTCATACCCACCTAAACCTTCAAAACCCTGAAATACTCTTTGATCTGCAGTCTCCAGCAGTATGTAAGGAGGATGAAGTGTATACTCTTCATTTTGCAGAACATGGACTTTGGTTGTTCCATTTATCAGTAGATTACTTGACATTGCCTTAGGTAAATGTATATTGTAATTTTGACATTGGCTTCTATAAATTTATATGTAATTGAATTTATTGTCTATATGTTGTTTTGACTGTTCTTGTTTTGGCCAGTGGCACTCACATGACAGGCTGCGGTGGCTGGCTGTAGGAATGTCTTTTTTGCTGTCAACCACAAAGGAGGGCTGTACAGATGGAGGCCCAGGAAAAACTTGGTCCTAATGGTGAAGATGTCAGTGATGACGCCAGCTCACCATGCTGTCAAACTTGGAGGAATACTGTGGTGTTGATAGAGAGGTATGTTGCTACAAGGGGATGGTGTATATGGATATCATGTTGTGTCTTATGAAGCTGCAATTTACCTGTTTGATAAGTAGGCCTGAAGCCTTTTTCATCATTGAGATACTGTGCTAAGAGCCAGATAGGCCTAAAGTTCTGCGAATGTGGATCAAGGTTGGGAGACATGATTGCATAGCTGTCAACAGTCCTATATGTACAGAGACTGTCCCTAATTTTCAGACACAGTAGCGACAAACTCGGGCTGTCCCGTATTGTAAATAAGCGGGCTTATGTAAACCATGCACATAAATGAGTGTTCCAAGCAGGGGCATACATAGCAATCACTGGGCCCCATAGCAAGAATCTAAATTGGGCCCTAATACCCATTCATGGCCCCTCCAACTACCCTTCCCTAACCAGTATATACAACAGTGTACTGATATGTGAGGTAAGAGGTATAACGTATTTTTCGCCCCATAAGATGCACTTTTTTCCCCAAAAAAAGTGGGGAGGAATGCCCCTGCATCTTATGTGGCGAATGCTAATGAGCGCTTCCATAGCACCGGAGGACAAGGAAGCGGTGAAGACTTTGTACTTACCGCTTTCTGGTCCTCCGTTCGGCTGTGCTGTGCTGCGCACAGCGTGAGGGCGCTCTGTGACCTCATGCTGTGCGCGCCATTCTGGTCTCAGTGGAGAGCTCATGGTGCACTTCTTCTCCATGCTGTTGGCGGTTGATGATGCACTGTGCAGTTCCTTAACTAGATGTACAGGACCTGTGATGATGATAATGATGTCATCAATGGTCCTGGTCAATGCTCCTATTTAACCTGGGAACTATACCATGCTCTGTGCAGTTCCTTTACTAGATGTACAGGACCTGTGAAGACATCATCACGGCTCCTTTAGCTTTCTCCACTGATCATAGTGATACTATACTAGAGCTGGACAGTAATGAGTATAATTAGGAGGCAGAGTCTTTGGTTCACTGTGGGCCCCTTTTCCTGATGTGCCCCATAGCAGCTGTGTGGTCTGCCTCTGTTGGAGGTACACCACTGGTTCCCAGTTTGGTTTATGGCATTCCTGGGGCAGGGCTTAAATGCTCTGAATTTACCAACTTCAGTGTTGGTAAATATGTGAAAGCTGTAAAGAGGGTTACTTAGGGTTTTGAGGTACAATACTAGGCTAGGTAGGCTAACCATGGAGAAAGGAAGTTTGCAAGAGTATCATGTACACTATCACTGAAGACATGTAGGCCAAGAGCATTGTTGGCCTGAGTGGGATTAGCTCTTCAGATGTGCGGGGGGTTAAGTCTGCTGTGTCGGTGAAGGGCAATGTAAGCCTGGTGGAAACCAGAAAGGAGTGTGCAGTGCTGAGGTCTAACCAGTGGATGTTATTGGTGGGTCCAATCAGTGCAGTGATATGTACTAGTTCTGCTAGGACATAGAAGGAGCCACAGGGAGGACTTGGTTGCCTTGGACCTGAGGTATGTTCTGTTTGACTCAGGTATGAGGTGTACTGTAAGTGAGTAGACCAGAGAATAGAGCAGTCTTTGAGAGGTCCTAGATAGAGATAAACAACTATCACTTGATATTCAGTGGGAGTTTAGGGAATAGTTTGCCTATAAGAAGTAACATGGCTATGTGGTGGAATTTTTACAAAGTATACAAATGTCAGGGATATGATGCGACAGCATTGTTTCTGTTATTCTCTGTTCAGTTAATCTTTACAATGTTTAAGCTAAAGCACCACCATCAGTGTAATTCTAACCATTACGCTTTTGTGCCTCACCTGAGTATTGTAGCCACAGCCTTTTTAGAGTTACAGGAAACATAATGTTTCTACCCTTTTACATGGACACATAAATGGTCCAAATGAGTGGTGAATGATGATATAGAAAGTTGATTGAGGGGTAGAGATGAGTGAATCATTGAAAAAATTATTCGCCGAACATTCGCCGAACTTTCCGGTTCCTTCTCCTCATAGGTGTCGTCTGCCCACAACATGCTTCCCCAGTCAGGACCTCGCTGTCTTGCCGCCATCTTACTCTGCTGACTTGCCATGTCTTCCTCGCACGCAGGAGAAGTGAGCGGAACTACCAGGCAGGAGTCTGCATCGCTGAATAGAATTCGTACGCAACAGCATGTAGAGTAACTACCAGGGAGGAGTCTACGCAACAGCGTATAGAGTAACTAAATTATACGTAGAATAGCGTATAATTTAGCGGACAAACTACGTAGCGATGCGTACAAAAGCGAAGCGAATCACCTAATAATCGGATTCGCTTCGCAGCTGAAAAATCCCAAGATTCAATACGAATCAACGAATCGACGAATCGCTTCGCTCATCTCTATTGAGGGAGTATGATTCTTAATTATAACCCATCCACTCATAGAGTGATTGCTGTCGATGGCACATCCTCTGTTTACAAATGATCATTTTTATGCAAAAATCTTTCAAATTAAAGATACAATCATTGGCAAACAGTTTTCTTGTTTGTTGTTTGAACACTGGCCATGTTTTCCTTGGGCATTGATCATATGAACATGGGAACAACACAGATGTCTTCAGCTGCCAAGCACACATGTAACAGGTCAGCCAATTTCATAGGTACAAATCTGCTTACAGATGCCATTTAATGTTCAATCTCATAAAACCTATCCCAAAACCTCTTGACCTTGGATACCTCACACATATGAACCCATGTCTTTCAATAGGATTGGCCAACAATCTATAGAATATGTTGCATTTAAGTAACATGTTAAATTTTAACATTCTTAATCTTTTGCTGTCCCTGGAGATAAGCTTCTACCAAAAGTGACTACTAGCAGTTTATTGTTCCTAATGGAACCATACATTTGGCACACCTTGTGGGGGACAGCTTAAGATAGAAATATTCTAGTCAAATGAGGTCCTTTAGCTACACTGCCATAGCTTTCATTTCCCTGCTACCTGGGGACCTTCAGCATGGGGAGGGGGTATTTCTCATAGTCCTCTCCATGAGCTGAATGATCTTTCACCCTCGTCTCCTGCCTGCAGGGATAGAAAGAGGTGTGCAGATGTACAGCTTTCTCATTGATCCAGCAAAACGCTGTATGTGTGCTCTGTCAGATGATTAAGGAAAAAGTCAGGGAGGTCTGAGACTGCTGGAGCACCCTGACTGTGGACTATAAGACAGACACTTTTAAGCAAGATTTTTTTTCTGCAGTACCCCAGTACAGGGGATATCTGCAAATTGTTTGTTCTTTATGTGATGTTATGCAGAGTAATGTTAGTCCACAAGGTAACCTGCTACTGTAACCAGCTATTCCAGACTTTGCTGCCATGGAGGGATAACAAGTTACGATACTCTACACACTTTGGACCTATCATAGTCATTTGGACCTGAGGGCATTATTGTAAGAATATAGTGGCCAGACAGAGATTCTACTGAGAGAGACTTTAGCAAGATAGTGTATAAAGATGTCGTTAACTTTCAGTGTTGCCAAATACCATACATTGCTATCTGGCAAAAGAGAATTGCAATGTACAGATGAAGCTGTGCTTTCTTGTTGGATTTGCCACAACTCTCATTTTGCAGTACAATAAAGAGAGAAGTTGACTCTGTTTATTGCTGGCCTGGGTTAATGACTCCTACATCACTACATGCTGGCCATTGCATTACTACACCTCCTGCCAGGAACCCATACAATCAGTAAAGGGAACTCCAAACTACCATGAGGCAGCAGCCCCAACTACAGGGAGTGCCCTGGTGGAGAAAAGGTGTACCCTCCTCTTACTGCAGCCTGAGGGGAAAGTACTCTTACAAATCTTATAGTCAGAGCTATTACCAATCCCATCCTCTGCTCCAGCTCTCACATACTGGCTGCATTTTCTGCTAAAAAAAAAAGGTCCAAATCTTTGTAATCTTTCCAAGTACATATTTTTAGTATTTCTAGTTATCAATATATAGCTCACTAAAAGTATGTTCACATACTTTTGGAATATTACATTGTTTGTTCATCTTGCTAGTGATCCATGTATCAACATAGATTAACAAATATCAGCAAAGAGTATGTGTCAGTCACAAGGCTCTGTCCTTTTATTTACCCAGCTAAGTATCCTTAGCTGTCAAGGCTGAATGACCAAAAGAAAAATCTGTCTGTGCAGGACAAGACTGAAGGATTAGTGTCTGGGATACAGATATAGGCTGCAAAGCAGTTGATGTGTTGTCTAGTCCCTTGGTATACTCATGACTCTTGTCACTAATGTATGTCTGCTTTAAAATTAAGTCTGGTCAGAGAAAAGTAATTACAGGGCCTAAGTACTAAGAAACTTGTATAAATTAAAATTATGTAAAGTTACTGTTCCATTGTTTACTGTGGTTTTACCACATCTACAGAGTCTGATGTTACTGTGGTAACCTAATGCTCTAGGCTTGGAGGAGACGTTTGTTTGATTGCTCTGACATATTAGGGGCGCCATAATATACTTGCTTATTGACTTTTCTCCACCTGTGTTTATCTTTCCATGATTGGTACACTGGATTGAGTTAGAGTTCATGGTGGGTTATCGTGATATGACCAAGAAAAACATATTTTAGTCTTGTCTATCTAAGTAGCAGACTGTATATAGAAATTGAGCCAAAGGTTATGCAAATGCACACATTTAGGTTTAGAGCAAGTGTGAAAAGGGGAGTGACTTTAAGGGGTGTGGGCTAAGATGAATTGTTTTGCACCAAAATTGCACAGTTGATGTAGAGTTTGACAAAAAGTTCCCAGACATGCATCAAATTTATCATCCAGCCTGAGCCACTTTGATAAATTTGGAGGTTCTTTAGACAACGTGTGTAAAGTTGCGCCATCTACAGGCTTAGTAAATCTGCCCCTTTCAGTCATGCCCTTTATAACCATTTGCTTTGTGATGAGCCTGTCTGTCCAAATTTTGGCCAATAAGTCATATTTAAGCCAGGGTTATGGAGGTAGGCATTGATGCTCTTCTAGTATCATTCGACCTTCTTTTATGAATTTAGCTGAAGATTATTGATACTATGAGAGCGGATCATCCATATACTCAATTATTGGTGGCAGGTGCAAAAGGAATCTTCAGAAAACAAGGAAGTTTCAGGGGAGGGCATTACATTGTGCAGTGGAGTCTCAAGAGCTTGGGGCAATGAGTTTCTTTGTACAGGAGGGGGTGGACTTCACAAAGAAGGTAGGAATGTCTGCACAGGAAGGGGGATGTTCTGTATGGAAAGGGGTTATGAGTAGAAAGAAGGATTATCTGTTCCCATGGAGGAAGAAGTTTCTGGTATTTTTAATGCTACTTCAGACTTCTGATAGTGACCACAGGGTGGCCTGGAACTACAATAGATACTGCAGCCTAAAATGTTGTTGTAGGGATGTTCCCTCAGCTACCTGGAGTAAATCCAGCAGTATTAGGAAATTAGTATTTGAGCATTCCCCTTATGTACAGAGACAGTAAACTTTCACTTGATATGGCATGTGATAAGTTATCTGTAAAGTTTGCGGCATCATGGTATATAAAGTTAAGTGTCAAGTTAAAGTTTGCGACATCTGTAGTTCAGTTTAAAAACCAATGATGGGCCTATTAATATAAAGTAGAGCCTCTGAGTACATTTTAGTCCTCAAGCTTTTTCCAATATCATAGTACTGGTCCTAGACATTGGAATGACTTAATGATGTAGATGTCTTGTACATATAGGGCACTGAATGCTAGATCAAAGTAGAATTAGTTGTAGCAGTAGAATTAGTTGAATAAGTTACACTTTACCAGTCACATAGGATAACATGAATAATAGGTGACCTGTCAAGGAGCGATTTGAGATGAGAACCATTAACTGAGCCTGCAGACGATAATGTGACTTGCTCCCTCTATAATACAAGAGGATAGGGGGCCGTGACAGCAGGAGCTGCAGGCAAGTTCCAAGTCTGATCCCTAGCTCAGCTGTCACACTACATACTGGGAGACAAGAAACCTCTGCTAGCTGAACAGCTGTCTTCTTTAATGGATTGCCCAGTTCATTGCTTCCAGACACCATTTTTTGTCTTCAGAACTCAAATCTGCTTTGCACACTTCAGTGTGGGTTCTAATTCCAGCTTGCCTAGAGCGATGAAGACAGTGTTCAAATTGAATACCTCATTCAGCATAAAATGGGCACAAAAATAGCATTGTCCCCACCATGCTCTTTTTACACAATTGAACAATCCGGGGAGATCTTAATAACAGATTACAGTCCAGCCGCTAGACGTGACGTGAGATTTCAAAAGCTATGCATAATTTCACAGGGCTGATCTGCAGTCGGCCACAATGTTCAGAGAAGGACCATACCATGATTCATCAAAACATGCTACAAACTCTGCATTAAACATGATGCAAGAAAAAAGGCTACGGATGAGTGCCCAAAATGTGTGTGTGTGTGTAAGTAACTAATATGCATATGAGAGGGCTTCTTATCTCCGTAATCTCTCTGCAGTGATGGGAGCTGGGGGGAAGAGCACCGCCAAGGTTAGCATTCTGCTTTGCAGAACAATAGGAGCATGTGGTGCCTTTCATGGGATTAATGCCAGTTTCTTGCTGCAGGTGCACTTGTAGTGTGACCACAGGAGGGAAGCAATAACCGACATCCTTTCCTATTCAACTCCCAGTCAAAAGAGTGTTCGTAATTTAGTAGTTAGACTGCTAAGCCCGGCCCATATGGTAGCCACTTGGCACAGAAAATCACGCTTTACAGTAGGGAAGCCAGCATGCTCCGTGACTATTCATCAATAAAGTCTACATTGATGTATATTCTCTGCCATCTTTGATTCTGAACAACAAAGAATGAGGACCCCGAGGACAGTGATTTTGTCTAATTGCTAGACAACACAACATGCTATCTACCAAGCAGGAGCTTGTAGATGTATTGAGAAATTCGGCTAATTTAGAGTTACACGGTATGACTATCCATCAGGCGTGCGTCTTATTATAAATCCCATTGTAATACAAATCCACATTATCGACAGCCACAGTGACTGCTGATGTAAGTAATAGTTCCTTTAAATGAATGTACAAAGCACTTTTGTGGAATGATGTCATATCACCAAAGTAGGCGTGCAAATCTGAGGCATAGAACAAGTTTCATGTGCAATTCCACTCCAGCCCTTATAAATGTTATTGTAGTGCTCCTATTTCCAAAGAACACATTTAAAGAAGAACTAGTGTTGAGCGAATCGAAGTGTCCGAAGTGGACTTTCAGGGTAAATTTGATTCATCGCGAAGCCGAATTTCCTTGTGCTTCATGGTAATAAATTGATTTTCGTTGAAATGCGGTAAAAAAAATTATACACATCTTATCCACTTGAGTGCGAAGAGCCTGCCGCTGCCATCATGATTGAAGATCCCACGCAAAATCTTGTGTGCAGTGACATATGACGTCACCACGCCAGCTGATGCGATGAGGTCATCACACGTCGCATGAGATTTCACTCTGGATCTTCAATCAGAATGGCGGTGGTGGGCTCCCACCACCTTAGGTAAATATGTCCTAAGTAGTCCTTAGGTAAGTATGACGGGAGTTCTATGGGAGTTAGAAGAACATCTGAACATGTTTGCATGTTGTGAGTTGTAGTTTCACAGCAGCTGGAGTGCCAAAGGTTGCTGACCCCTGCTGTAGAAGGAATAATAGAGGAATGGCATAACAAAGAGTCATAAGAATAGATGCCCCAGAATTTTTTTTACATGGGAAATGCAAATAATTGCTAAAACACATATGTCAGGAGAGGTGACAGGTTCTCTTTAAAGCGGTGGTGTACTTTAGGTAAGTCACATTGTAGCATACAGTATGTCTCATACAGGTAGGTTCTTGCCCTCATAGGAAATATGGTAACATAATACAACACTACAATAAATATGAAGTGACAGATGTTCCTGTGAAGAAAAAATTCAAAGGAGTCCATCTTTTTAAGGTGCAATGGAGGTAGACAAATTTATGCTACCCCTTTAAGGCTCGGTTCACATCACATTTTTGTCTTACATTTAACGTATACAAAAAAAACTGATGACTCTGACAGATGCTATACAGTGGCATCCATCACCATAGCGTTCCATGGTAAAAAAAAAAAAATGTATATGTTAAAGAGGACCTTTCACCGGTCCTAACATTACAATATAAGTACCTGGCACTGTAGGGCATATTGAGAAGATGTCCTCCTTATTTTTTTTTTCCCGATGGGCTGCTCCATTCCGGTTTCCCGCCCTGTATGCTAATCCATACCATCGGTACAGGGAGGAGGAGATGGCCATGTTTCTCAGGGGGCATCTCCTTCTCCCTGGCTGTGACATGCCCAATCACGGCAGACAGCTAGGTCTCCTCCTCCCTGTACCGATGGCATGGATTTACATACACTACGGGAAAGCAGAACGGGGGCACAGCAGGCAAATGGAGCAGCTCATCAGAAAAAAAATAAGCAGGTGGACATCTGCTCAATGTCCTACAGTGCCAGGTACTTATATTGTAATGTCAGGACCGGTAAAAGGTCCTCTTTAACATATACGCTTTTTTGCAGCAGTTGCAGGATGAAACAGCATAGCGTACTATGCTTTTGCAACCTTACATGTTAAACATAGGGCAAAAACGTGATGTGAACCCAGCCTAAGACTGCTTGAGAAGAACATCTATATGGTCGTGCAGATGGTCACTTTTATGTCTTTGTATGTTTTGTCTCCTTTAAATTCATGAGCTCATTTTCAAGCTGAGCGATGTCACTCACATAGGCGGAGCATGCAAACTGGATTCATGAAAAGCAGGTTCACTGGGGAAATACAGGAGATGTGGTCTTGTGTGTAAGTAAACAGCAACCAATTTACAATTACAATCACCCCATAATCAGAAGCCCCAATTTCCTTCTATTTTGTGGTCTTGGTTTAAGAAAACAGCCATTTCCTTAATTACACATTTCATGATCCCCAGCTTATAAACGTCTCCGAACCAGATAGAGCATTATCATAAACTCTTTACAAGCTAGTAATAATAAGATAAGGCCTCTTTCACACTAGCGTTAGTACGGATCCGGCGGGTCCCTTCACCCGCCGGATCCGTACTGAGTAATACAACCTTGTGGATCCGTAATTCCGGATCCGGTTGTATTAGCGTTTAAACGGATCCGGAATAACCTCTATTGAAAGTCAATGGAGGACGGATCCGTTTACAAGTGTGTCCACACCTAACGGATCCGTCCCCATTGACTTGCATTGGGGGTCATTCCGGATCCGTTTAGGTGCGGATAACTAGTACGGAGAGCAAACCGCAACATGTTGCGGTTTGCTCTCCGGTCTGAAGACTGAACGGAATGCTTTCAGGAGCATTCCGTTGTCTTCAGTTCAGTTTTGTCCCCATTGACAATGAATGGGGACAAAACGGAAGCGTTTTATTCCGGTATTGAGCCCCTATGACGGAGCTCAATACCGGAATTCCATAACGCTAGTGTGAAAGTAGCCTAAGACGGAATATTCTGAAGCAAATGCATCTGCTTCATAGAACTGCAGCACCGAAGACTTATCAGACCCAGGTCTGCTCTGATGCATCATACAGAAAGCAAAGAAAATGATAAACTTACATATTGATCCAGAGCCTATGTGCTTGTAGAAGACTTCTTTGTAAAAGCCAGCAAATCCATCTAGTGTATAGATGGCAAGCAGTATAGGATTATAGAGAATACAATGACAATGCACATATAGCACTCAGCCACCAAGTAAGGAGGACAAAGAGGATATGAGTCACCTAGATGCAACACACAATCAGAGTAGTCATGAGTAATCTAAAGGATACACCACATCTGCTTACACATGAAAAGATACGCTAGCTGGTTGAAATCCACAGGGGTTTTTTGTTTTTAGGAATAATTTTATTGTTTGTGTATAAGAGGTGGTACCACCATATACAAGAGAAGATAGATTCTCAGCTCTTACAGGATCCCCATGACAGAGGGTTTTTGTATTGTGCATTTTTTATTACTACAGTCATGGCCAAAAGTTTTGAGAATGATACAAATATTAATTTTTACAAAGTCTACTGCTTCAGTTTTTATAATGGCAATTTGCATATACTCCAGAATGTTATATAGAGTGATCAGCTTAACAGCAATTACTTGCAAAGTCAATATTTGCCTAGAAAATGAACTTTATCCCCCAAAACACATTTCAACATCATTGTAGCCCTGCCTTAAAAGGACCAGCTAACATCGTTTCAGTGATTGCTCCATTAACATAGGTGTGGGTGTTGATGAGGACAGGGCTGGAGATCAATCTGTCATGATTAAGTAAGAATGGCACCACTGGACACTTTAAAAGGTGGCTGGTGCTTGGCATCATTGTTTCTCTTCTGTTAACCATGGTTATCTCTAAAGAAACACGTGCAGTCATTATTGCACTGCACAAAAATGGCCTAACAGGGAAGAGTATCGCAGCTAGAAAGATTGCACCTCAGTCAACAATCTATCGCATCATCAAGAACTTCAAGGAGAGAGGTTCCATTGTTGCCAAAAAGGCTCCAGGGCGCCCAAGAAAGACCAGCAAGCGCCAGGACCGTCTCTTAAAAGTGTTTTAGCTGCGGGATCGGGTTACCAGCAGTGCAGAGCTTGCTCAGGAATGGCAGCAGGCAGGTGTGAGTGCATCTGCACGCACTGTGAGGCGGAGACTCTTGGAGCAAGGCCTGGTCTCAAGGAGGGCAGCAAAGAAGCCACTTCTCTCCAGAAAAAAACATCAGGGACAGACTGATATTCTGCAAAAGGTACAGGGAGTGGACTGCTGAGGACTGGGGTAAAGTCATTTTCTCTGATGAATCCCCTTTTCGATTGTTTGGGACATCTGGAAAACAGCTTATTCGCAGAAGACGAGGTGAGCACTACCACCAGTCTTGTCTCATGCCAACTGTAAAGCATCCTGAAACCATTCATGTGTGGGGTTGCTTCTTAGCCAAGGGAATCGGCTCTCTCACAGTCTTGCCTAAAAACACAGCCATGAATAAAGAATGGTACCAGAATGTCCTCCGAGAGCAACTTCTCCCAACCGTCCAAGAGCAGTTTGGCGATCAACAATGCCTTTTCCAGCATGATGGACCACCTTGCCATAAAGCAAAGGTGATAACTAAATGGCTCAGGGAACAAAACATAGAGATTTTGGGTCCATGGCCTGGAAACTCCCCAGATCTTAATCCCATTGAGAACTTGTGGTCAATCATCAAGAGACGGGTGGACAAACAAAAACCTACAAATTCTGACAAAATGCAAGCATTGATTGTGCAAGAATGGACTGCTATCAGTCAGGATTTGGTCCAGAAGTTGATTGAGAGCATGCCAGGGAGAATTGCAGAGGTCCTGAAGAAGAAGGGTCAACACTGCAAATATTGACTTGCTGCATTAACTCATTCTGTCAATATAAGCTTTTGTTACTCATAATATGATGCAATTATATTTCTGTATGTGATAAAAACATCTGACAACACACATAAAAACCAGAGGGCAGCAGATCATGTGAAAATATAATATTTGTGTCATTCTCAAAACTTTTGGCCATGACTGAACGTTTTAACAAGAATAATATTATGAACCAGAAAAATAGACATATGTAAAGAATATGGTACACCATAGCAAAGGTCAAACAGACTCACATTTCTCAAGTGTTTCAGGTTGTGGATGTTATCCTGAATGCGGTCTCCAAGGATGGGCACCACCACACAGATACCCAGTTGATGTAGTGCTGCTATCACTTGGCATCAAGAAAAGGTCAAAAAGATACTTTCTCCTGGTTTTAGGTTAACACTATTTTACAGATTCCAGGACAGGAGGCCCAGTGCGTGTTCATCTTCTTTTTCTAGGTCCTTGTTGAAAAGAAGAGTGGTGGGGAAGCCTTGTTCTTTGCTTATCTTATTGTAATGGAGAGTGCTGTAGGAAAAAGGTTTTACAGGTTCACATTTAAATGAATTGAAATGATTTACATTCTCAGGTGAGCCAATAACAACCACATGAGCTGATTTTGTTGTCCATAGGCCTTTGACCATCATCCATCACAATTTCCTCATGACTCTATGGGGGAAAAGTATTAAGCTTCTACGCCAGAAAACTAGTGTAGAAAAGTGGCAAATTTAGCTGCAAGGGCCGTTTTGTTCCTAACTTTTCCACTTTTGTAAAGATAGAGTGGAAGGTGTTGCCTGCAGGACCTCCACAGTCTATATAACTACATGTGTGCAAGAAAACTGGTGACCATTAACACCAGAAATCTATGCCGTCTTCTTATCTGTGTTCATTTTACTTTCTGGAGCACAGGCCTCCTGAGGAAATGCCAATGTTGGTAAGAGGATGTCTCTTAAAAATATGGGTTTAGAGTCTGTACTTTAGTACAAAGAAGCCATTCTGCTGGAACATGCAAATATTTTTTTGTCAGATTCAAATGGATTCCAAAAAAGCCCTCATGATTTCCTCCTGGAATCTAAGGGCATGCAGTAGAGGTTATAAAGAGGTTATAAAGAGTTCTGTGCATGAGCCCTAAAGGACTAATTAAGGACAAGTTTAGATCCCTGTTAATCTACCCTTTAAAACAAAGTTCCATGACAATAGTACACATTGTCCTCTCATGTCTTAGCATAATAAAGGTCCTTGTTACAAACAGTAGTCCTTGTTTTCAGTCATCCATGGGTGCCTTGTTATTTTTTGTTATAAAATCATCCAATAAATTAATGGTGTTATACCTTAGGCTACTTTCATATCTGCGTTTTCCCTTTCTGCTATTGAGATCCATCATAGGATCTCAATAGCGGGGGAAAACACTTCAGTTTTGTCCCCATTCATTGTCAATGGGGACAAAACTGAACTGAAGGGAACGGAGTGCACCATAATGCATTCCATTCCATTTCATTGCTATCCTGCTATGTTTTTGAGTGCGTCCTGGGATGTGGACAAGACACAAAAGAAAACAGATCCGTCCCCCATTGACTTACAATGGTTTTAGAAACTGATCCGTCTTGGCTATTTAAGAGATAATACAACCGGATCCGTTCATAACAGATGCAAACGGTTGTATTATTATGATGGAAGCGTTTTTTGCTGATCCATGATGGATCCAGCAAAAACGCTGGTGTGAAAGTAGCCTAAATTAGCTCCTCCAAAAGGAAGAAAACTACCTCATTCATACCAGAGGCTTCTCTAAAAGGAAGAGGAACCCTTCTGTAGGCAGCTGTTTCAGTGTTCTTGCCCCTTGTCAGTAGAGAGCAGGGCACTGCTTGGCTAATGAGATGCCTTTGAGGGGTACAGGTACTTATAGAAGAGACTCTGTGCGTGTGCATGGTGACCTACCACAGGCTGTGCTCAATGGGAAAATAATTTAATAATGAATCATTGTGCTGGGTGAATAAAAATCAAGTTAGCCAACCGTTCTGTGAGTGCTGCAAATATATATAGTTATATACTTACCATAAAATACATAAAATTACATATATATATATATATATATATATATATATATATATTTATTTTTTTTATTTTTTTTTTTGTTTCCAGTATTCTGAGTAAGTTCCTCAAATGCTCACAGCACCAAAGTTTATATTAGGAAATTTGACCTTTTGGGATGCAGCAGTCTTTTCTCTTTTCTGATTGATGACAAGATATGTAACAGGAACAGTGTAATGATGTCAAGAGGGGAATTGAGGCAATACTTCAAAGGCCAGCAGTTATATTGCAGAAGGAACAAGGTCCCCAGATGTATCAAAGGAAATCTGTCATCCTTTTCATGCTGCCCTATCTGAGGGCAGCATAACCTGGTGACAAAGGCCCTGACTCAAAGGCAAGGTAACTTACAACCTCCAGCATGAGCCAAGCGCTGGACCTCTGATAGTCATAAGATGTCCCATGGATGATTGACAGCTTGCTTCCTACACTGTGAATAGGAACAAAGCTGTCAATCAGCGACAAGAGCATAGAGAGTCATGAAAATGAGAACTATTGCACTGTATTATTGGATGGACACAGCACTCTACTTGTGCTGCTCTAGGGATTTTAAGAAATGACTAAGTTAGATTAAAAAGATTAACAGAGTTGCCCAGTCAGGGCCTCTGTCACCAGTTTATGCTGCTTTCAGAAGACAGATCACCTGCTGGGTCACTTACCTGAATTGACATAGCCATTTTGCTAAAATCTGTATTAAACAGCTCCTACATCAATTAGCAATATAGGACAGGAAGAGCCAGGACCTCATGAATATGAGCACTCACCAGCACATGATTTGTATTGAACAGTTTCAGTGGAGCCTTGTAGTACAGATTTTACTATGGCTGGGTCAATTCAAGTAAATGATCCACCAGTGTCACCAATTTATGTTGTCCTTAGGGCAGCATGACACAATCCCTTTAAAGAAATACTTACTTATGGTGGCTTGTATGTTAATAGAATGACCTCCTGAAAAACTTTGGAGAAAGAAGGGGCAGGAAAACATATTACAACTAGATGTGCATTTCCAGGAGAAAATACATAGTGCTTGAAAAGGGCGCACCTTTAACAGTGACTTCCAGAGTACACCTGTGTGACTGCCCCTTTAAGAGTTACTGCCCCTTTAAGAGTTACTACCCTTTTAAGTGTCTGCCCTTTTAAGAGTGACTGCCCCTTTAAGAGTGACTGCCCCTTTAAGAGCGACTGCCCCTTTAAGAGGGACTGTCCCTTTAAGAGGGACTGCCCCTTTAAGAGTGTATGTCCCTTTAAGAGTGTCTGTCCCTTTAAGAGTGTCTGCCCCTTTAAGAGTAACTGTCCCTTTAAGAGTAACTTTCACTTTCAGTTGCTGCCTCTTTAAGAGTGGCTGCCCCTTTAAGAGGGACTGTCCCTTTAAGATTTCCAGTCTTTTTAAGAGCGACTGTCTCTTTAAGAGCGGCCGCCCCTTTAAGAGTGGCTACCCCTTTAAGAGTGGCTATCCCTTTAAGAGTGGCTGCCTCTTTAAGATCGACTGTCCCTTTTTGAGTGATTGTCTCTTTTTGAGTGACTGCTACTTTGAGTGTATGCCCCTTTAAGAGTGTATGCCCCTTTAAGAGTTTGCTTCTTTAAGAGTGACTGCCCCTTTAAGAGTGACTGTCCCTTTAAGAGTGATGCCCCTTTAAGAGTGACTGCCCCTTTAAAAGCGACTGCCCCTTTAAGAGTGACTGACTTATTAAGAGTGACTGCCCCTTTAAGAGTGGCTGCCTCTTTAAAAGTGACTGCCCCTTTTAGAGTGACTGCCCCTTTTAAGAGTGTCTGACCCTTTAAGAGCTACTGTCCTTTTAAGTGTGACTTTCCCTTTAAGAGTGGCTATCCCTTTAAGAGTGTCTGTCCCTTTAAGAGCGATTGCCCCTTTAAGAGTGGCTGCCCTTTTAAGAGTGACTGTCCCATTCAGAGTGGCTGCCCCTTTAAGATGGACTGCCCCCTTAAGAGAGACTATCCCTTTAAGAGTGTCTGTCCCTTTAAGAGTCTGCCTCTTTAAGAGTGATTGTCCCTTTAAGAGTTGCTGCCTCTTTAAGAGTGACTGACTTTTTAAGAGTGGCTGCCCCTTTAAGAGTGGTTGTCTCTTTAAGAGGGACTGCCCCTTTAAGAGTCACTCTGGTAAGCCCCTTGAAGTTTGACTCTGCGCTCAGCTGAGGGGGCGAAACGGCCATGCTGTCTGTTTTGCATGCATTCCTATGCAACCCTTATCCTCAGGTCTGGGTGAGCTCCTCTATATATCTCTAAGCCTTCTGCACTGTGTGGATGCTGTGCCATATATGGTGCTGCCTATTTGCATATTGAGCTGTGATTGGCTGATTGGTCTCTATTCAACTTCTCCATTCATTCCTATGCAACCCTTATCCTCAGGTCTGGCTGAGCTCCTCTATATATCTCTAAGCCTTCTGCACTGTGTGGATGCTGTGCCATATATGGTGCTGCTATTTGCATATTCACTGTGATTGGCTGATTGGTCTCCACTCTAGCCTCTCCATTCATTCCTATGGAGAATTTTTGGTTTTTAACCTGTGATATCTTAAAAACGACAAATCCGATCGACTCCAAAAATACATAGGTACACACTTGTCACCATCGAGGGCTTCGAAACGCACATTGAACGGAGTCTGTACGCCAAGCGGTTCGGGCTGTATTAATTGCAGAATTTAGGGAGAAGAATAAGAATAAAGAGAATAAAGAAACGGAGGAATAACAATATAGTGCTTTTCAAGCACTATAATAATTGTGTAAGATCGGTGCTGTAATTTATTACAATGTGTAAGAAAGGCATGGTTTGGGAAAACCGATATCTGCCCCTGAAATGGTTAACTGCTGTGTGGTAAGCCTTGGGTGTGTCTCTGGGAACCAACAGGTTAACTCAGACACAGCATAAGCAGGATTGATAGCCTGTGTTGTCTGTGTTAGCCATAGCTAACATAGACAGGTTTGTAAAATATGTACTGGGCCTGCTTATACTGGAGTGAGTGAGGTTGGCAGTGGGACGCTCACTTCACCCGGGGCTCTGGTCCTGGGCTTCCAACAGCCCACAGCTGATGATCACATGGGCCATTAGGGCCTAATTTAAAGCCCAGTGTAGAGCTGAGCAGGGTGGCCATACCTGGAGGACTGACAGTGGATCAACAACAAAAGGTATTGATTGTGCCACCCAATACTTGTTATTGTACCCGTGGGCCTGGTAGCCGGCCCCACGTATAGTTAGGGATTTTGTTTTGTAATAGGTACTGGCTCAGCCGAGCAGGGTTCTGTTTATTTAAACCAATGTGTTAAGGCTATGCTTATGTTTGAAAGAAAGTGTGAAATAAAACACTGAATTTGGACTTTAACCTGTCTGTGTCCCTGCTTCCTGCACAGTTACCTAGTGTCGACCAGAGTGAACCCCCATATATGGTACACGGAAGCTTTTGGAGAAGTAAGGAGACAGATTATTTGCACACCCTATAATCATAATTAATGGAGTGGTGCTTGGCCATATCTGTGCACCAATTCCAATATTAATTACACGTTCTACCATTAATTAAATGTAAGAGAAAAGGTACCTCCTTGGGGTGACCATATTGGTCACACAACCTTTCCTGTATCGTCTACATAAAGTGTAGTAGGGTGTGTGTGTGTGGAAGCTGCAATTGGCCAAAATTTGTCATACAATATTACATTCTCCAGGTAGTGATCCATGGAGTATATTCCTTTCCTCATAGACCAGAAAGCGACTGAGAAGATGCATACCAAGCCTTATCTATGTGTATTGTTATTATCTGGTAGTCAGTATTTGAAAATGGGCAGTGACAGAAAAAGTAAAAAAAAAAAAAAAAAAAATCTAATAGAAAACATTAAAAGTGGTTTTCTGGGAAATAAATATCACTGACCTAGCCATAAGATAGGTCATCAATATCTGATCATGGGGTCTGGCTCCTGGCACCTCAGTCAATCAGTATTTTGTGATGGACAAGTGCTGAGGCCTCTTCATAGTATACCAACAGTGTCAGACTGGGTTCCTGGGGCCCACAAGAGGAAATTATTGTCGAGGCCCAACCCAATATTAATAAAGTCAAAATGGTTTTGAATCAAAGAAATAGACCCTAGTGGCAAGTGACTGGTTCCAGAGATAGCTCCAAATGGCATTTTTCTCCTGGACCTTTAAGGTCCACTATAGAATGAGAGCCTGGGCCAGGGTCGGACTGGAGTACCTAGGGCCCACCAGAGGAAATAATTCTTGGGGCCCACCATAAAGAAATATCTGTGTTTGTTATCCCTGTACAGTGACATCACTGTGCTTATTATCCCTGTACAGTGACATAACTGTGTTTATTATCCCTGTACAGTGACATCACTGTGTTTATTATCCCTGTACAGTGACATCACTGTGTTTATTATCCCTGAACTGTGACATCACTGTGTTTATTATCCCTGTACAGTGACATCACTGTGTGTATTATCCCTGTACAGTGACATCACTGTGTGTATTATCCCTGTACAGTGACATCGCTGTGTTTATTATCCCTGTACAGTGACATCGCTGTGTTTATTATCCCTGTACAGTGACATCACTGTGTTTATTATCCCTGTACAGTGACATCGCTGTGTTTATTATCCCTGTACAGTGACATCGCTGTGTTTATTATGTCTGTACAGTGACATCGCTGTGTTTATTATGTCTGTACAGTGACATCGCTGTGTTTATTATGTCTGTACAGTGACATCGCTGTGTTTATTATGTCTGTACAGTGACATCGCTGTGTGTATTATCCCAGTGCAGGAAGAGGTAAGTGGTCTGTGTTTGTGTGTTTGTTTTCTATTTTTCAGGGTCGTGAATGCAGAGGACTACGTCGGACCAGCTTTTTTTTTTTTTTAATAAAATGGTCAAACAGGGGTCTGGGGGAGTGTTTATTTCAATAAAATGTTTTATACTTGTGTGTGTGTTTTTTTTTTTTTTACAATACTACAGTTTTAGTAATTAGGGCTATCTACAGACGGCCCTGATTACTAATACTGGGCTTAGTGCTTGCCAGTATGGCAGGCCAGCACTAACCCCAACATCTATTACCTCGGCACCCACCGCCACCAGGGGTGCCGGGAAGAGCCGGGTACCCACAGGACCGGACCTTCTAAATTGAGGGTCTGGCTCTGGGGCGGCTGCAGGCTGGTACCATTAGGCTGGGAAGGGCCAATAACCGTGTCCCTTCCCAGCCTGGTAGTGCCAGGCTGCCGCTGCTGGTTGTGTCTGGCTGGCGAAGGAAAAAAGGGGGGGACCCCATGCCATTTTTTTACCAAAATAATTAAATAATTTAAAAAAAAATGGCGTGGGGTCCCCCCTTTTTTCCTTCGCCAGCCAGATACAACCAGCAGCAGCAGCCTGGCACTACCAGGGTGGGAAGGGACACGGTTATTGGCCCTTCCCAGCCTAATGGTACCAGCCTGCAGCCGCCCCAGAGCCAGACCCTCAATTTAAAAGGTCCAGTCCTGCGGGTACCCGGCTCTTCCCGGCACCCCTGGTGGCGGTGGGTGCCGAGGTAATAGATGTTGGGGTTAGTGTTGGCCTGCCATACCGGCAAGCACTAAGCCCAGTATTAGTAATCAGGGCCGTCTGTAGATAGCCGTAATTACTAAAACTGTAGTATTATAAAAATAAAAACACACACACAAGTATAAAACATTTTATTGAAATAAACACTCCCCCAGACCCCTGTTTGACCATTTTATTAAAAAAAAAAAAAAAAGCTGGTCCGACGTAGTCCACCGAATCTGACGTAGTCCTCTGCATTCACGACCCTGAAAAATAGAAAACAAACACACAAACACAGACCACTTACCTCTTCCTGCACTGGGATAATACACACAGCGATGTCACTGTACAGGGATAATAAACACAGCGATGTCACTGTACAGGGATAATAAACACAGCGATGTCACTGTACAGGGATAATAAACACAGAGATGTCATTGTACAGGGATAATAAACATAGTGATGTCACAGTACAGAGATTATAAACACAGAGATGTCACAGTACAGAGATAATAAACACAGTGATGTCACTGTACAGGGATAATAAACACAGTGATGTCACAGTACAGAGATAATAAACACAGTGATGTCACAGTACAGGGATAATAAACAGTGATGTCACAGTACAGAGATAATAAACACAGTGATGTCACAGTACAGGGATAATAAACACAGTGATGTCACAGTACAGGGATAATAAACAGTGATGTCACAGTACAGAGATAATAAACACAGTGATGTCACTGTACAGGGATAACAAACACAGCGATGTCACTGTACAGGGATAATACACACAGCGATGTCACTGTACAGGGATAATAAACACTGTGATGTCACAGTACAGAGATAATAAACAGTGATGTCACTGTACAGGGATAATAAACACAGTGATGTCACAGTACAGAGATAATAAACACAGTGATGTCACCGTACAGGGATAATAAACACAGTGATGTCACAGTACAGGGATCGGCGTCTCGTGCCCCCATCAGACCTCAGGTCGGCGTCTCGTGCCCCCCATCAGACCTCAGGTCGCGTTCGTCCCATCGCCTCAGGCGCGCTCATGCCCCCAGACCTCAGGTCGGCGTCTCGTGCCCCCATCAGACCTCAGGTCGGCGTCTCGTGCCCCCATCAGACCTCAGGTCGGCGTCTCGTGCCCCCATCAGACCTCAGGTCGGCGTCTCGTGCCCCCATCAGACCTCAGGTTCGGCCCCCCAGTCGGTTCGTGCCCCCATCAGACCTCAGGTTGGCGTCTTGTGCCCCCATCAGACCTCAGGTCGGCGTCTTGTGCCCCATCAGACCTCAGGTCGGCGTTTGTGCCCCATCAGACCTCAGGTCAGCGTCTTGTGCCCCCATCAGACCTCAGGTCAGCGTCTTGTGCCCCATCAGACCTCAAATCAGGGTCTCTCCTCCCCCCCTCAGACCTCAGATCAGCCCACCCAGACACTTAAAAAAAGCATACTTACCTGCCCTGCCGCGCTGCCGTTGCCATCAGGTTCTGCGCTCCACTGTCTTCCCTGCCGGCGCGCACTATGACCTGACGCTGCGTCAGGTCATAGTGCGCGCCGGAAGGGAAGACAGTGGAGCGTGGGAGCCGAGGACAGCGGCAGCGCGGCAGGACAGGTAAGTATGCTTTTTTTAAGTGGCTGGGTGGCTTGGGGCCTACCGGAGGATCCTCCGGTCCTCTGGTGGGCCAGTCCGACACTGGCCTGGGCCCTCCAGCAGATCCTTTGGTACTCTGGAGGGCCAGTCCAACACTGCATACCAAACACAATGCCATACATTATATAGTGGCTTTGTTTGATTTTGCAGCTCAATCCCAGTCCCTGAACAGGATTGAGCTGCATAAAGACCATGTGACCAATGGGCATGACATCAAAGGCTGAGGAAAATGCTGCAGAGTTCTGCAGACCCTTCAAACAGCTGTTTGGCAGGGGCATCTAGAGTTGGAACACCACCAATTTCATAATGACACCCTATTAACCTTGCCTTTAAAGGGAACCTGTCAGGTTGAACATGGTGTTTGAGCTGCAGCAACCCAATCCCAGTCCCTGAACAGGATTGAGCTGCCACGCCCTCTGCATTTTGATTGAATAGGCAGTGTACATGTGATCACACCTGGCCTGTCAATCTAAGTGCATAGGGCACAGCAGTTGCTGAGAGCGCAGATCCTCTAGGTGTAATGGCAATGCCACCATTGCTCCTAGAAGCTCATTTGCATATATTAAAACATGATTTTTTTTAGAAATGCGGGCATATATGAACATAGGACCAACACAGATGTCTTCAGCTGCCAAGGACACATGCAACAGGTCAACTAGTTTCATAGGTACAAATCTGCTGACAGATGTCCTTTAACAATAGTCCTTGTTGATAGACATTCAAAATCTGAATTAAGATCATGGAATCCAGGGCACAGATCTGCTCCTCTAGAGCTGAATCTATATGGTGCCTGCGTCATTTGATTCTTGGGAATATAAGAAGAATAACAGACAGAGATAAAGTAGCAGTAATGCATTACTATATATCATGTTCATCTGGACTATTTTATTCTTGTTCCTACAATTGTCAAAAAAAAAAAATCATTTGGCACAGATGAATTTCTAAGAAAACACTTTTCTCCTAACACGCCATAGGAAGACTAACAGTGAGTTTTCAGCTACAGCATTAGAGAAAACGTGGTACATCAATCACCATTTTAAGTAACAATGTCAATGCCAGCCTGTACCCAGTTAGGCAGGCAGCCTATGAACTTGATATGCTAACCACAGGGTATTTCGGGTAATGGATGTATAAATTTCTTTCAGATATGACATCCCTGCCAAAGTTTCTTAAGCTTTATTGGGAGGGGGAAAAAAACATGTTACCAGCCTCTGGCAGTCAGCTAGCAAGCAATTCAGAAAGCAATCTGGGGAAAAGAAAGAGTTCAGCCTTAACACTAATAAAAACAATATGAGTTTTCATTTTCCCAAATCTGGATCATTTTCTGATATTAATTCTTCTCTATGGTGTACTGTATATGGAAGTCTCTAGTTTTTTTGTTTTTTTTTTATTGCTGTTTTTTCAATTATACAATCTGGCAAGCAGTGGTGCAGGCGTCATCACACCTGCTTCCTTATGAGAAGTTAAAGGATAGCATGACTAGATCACTTTGGGTGACTGATCTTTGTCAATCCAAAAATTAGGGTATACCTAGAGGAAGAGCTTTCACAGTGTCAGATATAATAATAGAACCTATAGGCGGTGCAGAGGTAGCAGTCGCTACCGGGCCCAGGAGCCTGAGGGGGCCCAAAGACCTTTGTGCCACATAAGAAGACACCAGTATTATAGAAAGTGCATGGTGGTTACGTTACACCTCTGGCTGGAGGGAAGGGGTTAGGTTGTGAATTTAGCACAGGGAAAGGTGCAGTTTGAATTTTTGCCTCAGGCAGCATGAAGGCTATGTACTTCCCTGTCCCTGACCACAAAGCTCTGAGGAAACTGGGGAACCCAAGCTGAACTCTTGCATCAGGGCCCATGAGCCTTTACCTACGCCCCTGGAATCTATTTTCTGGTTCTTGATCCTGCCTTCATGCACCTCATCCTAGGATTAGAAGGTCTGGCAAATGCCCCTGTCTCTTGTAAGAGGGAATTATAGCAAAGACTGATGAAAGTTGATGGTTGAACAATTGATTTTCTGGTGATCGTTACGTAGACATATTAATCCATATCGGCCGTTACTGTTATTCAGACTGGCCATACATAATGCAAAACAAAGTCCACTTGCAGCGCTCACCTGCACTTGAGTCCTCACGAGCACGAACACAGCCTGGACTGGACACAGCTGTAATATATCCCATGAAAACGAAGAAAAAAGTTCAGCTCCTTAAATGGCAACTTCTTTATTTCAAGCAGTAAAATCCATCAGGAGCACAGTATATGTCGACGCGTTTTGGACCCCACAATTTTTGTCCTTACTCATGACCAACTGACTGGCCATACATGTTCAATGACGGTCAGTGATAATGACTGTTTTTGGGAACACTCATTCAAATATCCTTCATCAGATCTTTCAAGATCTTTCATCTATCATCCAAAAATTTCAAAATTGTCAAAACCTCTTCATTCTTGCAAAACCACTTTAATACGTTCGCTGCTTTTATGATCCACTCCTGATTTTGGCTTCCAAAACTGCTTCAAAAATGTGACCATGTGGTTGTTCCCATACACAATATACAGTATAGCAGCAAGGTAAGGTCATGCATTCTCAGTTTCCTGAATGTATCCTGAACGTATAGGAAACTTCCCTATTTCCATAGCTTTACAATGTGTATTATTTATGTTCATGGAAGAGGAGACGATAGATGGAAGCCGCATGATGCTTTTTCTTGTTCTCCATATTTGTTCGTTGGACAAGTACATTTGCTGGACATATATGAATGGTTGGTTTGTTGTAAATAATCACCAATTACAGCCACAATCAATAAGGTAATCAGAACTGTACTAAAGCAGACAGAAGAATAGCCCCAAAATTGTCAGACACAGTGCGTGGGCCAAGCAGATGACATCTGCAATCAAACTTTTCTTTCATGATTTATACACATTAAACAAAACCAGACTTGTGGTACTTTCTAATCGTCCATTTATCAGCTCGCTCACAATGCAGAAGAGGTTAATGTCTCCTAATTCACATAGTATGAATATGCAACATAATATTCAGGATGCAAAAACACGAGTGAGTAACAAGGAAACTATTTGCTGTTCCAACCAAGAAATGGATTGTGGTCAGGGGAAGTCAATTTCTAGCCTTTAAAAATCATTAATCCGCAACGGCAACATTACATTTTACAGATGTCTATAGAGGGATCACAGGGTGCTTGCAGCTTGCAATGGAAAGGTAATTTAAGGCAATGCCGTCCATGGAAATTAAATCAGCATTTGGCACGTTTGCAGCACAAAACACCATGAAGAGTGTGTAAACTG
Source organism: Rhinella marina (assembly GCA_900303285.1). Classification (NCBI taxonomy): domain Eukaryota; kingdom Metazoa; phylum Chordata; class Amphibia; order Anura; family Bufonidae; genus Rhinella; species Rhinella marina. Next base: position 125,681 of record ONZH01015198.1, read on the forward strand.
AGCGATATAAGGCTGAAAATAAAGGAAAAGTGTAACTTCTTCATCACAGAAACCTAGTCACCATTCATTTTCATAAATTATTAAAATATGAATTACTTGTTATTGGGACATTAAACCTTAAATCTTTCTTATCCTCTTTTGTTGAATGCCATCTACAGTGCTTGGCTGTTTTGGTCAACTCCATAGCGATTGTATGGAATAGCAGGGCTAATGCTTGACTGTCTCTCCAGATTTGCAGTGAGGAGTAACAGGGGGTTTCAGGACCCTTTTTCTAGCGAGCAGCAGGGTTTGCAGCAGTGGGGTTCTCAGCGAGCAGATACATGATAGGTGATAAATGTTAAAGGGGTTATCCAAACCTATAAAATGTTCCCCCATATACCAGGCCCCTCACATTTAATATACTTACCTGGGTACCCACTCCCCGCACTGCGCCTGGTCCCCATACTGCCACTGCTTCTTCTCCCCGTGCGCGGATGAAAACATCCGGTGTCGGGGGGAGCAGCCAATGGCAGGTGTGGACAGGGACGAGCCTCCCTAGTGTCCCTAACAAGGTTGCGCACATTTGATTTTGGTAAATCCCCCCCTTTTAGGCAGACGGGAAGCATACTTACTTGCTTCCCAACGCTGGCTCCCAACTCTTGCACTCTCCACCTTGACTGCTCTGCTCAGGTCCTTAAATGTAAATTGCTGGTTTCATGCCGCTGCAGCCAATTGCTGTCTGGACTTGCTCCCCTTGCATCATGTGACCATTAGGGAAGCAGGTCATCTCTGTGGCCAGCAATTGGCTGCAGCAGTGTCAAACCAGCCAGCCAACATTGGGAAGCAGGTAAGTAAGCTTACCTTCACAGGTCTTCCCAGGAGACTGCCCCCCCTCTCCCCAAACGTGCACAACCCGTTTAAAGTACCTATACATATTAGTGCATTTTTGACTGTCCAATATATATGTGGAGAACCTGACTCTCCCTGAGTAGCTGATGTCAGGGTAGAGAATGATCAGGCAAAGTGAATATTTTTGCCTGATCCTTTTGTCCTCCCAGGATATAAGACACCACCAGAAGTGTCTGGCAGAGGATCTCTCAACTGTCCCCATTGAATACACGTACATGTTTAGCTGAACCAAGCATGTATGTGTATGGTCGGAGCTGGGAGGTAGTCTGAACAGCTGAATGATTGTTTGGCCAACAGCAATTGAATGTGTGTGGTAGCCCTTAGGTGCCATTCGCATTGATTCTTTTACAGGCTGAATCACTTTTGCAAGTTTTGAACTTTGGGTTTAGAAGCTCTTGAAGCTAATTTACCAAACCAACCAATCAGACACCTGCATTCATGTGTAACACATAAAGTATTAAGGAAAATTGTTAACTTCAGTAGCAAGATGACATCCAAGGGTTGATTACATAAAGTTGGCCATAAACTTTAGATGTTCGTCCACCGAACCACTGATTTCAGGGAGATAAGCTGCAGTCAGAGTAGCCTGACTTTGGATTCCTCCCCTCTCCGTATTGAGAACACATACACGCTCGCTTGAGTCCAGCATGCATATCGGAAGTAACAGCTGTTGGCCAAACAGGAGCCGTCATAAGTGTATGGCTGGCTTAAGTATAATGTCAGCGTCAACGTTGAGTTGGCAGTATTAGTTACTTTGATGTTCCAGAAGACAACTGTTGTAAATCCAACTAGGCATGGACTAATCCAGCAAGTTGGTCAGCAGTTGGATGCTTTCATAGATCGTTTGGATTCTTCTAGTAACTAAACTAATGGGACTACCAGATTAGATTATAACAGTTAAGGTCATAGTATCACGGGGCATTGTATTTATTTAGATTGTATGATATTTGATCATGGGAAAGAAGGTCTGTGGGGCTAGCTTAGAAATCAAGGAAACTATTGAGGTCCTGACAGCGGAAACAGGCAGGGAAAGAGTGAACCGGCACCCTCTGTCCATTTAACTGCTCACTTCGATATGGATTAAAAGTATGTTTTCTCCAGACTGGAGCAAAAGATTTCTAAGTGAAATGTATTATTACATTAAGTATAGCTAGCCCTACAAGCCCTACAATTGTCTTCAAAAAGTCGCACGATAGGGCTTTTGCGACTTTTTTGCGACTTTTTGCATGTGTACACCACTCACTCCAGTTTGTAATATGGGTGGAAAAATGGGTGTGGTTAGCCATGTTAATGAGTTTCACTCCAGATTTATCATTGCGACTTTTTAAAAAAAGTCGCAAAATAGTCGCAATCTCACTCCAGGAGGAGGGTGGAGTAGGAAAAGTGGAGTAGCTTCCCTAGACAGAAGTGTTAGGTTTAAGGACAAGCCACATTTATCAAACAACCTGTGACATTTGATAAATGTGGCAGAAAGTACTCCAACACAGACTGAAGCAAAACTGACTTCAAATATTTTCCTAATGATAAATTCCCCCCATTGTGCCTGGTTTAGCAGTGAATTTCCTGGTGACAGGCTCCCTTTAACCTCTTCCCAACATATGCTGTAATTGTACTTGGATGTTTGGTCTTTAAAGATGGCAAATGTAGTTTTTCACAGTGAATACCCAGTGGCAGGGTCCATGATCATATACAACTCATAGGGGGGAATTTATCATTAGGAAAATATTTGAAGTCAGTTTTGCTTCAGTCTGTGTTGGAGTACTTTCTGCCACATTTATCAAACGTCACAGGTTGTTTGATAAATGTGGCTTGTCCTTAAACCTAACACTTCTGTCTAGAGAAGCTACTCCACTTTTCCTACTCCACCCTCCTCCTGGAGTGAGATTGCGACTATTTTGCGACTTTTTTTAAAAAGTCGCAATGATAAATCTGGAGTGAAACTCATTAACATGGCTAACCACACCCACTTTTCCACCCATATTACAAACTGGAGTGAGTGGTGTACACATGCAAAAAGTCGCAAAAAAATGCGCAAAAAAGTCGCAAAAGCCCTATCGTGCGACTTTTTGAAGACAGAATTCTGGAGTGAAGGTGTGATAAATCAGGGCCATAGACTTTTAACCCTCAGACATAGCTGTCACTTAGGACCATTTCATCTGAGTGGTCATTTACCGGGGGCACTGTGCTCCTGGTGACAGCTGCCCTTTAACAAAATCATAGAAGTTGTTCAGTTGCTATGGTAGCCTTGGGCCTTCTGAAGGCTCTAAGGTCTAATATGGAAAGTTCCTATCAAGCCCTGTCTGGATTTGTGTGGTAGGACTTCATAGGAAAGCACTGATTCTCCTATACACAGCAATGGTAAGTCATTGGTAGTCTATGATAAATGAGATCAGACGAGTGTGCATGTTAAAGTTCCTTGGGGGGCACTAGAAATAAATGTTAAAAAAAAGTTTTAAAAATTTCCTAAAAATATAAGTGAAAAAAAGAAAAATGTCTTGGGATATCCTAGCGATATGCCCACATTGTCTGTGGTGGGAATACCCCTTTAAGATCATCATACAATGCTCAATGTTTGCCATAATCAGGGGTCCAGTCTTTGGACATCGTTGCATGCACCACTGAACATTTTATTTAAATGGTCACTGAAGTTTCAAAAAACTTTTGATATATGTCATAGAGACACATTAATCGTTTTGATGGATGGGGTCTGAGTTCTCAGGCCCCTACTGATTGCTAGAATAGGGAGAGAGAAGTGCTTAGAGACAAAATCGACATAGGCCCCTAGACTTTCTATTGAGCCTGTCTCCTGCAGCGAGGAGAGAGTACTATATGAGAACGTTTCTCTCATCTCATTCCAGGGATCAGTGTAGATCTCAGCACTCAATCAAAACCTTTAATATGTTGCTATGACATATCAATTTTTTTTGAAAGTTCAGTGACACTATCGGAAAACTTCTGTTGAGAGGTTATCATAACTTCTCAGAATCTCCACCAAGTTCCTTACAATCATGACAAAAAAATCAGGTCATATATGGAAATATTTTGCTTACACTGTGTCGTGACTACCAGTTTGAGATTTTAGCAAGTACCTTGACGACTTTAGGTTAATGCATTTGTTTGCTCCACTTAGTTACATTAATGGACGTTCATTCATTTAGAATTACACACAAGCCTCAGCTGCTCTTATCAGTCTCTTATGGTTCACCCCCTACACTTTGATGATTGAGCACCAACCCATAGCAGGTAAGATGATCTTTTTTTGTGCACATGGCCTCAAGGGACATTTAAAAAGTCAATTATTCAGTGCAGAAAACATTTTTCCCTTGGTTCTTATGTTTCAACTAAGGAAGGAAAATTCAGAGAACTTAAAGAGAAATCTTTTTATATGGGATAGTTGACTTTCTGTTAAATGTTGTTTACTTTTGTTACTACTAAGTGTGCTTTTTCTATGCAGGCTAAATACCTAATGTGCATAAAGGGAACCAGTTCCAAGCAAATTACTAGCAGTTAATTTCATGGACGAAGGTACAATTTTTGCAAACATTTATCATTGCATCCTCCATTTTGTCTCTTTAGGTGGATAATTATACAGGTCTAGTAGCCGTGAACAGAAGGTAAACTTGCTTTGAAATGAGAGTGTAATCTTAAAATGTCATACAATTTATAATCTTTTTTTCTTGGCTTCAAAGGTCCACAAGGTTGGAAATATTATTGAAAAATGTTCCCTTAGTAAGGGTACAGTCATTTTTAATGTAACGGACATAATTAGTTCTATCAAAGTTCAGCTAGGGACAAGCATGAGGCTGGGTATCTTGTATTGCTCACTTGTCTTACATACTGATTTAATTTCCATATCGGTCAGTTTCTAATGTTGCTTTATCCGGTAGATTACCCTGAATGTAATAATTTGTAGAGAACATTCCCTGCATGTCCATTCCAGAAACATACTCAGTTTGCATCCAGTTTCCAGTATACACTGGTAATGTCCAAGACATTCAGGGATAACATGTTAAAGAACTGATTATAATGTGCATAGAGAAATCTTGTACAATGGAAGCTACAGTACTTCATTTCCATTGCAGTGGCAGATCCCTAAGTTCCCGAGTTTTCTCATTAGAATATAATAAAACAGTATACACACCACAACATGAAAAATATCTGTATAAAAGCATAATTACTAAATTTATATAGATAACAAAGTGTAGCTGTAAGTCATGTTTGACTTCTGCAATCACAGTTGGTGCACAAAGTGGTCAATTTTAAAGGGTTTCTGTCACCAGTTTTTTCGGTATGAATCAGGCTGACATTAGAGGTGTGCTAATGTCACATGATTCCAAATACATATCTGTTTTATTTACTGGTGCCCCCATTTTTATATAAAATGAACTTTTATTTTATGCTAATAAGGCCTCTAGGTGCAAGGGGCGTTACCCCTGCTCCTAGAGGCTCTGTTGATTGACAGGCCCAGGCAGAGAAGAAACACTCCATTCACCATAGCTTGCAAGGACCTTCAATGATGTCATGACCATGTGATCAACAAACAGCCTGTCTCCTCCTAAACCATGTGACTGATCACATGGTCATGACATCATTGAAGGTCCTTGCAAGCAATGGGGAATGGAGTGTTTCTTCTCTGCCTGGTCCTGTCAATCAACAGAGCCTCTAGGAGCAGGGGTAACGCCCCTTGCACCTAGAGGCCTTATTAGCATAAAATAAAAGTTCATTTTATATAAAAATGGGGGCACCAGTAAATAAAACAGATATATATTTGGAATCAGGTGACATTAGCACATCTCTAATGTCAGCCTGATTCATACCGAAAAAACTGGTGACAGAAACCCTTTAAAGGGCCTCTGTCAGCAGATCTGTACCTATGAAACTGGCTGACCTGTTACATGTACGCGTGGCAGCTGAAGACATCTGTGTTGGTCCCATGTTCATTGTATTGCTGAGAAAAATGCAAATGAGCCTCTAGGAGCAATGGGAACAGTTGCAGAGAGAGCTGAGCCTCTAGGTGTAGCAGTAACACCCCCGTTGCTCCTAGAGGCTCATTTGCATATATTGCAACATAATTTTTCTCAGCAATGCAGGCACATATGAACACGGGACCAACACAGATGTCTTCAGCTGCCAAGCGAACATGCAATAGGTCAGCCAGTGTCATAAGCACAAATCTGTTGACAAATGCCTTTTAACATCCAAACACTTCTGATTCAAGCGAAGCACTGCACAAACAAGTTTAGTTAGTGTCCACAGGGATTTTTCTGCACGACACTTCAATTTCTCTTGGTACTGTAGTACATTCAGTGTAGCTTGTTTTCTACAGTATATCACATCCTTTAGGGTTCCCCACAGGTAGAAGCCGAGGGGTAATAAGTCAGGGGACCAAGGTGGGAATTCCACAGCAACTCTTCATCCTATCCAACATCATGGTGGTAGTGTGGTTGTGCGCTATATTGCTGGAAGTAAAATTGCTCATCCGCATAAAGAACACGAATGGCCAGTAAAACAGATATGCGAAGAAACTCGAGGTACACTTGACCAGTGACTGCCTTCAAAAAAGGAATGGTCCAATTAAACCCCTGGATGACAATCCACACCAACCATGAAGCCCTGGTAAATTGACTGCTCTATCCATAGAGATGCATATTTCAGGAGCATCTCTAATGAGTTTCGCCCTCCCCTGACAAGGTCTTTCTATATTGTGTAATCCATATGTATGTGACGGTTATCTGGAGCCCAATAAACATAATTATGACAATTTACTGTACCAAATTATGCTTCTTCAGACCAAATCATTTTCTCCACAAACTCCTGATCCTTATGTACTATGTGTCAAAATCACAGTATTGCATTCTTCAGTCAGGGTCATCTTCATTCATGGCGTGTAACAATCTCAGGATGTAAGCTTTCCAATGTGCTCTCTTAAGAATGTGTTGAATTCCCCCCCAATTTCCAATAATAACAACCTGGATTATGAGACTTGATGTCCTGCAGCATCTAATGTGTATATTAGGATTTGTGCACATCTGAACTAGTGACTTTCTCTGTTCTGCTCTGTCATAGGAGCACAACAATGAAAATTAAAGCAGTGCCAGATCTGGCATATCACAGATGACAATATCTGAGGGATACACACAGAGTCCCCCCCCCAAAAAAAAATATATATATATGTAATAAGATTAATAAAAGGTGAAGCATACAAGGTTCTTCCTGAATGTAAACTGACTTGTCAATCAAATAGGAGCCCCAGGAAAGATTTTTTTTATTGGAACAAAGCACTGAAGGCTATTGACATGTATACAGAATTCTGACTGCACATCATTTGAAAACTCAAGGTAAAGTTCTTACCTGTGATTACTGCCACTAAACGGTTACAAAAGGGATGCTCAATAAGTTATCTACCCCAGCATGTTCTGTCAGAATTACAGAGCTGAGCTTGTCTATGAAGGTTGAGACATATCTGGACATGCAATACACACAGTCTGATGAAAGCATTGGATGTGACAGAATGGCAAGTGCAGTACAGTGTGGGTCTACAAAGAAAGTGAGCGATTTGGAGCTTCGTTCCATGAATAAATTCCTGACAAAGGTAGGAAGGAAGCTAAAAGAAATCCATGAAAGAATAATTGCTGTCTATGATGATGATGCACGTTCCTAAAACCAAGTAAAGTTCTAGTGCTAAGCAGTTTAAATGTGGTAGGGATGACCCCCCTTCAGGGCAACCTGTCGAATCATCATCAGAAGAAATGTGCCGTTAAGTGGCCATGATTTTTTCATATTGTCGGGTCAAAGTCAGTGTTATAGCTCATGAATTAGGCATTTAACTTGGCACAGTTTCCGGTATCATTCATGATGTTTGATAATGTGAAAGGTCAGTTCCCGGTGGGTGCCACGAATGTTGACACCTGAGCAAAAAATTTGTCACCAGCAATTTAACAAAAAGAGAATTTGGACATGTTTAGAGAAAATCCAGGAGACCTCTATTCTGAAATTATTATGAGACCTCTATTCTCAAGCTGCTATCAGGAAATGTAGCTTCATGAAGCTTAACCATCCACCCTACAGTCCAGACCTTGCTTCCAGTGATTACTTTATTTTTTAGAACCTGAAGAAATTAATGCATGGGCAACGATTTCTTCATGATCATGCGGATGAAAACTATGGTAATAGGCTTCTTGCAGCAGGCATATTTCTGGTGCAGATTGTGGCACAAAAGGTCCTTTGTGCCGCAGACTGTGACTGTCATGCCAAGTCTAAAAAAGTGGACGCGGTGGGGAAGGGGATGGGCCATTTGCCATTTTCTATGCCTGTTTAGGTGTACAAAATGGTCTAAATGTAAGACAGATAGGAAGCTGTCTTACGATTAGAAGTGGCGATTGATGCGCCAAATTTATGTAGAGGCCGGGTTCTTGTATAGGAGTTATTAAGACCGGCATCTAAAATGCCAGTATTAATAAATGTGCCCCCTTTTCACATTCAGATAGATAACTTATTGAACACCTCTCATATTTTAACACAATGCCAATGTACTGCAGTAAACCTTCAATATCCTGCAAGTATTGTGCTTTGTTTTGTGAATTCTCTCAGAAAAACGCTATATGCTCAGAAAATGAGCAGATTGGCAAAGTATCAGAGATATCAACCTATCATTTCCTGATCTCATGATTACTTAAGCAGAAAGATCAAATGTCAAACCAGTACAAGGAGCAATATGTGTACTATTATGTGCACCCATGGATAAGCGGAAAGGTCTCGGGACCTTCAGATGATACAGTAATTTGTGATGTTGCTACACAAGTACAAGTGGTTAGGGATCCACAGAACTCGTAAATTCGGAATATCTTGCGGTTTATTTAGAAGACAACAAACATAGCGACATTTTGACGTGAAGCCTTTATCAAGCTTGATGACTTCACGTCGAAACATCACTATGTTTGTTGTCTTCTAAATAAACCACAAGATATTCTGAATTTACAACTTACGTGCTATATATGGATCCGTACACATGAAGGTAGATTATAGCACAGTGGAGCATTTTTATAAAAAGTGTCATTGGATGTCATTATTACATGGGTATAAGAGGCGACAATCTTCTTGAATAAGCTTTATGTTCTGAAAAAATACACAGAAATGTAGTAGACTGCTGTCATATCATATTGATGTAGAAAAATTAGTCATTGAGCTACCGTATAGAGCACCTGATAAAGGTCAGCAGTAAAATATAAAGCTTTCATAAAAATGTTCCAACATGTATAACGGGTATGTGCAAGCTTTTCTTATATACATACCTTTCACACCAAACTATACCCTACCCAGGTTACTTATTTAGTGCACTAAATGAAATATCACATTCTACAATACCAGAGTATGACCTTTCTACCACGAGCAGAACCTTCCTACGAGATTCGCTAGCTCTGACTTTGTATTAGCTGGCTCAGTCAAAAATGTCACATGTGCTTGGAGGAACATGTCTGGGACATTTATGACACCATCTACAAACAGAAAAATGACAGCTATGAGAAAAATAAGGAAAATGTGACACCCAGAAACATCCACCATTTTTTTCTTCATGTCAAAACCGAGTACACATTAACATTGATTTGCCACCGCCCTAATGCTGGCTGTATCAGTAATGTGATAGGGGAGATGTATCAAAACTGGTGCAAAGCAAAACTGCCTGAGTTAGCCATAGCAACCAATCAGATTGATCCTTACATTTTCCAAAGGAGCTGAAAGGTGGAATCTAATTGGTCTCTATGGACAACTAATCCTGTTTCCCTTTGCACTAGTTTTGATAAATATACCCTAATGTATTTGCATAGTTACTCAGCTCTTTATGTAGAATGCATTAAAAATACTGGCGTCAGTGACATATTTTTGAAATGATAAATGATGAATTGATGAGGTGATGGAAGGAGAATCACCTGTAAGGTAGGTTTAGCCGGCGGTGTGTGCACACAACATTGTTCCAACATTTCTTCTGTTTAGTCAAGTATATTTCTCTTTCAGTATTTCAGGGGTCACATTTTTTACCGCTGAGTGAATTGATTCCAAAATTTGGAAATTTGACCCAAGTTTTTCTAAAAGTTCTGATTCTACCAAACCTGAATTTTCTTTCATTTGAATCAGGAGAATCAGGGCTAATGCACAACGCACAAACAGCGGATCTGCAATATGCAGGCACCAGCCTTGTGCAACCCGCATTACAGATGTGGACCCATTCACTTGAATGGCTCCACAATCCGGAAGGTCAGGTGCAGAAGAGGGGCATGAAACCCCAAGGAAGCACAACACAGTGCTTGCGTGGGCTTTCTGTCCGTGCCTCCGCACCACAAAAAAGTAGTGCATGTACTACTTTTTTTGCAGTGCGGACAGACCACGGACCAATTCAAGTTGAATGGGTCTGGATCCGTCTGCGGAATCCGCACAGATGTTGCCCATCCATTGGGTACCACAAATTGCGGTCCCAAATGGCCGTGTGCTTGAGGCCTCAAGGTAACACAGGTAGAGAGTGGGAGGAAGAGGCTTTTCTGGCAACCAGAGAACATTCTGAATAAATATGACCCAGATCGAATCGGTCCCAAAGAAATTCAATTATCACTAAAAATGTTCAATATAGTGGTATATATTGTGCCCGTTTTGAACTCCATTCTTTTTTTTTTTTTTTTTTTTTTTAGCAGATTGATGCATGGGGCCTGCTATGTCACACAGCCCTGGACTGAAGGTGAGCTCAGCCTCCGTGCTACGACCTAAGATCCTGCTGTGTTTTGATCACTTTTCAAAGCCCCACAGAACAAAACAAAAAACAAGCAAAGGAAATCGTACATGATGTGTAGTAATAAATAAGCTGAGGCAGCTTTAATGTTAGGTTTTCCTACAACTAGTCATAGATAAGAATGTAGCATGATCTCATCCTATTGTCAGTGCAATGTCTTTAGGGAGACTGACCTTGTTCAATAAGATGACATCATCTGCTGCCAGGGACTGTGCATTACATTGTTGACATCTTAAGTTACTAAAGGAAATGCATATAGAGATGAAATTAGCTGCATATCCGCTAAAAGCCTCCAGCAGAATCCCTTCTGTCAACCCCTTAATGCTGCATTTATGAAGTAACGCATGATACTGAATGACTTATTGTTCTGTAAGAAAGGCTTACATTGCACTACCCTAAGCCATTACATTAAAACCAACTAATATTGTGCCACCAAAACATATCCATCAAGGAAGGTTTCCTGTTGTATCTGGCACCAATATTGTAGTAGCAGATTATGTAAGTTGCCAGATGTATCCTCCATGGAAGCCAAGTCATCACCTCGAACTCTTCCTCATGTTCATCAAACCATTTTTGAAAATTTTTTTGCAATGTGGCAGGGAGCATCATCCTACTGAAAGACACTGCCACTACAGAATACTGCAGCCATGAAAGGTGGTATTTGTCAAAGTAACATCTACATAAATGCCAGGTACCAAGGTTTCCAAGCAGAACATTGCCCAGAGCATCACACTGCCTCTGCTGGCTTGCCTTCTTCTCATAGTGCATATATTCTCATTTCTAAATTTGTATGTGTTCCATGTTCTGCTGATCACAATAAAGAACCTATAGATATTTTGTTTTAACAAATTCCATACCATGGTCTCACTTCTGTGCAGCCAGCCCCACATAACCTTGCTGAACTTCTATCTGTTTGCTTGGAAATGCCACTCATTATACATGTGATCTTTCCTCCTTGGTTACCAGCTACAAAACAGACAAAACAGAATGCAGAGAAAAAGGTGTAGTGGGAATAATCTAACTTAGAGTGGGGAACAGATGAAAAGGATCATGGCCACAGATGTTTTGGACTCTTCTCTGGAAGGAATCGGGTATCATGGGGAACTAAAATAACATAAAACGATATATAACTGAGATAGATAGCTTTATTAGAGGCAGACCAGGTATCATAATACAGTGCTATTTTTTTTTTATTCCTGACTAACCCCTTTAAAGGGAACCTGTCATCAACTTTATGCTGCCATACTAACTTGCATACTAACGGCAGCATAAAGTAGAGACAGGTGAGTTGATTTCAGCTGTCTGCCATTTATAAGTTAAAATTAAGTGGTTGCCGAGAAAACATAGAAAACTATGCAGTGTTGAGTTTTGGAGTAAAAAGCCAGGCACAGAAAACTTTTGACAGTCTGGTTTAGGTCTAACAGACTGTTGTTTATGACTAAAAACTGCTTAGTCATTCCAATTGACTTGTATTAAAGCCCAATACAAGTCTATGGTGGCCTTGCACTGCAAAATTTCTGATAGGATCTGCTTCTCTAGCTTCATCCCTCCCACCATAAGGTTTTAGACTAGTTAGAAATTGTATAAAAGTAGGACATTCAAAGCTTCTACTTGTCTGCAGATAGGGACCAGTGTTTAGTAATAGAGATTCTTCCACACTGCACAAGTGACCAGAAGAAGATGCTGAGACAGGGATACTCTTCCACAGAACCTGGGTCACCAGCCCTTTGACCAGGGAGCCAACCAGACAACTGAACCACAAAACCCTGGGACAGCAGAGGGACAGCTATCTCAGGCCTTTCCTCAGCACAGAACATTCTGCTACCAGTGAGGAGACTAGAAAAGCCACCTCAGTGCACTACCTGTATTGTTTAGCTTTTGAGTTCCTCCAGTATAAAAGCACATTGGATTACTGCTCACCTGACTCTTTCAACAGTGTCCAAGAGACCCCAGTGTAGCACTGAGGGCCACCTCAAAGGCAGCCAATGCTCTCTCATCAAAGATATCTTAATTTCTAGATTTACTATAATACAGAACATTCTCCTGCTTACTCTCTCACTTTGGCAGAAAGCTGTTAAGCATTGCTTCACAGAAGGACAAGTATTTTTAATAGGTAATCCCAAAACAATTTCACGTTAGCAGTGCCTGAGGATGAGTATAAGAAACAATAGTTTACATTTTCACTATTTTGAGGTTATATATGATTGACAGAAAACAATAAAGAATTGCAGTACATATGGCATAATTTATGATTCTGGTGAAATGTATAAAGTGGTCAACAATCGTTATATCATTTGACCAGATGTAGCTTGAAGAGGACTGAGTGGTAAACTGCATAAAAAAGCAGCGTGAAGGAGAAGCACTCATAACTAGTGTTGATCGAGCGCCGTAGTGCTCGGGTGCTCGGGTAGAACACTAGGTGATGCTCAAGTGCTCTACAGAGCACCCGAGCACAATGGAAGTCAATGGGAGAACCAGAGCACTAAACTCTGAAGAGTGGAGGGTGTATGGTTCATAGGGAAAGGTCAGAAAATGATGGAAACACCACTCAAATGGTTTGGGAACAGCATGGGGAGGATGTCTGAATGCATCTTGGACTCCAAAGTCGCTGCTGTGAACGATGTTGTCCGAGTATTACGACACTTTTACGGAATGACAATAATACCCCCCAAAACCGAAGAGAAAGTGATTTTAGAAGAAATATTGTTAGGAAACATATATTTACTTGTATATAAAGCACAAGTGCTGCCTAAAATTACAAGGAAGAGGCACTCCGATACAACCTGTATATCACATAAAGGAGGGCCTCATTCACATTGTGGTACAATTGTTCATGTCGTGGGATTCCTACACTCATAAAGCCTATGCACTAAGTGAAAGGGCTGCCAAAAATTACAAGGAACAGGCACTCCAATACACCCTTTATTACACATAAAGTAGGGCATCAGACACACCCTTGAAAAATTATGATTGATGGCCTGCTGCTGACATTCCATAACATTAGGGGTGAGGGTCTGCTGCTGAGCTGACCCTCTAAAACAATTGGGGCGAATGCCTGCTGCTGATCTGACCGTGTAAAACATTAGGGGCGAGGGCCTGCTGCTGAGCTGACCTGCTAAAACATTAGGGGCAATGGTCTGCTGCTGATCTGACCGTCTAAAACATTAGGGGCGAGTGCCTACTGCTGATCTGACCGTCTAAAACATTAGGGGCAAGGGCCTGCTGCTGATCTGACCGTCTAAAACATTAGGGGCAAGTGCCTGCTGCTGATCTGACCGTCTAAAATATTAGGGGCGAGTGCCTGCTGCTGATCTGACCGTCTAAAACATTAGGGGCGATTGCCTGCTGCTGATCTGACCGTCTAAAACATTAGGGGCGAGTGCCTGCTGCTGATCTGACCATGTAAAACATTAAGGGTGAGGGCCTGCTGCTGATCTGACCGTGTAAAACATTAGGGGTGAGGGCCTGCTGCTGATCTGACCGTCTTAAAAATTATGGGTGAGGGCCTGCTGCTGATCTGACCATCTAAAAAATTATAAGTGAGGACCTGCTGTTCACCGTCTTAAAAATTAGAGGTGAGGGCCTGTTGGTGACAGTCTTAAAAATTAGGGGTGAGGGCCTGCTGGTGAACGTCGAGGGCAGCCTAATAAGCAGTTTGATATGATGGAGGAAGAGGACGAGAAGAGGAAGGGGTGCATGGGAATACAGTGTATTCAATACACCCTAAAAGCCACATTTAAAGTTCCTTTATGTTCAGCCGCTTTCCTCTGGTGGGGTAGAGAAGTCAGGGGCAATCCAGGCCTTATTCATTACGATAAGGGTCAATCTGTCAGCATTTTCAGTTGACAGGCGGATGCACTTATCAGTTATTATGCGCCCAGTGGCACTAAATACCCGCTCCGACCAAACGCTGGCGGCAGGGCAGGCAAGCACCTCCAAGCCGTAGAGCGCCAGTTCGTGCCATGTGTCCAGCTTAGACACCTAATAATTATAAGGCACAGAGGGATCACTGAGGACGTTGACACAGTCAGCTAGGTACTCCTTCACCATCTTCCAAAACTTTTCCCTCCTTGTGACACTAGGCCACTCATCAGGGTGAGGGTGCTGGCGGGGTGTCATGAAACTGTCCTAGGCCTTTGAGAGTGTCGCTCCTACCTGTTGGAACTGTTGTGTGTTCCTCTCGTCTCCCCTCCTTGGGTGCCCAAGGAACTACGTACTCTGCCGCCATCGTTGTCAGCTGGAAATATTTGGAGCAATTTTTCCACAAGGGCCTTCTGGTATTGCACCATTTTGCTAGTTCTCTCCACCACAGGAATAAGGGATGAGAAGTTCTCTTTGTAGTGGGGGTCAAGAAGGGTGAACAGCCAGTAATTGGTGTTGGCTAAAATGCATATAACGCGAGGGTCACGGGAAAAGCAGCATAGCATGAAGTCAGCCATGTGTGCCAACATACAAGGCTTCGCTCTCCTCACCAGGAGGATAACTCTCAATCTCCTTGTCCTCTTCCTCCTCTTTGGCCCATCCACGCCGAAGAGATGGAGTAAACCTGCTATGGGTACTACCCTCTGAAGCGGTGGCAACCGTCTCCTGCTCCTCCTCCTCCAATTCACGCTGAGAAGACGAACCGAGGGTGGTCTGGCTATCACGCTGTGTAGGGTCTTCCCCCATTTCCACCTCTTCCACATGCAAAGCGTCCGCCTTTATTGTGAGCAATGAGCATTTTAGTAGACACAGAAGTGGGATGGTTACGCTTATAATAGCATTATCGCCACTCACCATCTGTGTGGATTCATCAAAGTTGCGTAAAACCTCACAGAGGTCAGACACCAATGCCCACTTGTCGCTTGTGAAGAGCAGAAGCTGACTGGAAAGGCGACGACCGTGTTGCAGCTGGTATTCCACTACTGCCCTCTGCTGCTCACAAAGCCTGCCCAACATGTGGAAGGTGGAGTTCGAGAGCGTGCTCAGGTCGCACAGCAGTCGGTGAACTGGCAAGTGCAAGCGCTGCTGCAGCGTTGCCAGACCGGCTGAAGCTGTAGGTGACTTTCGGTAATGGGCACACAGGCGACGCACCTTCACCAGCAGCTCAGGCAAAATGGGTTAGGTTTTGATAAACCGCTGAACCACTAAGTTGAAGACGTGGGCCAGGCATGGTATGTGTGTGAGCTTGCCGAACTCCAAAGCCGCCACCAAGTTGAGGCCCTTTTTAGACACAACCATGCCTGGCTGTAGGTTGAGTGGTGAGAGCCACAGCTCAGCCTGGTCCCTTGTGCCCTGCCACAGCTCTGCGGCAGTGTGCTGTTTGTCACCTAAGCAAATACGTTTCAGCACAGCCTGTTGCCGCTTCCCGACTGCTGTGCTACACTGCTTCCAGCTACTGACTGAAGTCTGACTGGTGCTGCAAGATGAGAATTCTGCAGTGGAAGTGGAGGAGGAGGTGGAGGAAGAGAAGGAGGGGTTGCAGCCGCTACTGTAGGTGGTGGCGGAAATCCGGATGGAAGTAGGGCCCGCAATCCTTGGCGTTGGTAGCACCTGTGCCATCCCAGGGTACGACTCGCTCCCAGCCTCCACAATGTTCACTCAGTGTGCCGTCAGGGAAATGTAGCGTCCCTGGCCAAAAGCACTTGTCCACGTGTTAGTTGTTAAGTGGACCTTCCCAGTAACTGCATTGGTCAGGGCACGGGTTATGTTTCGGGACACATGCTGGTGTAGGGCGGGGATGGCACACTGGGAAAAATAGTGGCGGCTGGGGACTGTGTAATGAGGGACAGCCGCCGCCATCAGGCTGCAAAAAGCCTGTGTCCACCAGCCTAAACAGCAACATTTCCAGGGCCAGCAATTTGGAAAGTTGCGCGTTTAGTGCTATGACCTGTGGGTGGGTGGCTGGGTATTTCTGCTTGCGTTCAAATGCCTGGGGTATGGACATCTGTACGCTGCGCTGGGACACTGAAGTGGACGTGCTCGCTGATGGTGCTTGCGATGGTCCATGCCCAGTGCAGGGCGGGAGGCATCTGGGCCTGTGTCTTGGACAGGGGATTGGCCAGCACATAACACAGGGGAAGAGGAGGCAGTGGTGTGACCCGCAGACACTGATCGTGGACCCAGGTGTTCAGCCCACCTATTAGGTTGCTTTGCTGCCATGTGGCGGATCATGCTGGTGGTGGTCAGGTTGCTAATGTTCACGCCCCTGCTCATTTTGGTACGGCACAGGTTGCAAATTACAATTCTTCTATTGTCAGCACTTTCCTCAAAAAAGCGCCAGACTGCGAAACACCTACCCCTTGGCAAGGGAGATTGCCACAAGGGGGTGCTCTGGGGAACAGTTGCAGGCCTGTTTGGTGTGGCCTGCCTTCTCCCTTTTGCCACCCCACTGCCTCTTCCAGCCTGTTGCGGTGCTGCAGATCCCTCCCCCTCTGTACTGCTGTCCTCGCTCGGCTTGCCACCTTCCCAGGTTGGGTCAGCGATTTCATCGTCCACCACCTCCTCTTCCTCACTCTGGTCCTCCTCCTGACATGGTGACCTAACAAGAACCTGACTTAGGCCTTGTTCACACATCAGTTTTTTGATCAGTTATTCCCATCAGTTATTGTGAGCCAAAACCAGTTGCGGGTCAAAAACACAGAACAGGTGCAGATCGTTTCATTATACCTTCTCAATGTGTAGCCTCCACTCCTGGTTTTGACTCAGAAAAACTGATGGAAATAACTGATCAAATAACTGATGTGTGAACAAGGCCTTAACTGCGTCTCATTCTCATCATCAACCTCTTGAGACACTAATTTCCCTTGACTTATTGGCAACTGTGTCTCATCATCATCATACACCTCGTCGGACACTAATTGCCGTTCCCCACCGTCATCTTCTTCAGATTGTGGATGCTCATGAGTTTGGGAATCAGGGCACAACATCTCTATGTCCCTCTTCAGCAGGCTTGGCGAGAGGCCCAAATCAAGGAACGGCGCTGAAAAAAGCTCCTCGGAATATCCGAGTGTGGGATCACTTGTTTGCCCAGACTCTGCATGGTGGGAGGAAGGAGGATCAGGGTGAGGATTCTGTTGACCAGACTCTTGGCTACTGAGACTGAACTTTGTGGAAGAGAGAGTGGTGCTTAACCGACTGGAAGCATTATCTGCTGCAATCCAACCGACTACCTGGTCGCACTGGTCTGGCGTCAAGAGTGGTGTCTTGCTCCACCCTGAAAACTGGGACATAAAGCTAGGAGTTTTGGATGACTTTGTTTCTTTTGCTCTGCCAGCAGGCACAGTTTCACCGCGCCCAGAGC
This sequence comes from Rhinella marina, assembly GCA_900303285.1. Lineage (NCBI taxonomy): Eukaryota > Metazoa > Chordata > Amphibia > Anura > Bufonidae > Rhinella > Rhinella marina. The sequence continues at coordinate 143,629 of ONZH01015198.1, forward strand.
CATGGCCTCTGCGTGCACCATCAGCAGCATGCCCACTTCCCTGTCCCTTACTGGTCGCCTTGCGCATATTGAATGGTATATATGCAAGTTTGTCCCAAGTACAGTAGCACAGATTCTTTTTGAGTGTATGAGCAGAGCAGGTAATGTCGCCTTGATTAGCGGCAGAAAAAATTACACCGGATGTCAGGTATTTAGGATACACAAACGTTATACTGCACACGCAGCACAGGTAATGTCGCCTTGATTAGCGGCAGAAAAAATACACGGGATGTCAGGTATTTAGGATACAGAAACGTTATAGCACAGTAAATGTAATTGATAATATATGGCTAAACCCTCACGCTGATGTTAAAATGAGACTTTCGCCAATATATCCTTATATCAAGAACATACCGGAGCCCGGGCACCGCGTCAAGGTATCTCAGAGTGGCTTGGGACGCTACCCTACGTATGCCGTATGGGCAATTACGGAAGGAGCATATAGGCCAACACACAGCGACCTACTCCTAGTTACCTCCAGCGTAAGATCACACATACAATGGGAGTAGGAAGGAGACTGTGAGTCCCACCTACCAATGACTCATGTGACTCAGGCTGCACAGGTGCACCAGAATGTTACCATAAGATCTAAGTCAAGGCACATTCAAACCTGGAGTTGCCACACCTCCAGATGTAAACGTACAAACACAATCCCGAAAAAAAAGTCTAAAATGGCAGAGAATGTTATACTGCACACGCAGCACAGGTAATGTCGCCTTGATTAGCATCAGAAAAAAATACACTGGATGTCAGGTATTTAGGATACAGAAATGCTATACTGCACACGCAGCGCAGGTAATGTCGCCTTGATTAGCAGCAGAAAACAATACACCGGATGTCAGGTATTTGGGAACACAAACGTTATACAGCACACGCTGCGCAGGTGGTGTTTAGGTCAGGCAAACTTGCGCAATTTTTGCCGCCCCCCCCCCAAAAAAAAAAAATATTGCAGCCAGATATAAAAATAGTCCTTAAAATGACTTTTGGGTCTTTTAAACAGAAAAACTTGCCCTGCCTAGCCAATTTCTATCCCTACACTATCTGTCCTTCCTTCCAGCAGCTCTCCCTGACTCAGACTATATATACTATACTATATATATATATATATATATATATATATATAGCACCTGATGACGCATTCCCGGCCACCCAATCACTAATGCCAGTAGCCAACATGGCTACGGCATTACAGTAACTGCCAGTACCTCCCCACACGCTGATTGGCTGCGTAGCAGCCAAGAAACATGCGGGGTGGGGACTTGAGCATGGCGCTCGAGTACACGCAGTGTTTGGCCGAGCACACGCATGCTCACCTAACACTACTCATAACTATTACATGTGTTGGCCTCTGGAACACTGAATGCTCGTCTCAGCACTCTTCTTACATCAAAGCTATGTATGTCGTGCTTGAGTCTACTGTAAGAGACTCATAACCAGCCCATAACACAACCTGCAAACAATTTATCTCATTTGGAATTCATAGATGGAGCTTGTTTTTATGGTATAACCATGGTGATTGGCAAGGTATTGACTTATGAAAAGTACATTTATCACCTATCTACAGCAGGGGTCCACAAACTTTTTACACAGGGGGCCAGTCCACTGTCCCTCAGACCGTTGGAGGGCCGGACTATAAAAAAAAGCGCCCCCTCCCACCCCAATACCAAATTCTCATCCTGACCCCATCCCTCATAACATTACATAAATCACTACAGAACATACCGGCTAATACAGCGCCCCATACCTCTTATATCCAGTGACGTCTCCTCTGATATAGACTTCTCTTTCATCATCTTCTCCTCTCAGACCAGACAGCTATGATGATTTTTCAGCCATTTCTCGTCTCTGCAGTTTGAAAAAAAAAAAATCTTAGTTTACTAGTTTTCCATCATCCTCCCATCTTCTGGACAAATCATCCTACCCCAATACTGTGCTGCTGTGCTCCCCAATACTATAATGCCCCCTAGTAGTAATCATTCTCCTTATAATGTGACTGTAGAAAATGCCCCGTAATGTGTGCCAGTACAAAAAAATACCCCCTTTTAATGGCATAATCTGCCAATATAAAATACCCCTATATAGTGCCCCCAAATCAATGCCCCCCATAGTACTCCTCTCCCTTCTTCCCCATAGTACCCGCCATAATGTGTCAAAGTATAAAATGTCCATATACAGAGCCCCCCCCATATAAAATACTCCTTCTTTGTGGCCTCAGTAGATGCCTCCAGTGCCCCCCAATAATATGTCAGTAATAAGTGCCACCTATTATATATAAGTAAGTGTTCCCTTAGATGCCCCCATAGTGCCTCCCAATAATATGCTAGTAAGTACCCCCATAGATACCCTCATAGTGCCTCCCAATAATATGCCAGTAAATGCCCCCCCTTAGATGGCCCCCATATGCCAGTAAGTGCCCCCTTAGATGCCCCCATAGTGCCTCCCAAATATGGCAGTAAGTGCCCCCCTTAGATGCCCCCATAGTGCCCCAATATGCCAGTCAGTGCTACCTTAGATGACCCCATAGTGCCCCCAATATGCCAGTAAGTGCTCCCTTAGATGCCCCCAATATGCCAGTAAGTGCTCCCTTAGATGCCCCCATAGCGCTCCAATCCAGTATTGTGGCATATAAAAAAAAAATAAACACTTATACTTACCTCCATGAGCCTGTCAGCGATGCGATGCAGGCTTCTTCCAGCCTGTGTTCCACGCTGTACGGCTCAGACGGCGAGATGACATCTAGTGCCTAGTGCCTTCAGCCTATCAGAAGAACAGGGAAGGGAGACGCCTCTCCCCCCCTGTTCCGCCACAGCAGTCATCGGTATCGCTGTCCTGAGGACGACGATAAAGATGACTATGGAGATGAGCGCTTCCACTATGGAAGCGCTCATCTCCCTGTTCCACTGACCACCAATGAAAGAGGTGCCCCTTCCGGAAGTGTGGCGGGGGCCGGATAAATGGCCTCAGGGGGCCGCATGTGGCCCGTGGGCCGTAGTTTGGGGACCCCTGATCTACTGGATAAGTAATAAATGTATGATCCATGGTGGCTCAGTGTTGCCTTGCATTCCTAGGGTCCTAGGTTTGAAGTTTCACCAAGGACCACATCTGCATGGAGTCTGTATGTTCTACTAGTGTTTGTGTGGATTTCCTCTAGCCACTCTGGATTCATCACATACTCCAAAAATATACTGAAAGTTTAACTGGTTTGTAATAAATTGACCTTAGTGCATGGGGGATAACACCTAGATGACAATCACTGACTTCTCTTCTCCAAATAAGAACAAGAATTTCCAAGCTAATCTTTGAGTCCCTTGTGTATTGCAAATGTTTGTTGTTGATCCCCAGGACCCTCTGCCTCCATACTGCACACACCACAAGAACAAGAAGTTTTAATGGAGAGGTGGTCAAATTTTAAATTGTTTCTCATAGGTTGATCTTGGGCTGTTGCAATGGAGATTATAGCCCAGATTGACTAATGTGTCTGCACCTAGAATGTCTACAAGGTGGTGCAAATTGGTGAAATTTGGCACAACTAGGGTTTCTAAAATTTTTGTGACTTGCTCAAAAAGGGGCAAGACTTAGCAGAAAGGGGTGGGGCTGTGGGGTGGAAAGGGTTGTTACCTAACATACAATGTTTGTGACAAAATTTTTGGGCCAAAAGTATGCCAGAGCTATTGTGATAAATCTAGTACATGTAAGGTGAGACTGGCCAACCAGAGTACCCGGGCCCAGGCTCTGATACTACAATGAGCATCAATAATCCAGGGGTAAAAAAACATTTGGCTGCCTTTGGAGCCAGTCATTTGCCACTAGTGTCTAATTCTTTAATTCAAAGAATTTTTATTGATGATAGAGAAGTTCGTCCTAAAGAATAGTTTTCTGTGGTAGGCCCCAGGAAGCCCAGTCAGACACTGCACTACCTATAGATTCAAAGAGGACACCACAGACCATGAAAATGTGCATAGACAGAACACTGCATGTGTCACAATGGAGCCCCTCAGCCTCTAGGGACAATGATATCACAAAGGGCCCCAACTGCCTGCGGAACTGGTGGCAGCCATGATGGCTTTATTTGTCATTCAGGTGTGCAACTGTGCACATCAGCAGCTGAGGCCCGATTTGTGGGTGTGTGTATGTTAGCCAAGGGTGCTTTTCCCTAGGGTAGTGGCATGATCCAAAAAGGCTTTTGAGCACATTGGAATACTGTTGTAGCAGATGTTGGCAAGCACAAACCAGACAAGCTGTCTCACACTTTTCTAATGGCATTGCCCTCTGGACTTGGAGCGTGCTCTAGTGCAACCCTCCCCTGTCGCTTTAAAGGGGGCACTAGAGCGGCCCTGCTAGTGCAGAACCATTTCTGCTGCACCCTCTTCCATGGAGTGCCATATGTTCTATAGATTTTTGGGCCAGGGTAATGGAAAATTAGCCTGTCTGTATGATCAACATGCTGTGCTATACTGTACTTGACCAGAGCTGTTGCATCTGCCCTACCTGGTCCAGGTTTCAAAAGCAGGATCCAGCCCAGCACCCCAGTGCAGCTGCAAGCAATCGTAAGTGTAGTCTACATTGCCTTTCTGCTGTTGCATTCCAACCCTCCTCTCATTGGTTGTTGATGCACACAGAGGTGACTAGGAGCAACACACTATATGTGCAGGGTCTGCGCTCCTGAACATAGATGCCCCACGGCATAGGTAGGTTTAGCGTAGGATCTGCCTGACCTGAGACCACCGTGGCGAACTACATCCCTGCCCCTATGGATGTACCCATGGACAACACACACCTGCTTTTGTGCAGTTTGTACACTGATGAATGAAGCAGTTGAGGCTGCCAATAGGTAGGTAACCAGCCGGGGCCCTCTGTGATGTCATCGTCCCTGGATGCTGGCAGGCCTCATTACGACACACAAAGTGTTCCATCTATCCAGATTTTCATTGAGACTGCCATACTGATTTTGTAGTCGCTGCCACTTTTATTTACACCTGAACAGACTGGTCAATCCAGTGTATTAACTTTGTGAGAATGGGTTGGAATGAAATCGCAGAAAATAATGCACTATAACAATAGATGAAAAGATAACATATGGACTAAGGCTACTTTCACATTAGTGGCAGGCCTGATCCGGCAGGTGAAGGGTGCTGCCGGATCAGGACTGCCGCAGCGACATGTGTGGAGCCAGAACCGTGCTCCGGCCCCACACATGTCACACAGTACATACACACACACATATATAGACAAACAAACACACATACATACTTACATGCTCCCGGCAGGTCTTCGGAGCGCCGGAGGAGCAGGACGGCTCGTACAGGTGACGATTCACCACAGCGCCCTCTGCTGGGCGCCTGGTGGAATCGTCATCTGTGCGCGCCGACCTGTCCCTACGCCGCTCTGAAGACCTGCCGGGGAGCATGTAAGTATGTATGTGTATATGTATGTCTATATGTGTGTGTATGTTTATGTGTATGTCTATGTCTGTATGTGTGTATGTGTAGCCGGATCCGTCATTAACTCAATTGAAAGTCAATTGAGGGGGCGGATCCGGTTACCATTGTGGTCACACCAGACGGATCCACTTGCATTGACTTGCATCCGTCTTGGTGCAGATGCCTGGACCGGAGAGCAAACCGCAGCATGCTGCGGTTTGTTCTCCGGTCTGAAGACGGAACAGAATGCTTTCAGGAGCATTCCGTTGTCTTCAGTTCAGTTTTGTCCCCATTGACAATGAATGGGGACAAAACTGAAGCGTTTTATTCCGGTATTGAGCCCCTATGACGGAACTCAATACCGGAATTTTAAAACGCTAGTGTGAAAGTAGCCTAAGCCCTCACTCTAATGATAAGATCTGACACTCTCACTTCAACCACAGTTTAGAGAAACTTTACAACTTCTTTAAGTTACCATTCACCTGTACCCAAAATACTCTAAATAAATCATGTTGTTTGTTTTCACTTTGACTCCAGGATAAAGAGCTTTCTACATAAAGTTCAGAAGCATTAAGTCTGCACAAGAGGTTGAAAGAGAGATTGATAAAACAAAAGGAAAAATACCGCCTTGCCATAATAGTAGGATGGAATTAGAGCCTGAGCTAGCTGCCTTTGAAGCTATGCCTGAGACACACGTTGTCTACTTCATAAAGTATTCACATACACTTTTCCCTCTTTTCACAGGGTTATCCGGCTTCCTGGATGTGGGTGAGTAAAATGAAGTGTTGGATTCTACATCAAAACAGCAGTTTACACCAAAATATATTTGTTTTTCCCCTAGATACTTGAGTCAGTGCACAGCTGCAGGAGAAGGAGCCTGAGACTTGTTAAAACATCCTCCAGAGGAAAGCTTAAAGCTTGTAAAGTTTAGAAATCATTTGGCCTATTAATAAGAGTAATGTCCTCTTGTGGTTTTTATGTTTTATTGTGTAACAGATTTGACTGAAACACAATAAAAGTCTCTTGTTTTAATATATGCAAATGAGCCTCTAGGAGCAATGGGGGCGTTGCCGTTACACCTAGAGGCTCTGCTCTCTCTGCAACTGCCGCACCATCTCCACTTTGACAGAGCCAGGTGTGATGATTAGGCAAGGTGTTTTCACTGCCTGGTCCTGTCAATAAAATTTGAGAGGGCACAGAGAGCAGAGCCTCTAGGTGTATTGGCAACGCTACTGTTGCTCCTAGAGGCTCATTTGCAAATATTAAAACATTTTTCTCATCAATGCAGGCACATATGAACATAGGGCCAACTCAGATGCCATCAGCTGCCAAGAGCACATGCAACAGGTCAGCCAGTTTCATAGGTACTAACATGCTGACAGAAGCCCTTTAATATGAAAGTGAAAACAAATCTACAGGGTAGTTTCCATTTATTGCAATTAAAGGGTTTGTCCCACAAAAAAAATTCTACAGTTTTTAAACCAGCACCTGGATCTGAATACTTTTTTAATTGCATGTAATTAAAAATTTTATGTAGCCACTGCGTTGCTCATTAAAACGTATCTATATAGCACCACCTGCTGTTTTTTTTTCTTATTTCTTTGACCTGCTCACTGAGAAGGCCACACATGCTCAGTTTCATCCTTAAACTGCCTCCCGAGCTGTGATAGGGAGAGCTGGGACACGCCCCCTTATCTGCAGCAGAAAAGACACTTCCCTTGAGTTGCCAGCTTGATATAAATATAGCAGGATAGGTCATCAGTATCTGATCGGTGGAGGTCCGACAACTGCGACCCCCCCATCGATCAGCTGTTTTAGAAGGCATCGGCGCTCCTGTGAGCACCGCAGCCATCTCCGTGCTCACCAAGCACAGCGCCATACATTGTATAACAGCTGTTTTTTGTAATGTGCTCAACCCCATTCACGTCTATAGTGCTGAGCTGCTCCAAGGCCACGTGACCGATGCACATGTTGTCACTGGCCTAGGAAAAGCTGAAAGAAGTCCACAAGGCTACTGTGAGCTCCGCTGCCTTCTCGAGTAGCTGATTGGTGGGGGTCTCACTGTCAGACCCCCACTGACCAGATACTGATGGTCTATCCGCTACCAGCCAAAATCCTAAAACTACAATCTGTACAAGGATATAAATATTATGGAAGATCTCTTCTAATATACTAGAATCAAATTATAACCTATTCTTAGGTTAGATTGAGATTGGTGGAGGTCCATCTCTCAGCACCCTTACCAGTCAGATGTTTGAAGGGGCCCTGGTGCTTGTGTGAGTGCTGCGTTCTCTACATTGTAGAGGTGGTGCAGTGTAATTATAGTATAAACAGTACAATGTAGATGGCATGTAGGTAAACACTGAAGAGAACGCAGCTCTCGTCCAAGCGACTGGGCCCCTTCAAACAGGTAAAAATGATGACAGGAACAGGTTAAGTTGGTTATGGATTCACCAACAATTTGGTCAGTATGACTAATAGTTGGAGCTCATACCAACAATCGGATAATGACTTCACTTGGTTGAAATCATTTATACAGTTTACTAAATATGCTATGAAGTGAGTGAATCATTATAGCTATGATTGGACACGGACCACAGTCAGCCAAGAATCCCCCAGTAAAGTAACTCTCCATGAGAAAAAGTGTGGAATTTTTACATCTCCTTGGAAACAACTTGAAGTCCAAGATAAGACAGATAGGAGACATGTAGGCAGGGATGGTGTGGCTGGGATACTTGGCACAATGCCCACGACAATGGAAAGGTTTAACTACCAGACACTATGTGTCATAATGCTTGACCTCCGGCTACATAAACAGTTATACGGACATTGGATCACTGCCGCTTTTCATCTTGATGTGGTCAAAAGTCTCTGAAGTGGCTTCCAATATCTTTAGATTTCACAGCGGGGAATGTTATCCCTTATATACTTCCTGAGTCACAGCATGACTCACTGACCAGTGCAAGTGATATTGTTATGTGGAGCATTGCATGAGGACAGATAATAATAATAATAATAATAATAATAATTTACTTATATAGCACCAACATATTCCGCAGTGCTTTACAATCAGGGGGTTTATGTACAAACGGAGTCATAAATAACATAGGAACAAACGAGTCAACAATTAAAATGAGAAATGAGGGCTCTGCTCACAAGAGCTTATCTTATGAGGAGATGGGGGTGACACAGAAGGTGAAAGGTGCTTGTTTTGTATTTTGTACAATAGGGGAGTTTATAAAAAAAAAAAGCTGCATGAGCCAATCACCAGCCGATATCTGTAGTACTTCTGGGTCCATAGGGTGTGGATATTTGGCAAAGGATCAGGTTCAGAAGAATCTGGAAGGGATGGTAAGGCATGTGCACCCCAATGTGTACCCCAATGGGATATTAGTCTGGAGAGTCAGTGTATCCAACTGATCAAGAACCTTCTAGTGGGAGGGGTGAAGCTGGAGAAGCTCAACAGAAACAATGTAGTTCATGGCTGCTGTACGCTTGTATTGTGCCTCAATACAAATCAATGGGACTGACTATGCAGTTTCCAGATGTAAACAATCTTCTCACAGAGCTAAACCAGGACAAAAGTTCATTGTTGTTTTGCCTCCAAAACCCAGCTCTTCTGTTTGCTAGACTAATGTGACAACAGTTACAGAAAAGTGCTGTACCACTTTTCATCCAGTTGCTTATATCTATTGACTACATGAGATGATGTGACTTCATTCTAAAGATTACTGGGGGTCATGATTTATGGAGGATGCAGCAGCATTTGTGAGCAAACCTCTAGATTAGCTCTCGCTGAGTCAGTGGGAATGGTTTGTATTGTGGTACAAAGTGGCGGTCCAATCCTTTATATAGCCAAGTAAATCCTTTACACTAAATATATAGGAAATGCATAAAAATTAGCTATTTAAAGGCCTGGAAGAAATGAGGTTACATAAAATATAAATTTGTGTCTGCTATGATCCTCAGCATTTTATATTGTATCATCCCATTTTATGATACAATAAACTTTACATTTTATATATTAATTCACTTTATAAGAAGGAGAACAGCTCCAGAACATTTCTCAGCCGTTTCCTTTCTCGTTTCATTTAATAGACATAACTTTCCAACATTTAATTGTATTCTCCACTACCACGTGCTTGGGGGGCAGCTCCACTTTCATACATGTCTTTCTGTTCACAGAGGATCAGGAATTTGATGGCTTCTTCATTATTAGTGTTGAGTAGAGATGAGCGAGCATGCTCGGCAGAGCATGCTCGAGTGCCATTTTTGCGTATTTGCATACGAATTTTAAAATGCGTACGCAAATACGCAAAAATGGCACTCGAGCATGCTCTGCCGAGCATGCTCGCTCATCTCTAGTGTTGAGCAAAGCGAACCTTTCAAAGTGGAATTTAGCCCAAATTTTAGGAAAACTTGATTCTAAACAAAGCCAAATTTCCTCGCACTTTGTGGTAATGGATCATTTTTCCTAAAATAGCAGCTTGTCTTAGAAAGAACAGAAAAAAAATGCATCCACTTGCATGGTGATCTGTACTTTTCATTGACACAATTTTGGGTGTGTATATGACTTTTTGATCACTTTAAATTTTTGTGCGAGGTGAAGCGACCAAAAAATCAGCCATTTTGACCTTTTTCCTGTTTCGCCATTTGCCGCATGGGATAAATACTTTTATATTTTAATAGTACAGGCATTTTCGCATGATATCAATTTTTTTATTATTTATGTATTTTTATTTTGGGGAAAGGGAGGTGATTCCTCACCAAGGGGATCCAGAAAAAACATGGAAGCGTGCACTTCCGGGTTTTTGTATCTACAGATTCTGCGGTCATGTTTGATCACGGCATCTGAGGGGATAAAAGTATATAATCAACGTTATTGCATACATTAGTCCCAGGTGTCTGCTGTTTAAAACAACAGGCACCCAGCAGCTCTGGAGCCCGCCATGTTTAAAGTCCCGCCCAGCCGTACATGTATTCTCCACAAGGAGAGATGGTACCCGCCCTAATCCTGACTTGGCCTCTCACCAAGATAAATCAGTAATCTCTGCTCTGCACTGATGAAGGGCAATCAGTCCAAAATGGCTGTCTGCAGATGAGGTGCTGGCTCAATTATTATCCAAGTCGTGTATCACGGCCTATTTAAAGGTTCGTACACTGACTTATAGAATAGCTGCCTTACATCTGGTGGCATCAGAGGCAGAGCTTGTTAAGAGCTCAGTTGCATCCCTTTCTTTCCTGAATTCCAGAGGAGCATGTATGGCCTATAAGACTCCTCACACCAAGTAAGGTGTTCTCCATTAAAGAGATATGGTACCTCTCTCCCCTCCTTCCAAAGCAAACCAGACTTAAGATGAGGGGGAAGGGGGGGGGCTGCTTTAGCTGTTCATATATTTGGATTGGTAGCAGCTAGAGATATGGGCTGTTCTTGTTTGAAAGCTGGCATTTCACAGCATTGTATCAATTACCTTGGAAGATATAGCTGTTAGAAATTAAGATGTTAGAGAATGCAGTTAAATAGGTTTAATTGATTTCACTCCTGACTCGATTTCTAACAGCTAACTCTTCAGATGTAATGGACATAATGTCTGAAAACTTGAAATGCCAGCTTTTAAACAAGACAAGGCTGATATCTCTACCTGCTAGCAATCCCTAGATATGAGAAGCTAAAGCAGCCCTCCCCTCTTCTTATGTCTGGTTTGCTTTGGGCACTTAGAACAGAAGACCCCACCCAGCTGGGCACTTGGGAGCCATTTTCCAGCACAATAAAAGCACTTTTTGTCGACATGGAGTAAAGACATAAAGTACACATAGGTTGTTTGCAATGTATCTGCAACCTTCTGTGGGGCAGTGCTGTTAGTTATATAGGTGAAAATGATGTGACAGATTCCCTTTAACAGAGGGGGCCACCCATCAGTTATATAGTTTGAACCATTGAATGTCCAGTTGCACCCATCCCTGGAACCTGGGTCCTACTGACACATAAATAAGCTGTAAATGATTTATGACAGTTGGGGGCATGTTACAAAGCTTTTGAGTAATTTGCTCAAAAATTGCTCAAAAATCTGTGACTTTTGCCGTTTTCCATCATCCTCGTCATTTTCGGAAAGTGGGTGTGGTTGTCCATGTTAACTAGTTTCACTCCAAATTTATAACCTTTTTTAAAAAAATACAAAAAAAAAGTGGAAAACTCACTCCAGTGGGGGGGAAGAGGGTGGGACATAGGAAAACTGGAGTTGCACTTCTAGCTAAAAGTGTTAGGTTTAAAGATCATGCAACATTTGATAAATTTGGCGCCGTGTATGCCAATGCAAAACTGCCTTTAAATATTAATCTCATTGTATTTTTAGACCATCTTTAGAACATTAGTATTGGAGGCTCACTGATTTTGTCATTTTTGATGAAAAAATAGTACAATATTTTCTGTTGATCCTCTGGATCAACTTGCAGGATAACAGGGCGAACTAGATGGACAGATGTCTTTTTTCGGCCTTATAAACTATGTTACTATGCAACATTCAGCAATATTTTTCCTGTCAAAACAAGAGATGACTTGGTAGAACCCATTATAAGGAAACATGGTTTGTTGTGGGAGCACATCAGAAGATCCTCAGTAGTGTAGTCCTGGCCTGTAACAATCTTGGTAGCTAAAGAACCTTTGACACAAATCAAGGAATCTTGGCCATTATCATGAATGTGTGTATGAATGCCTGCTCCCGATAATTGCCCACCTTGTTCATCATAAGATCACATCTGTTATGTGGCACATGAAATCATTGCTTGTCAGCAGAAGATTATCCTGTGTAAACAGAGATCTGCTTCCAGCATACAAGGAATCTGTATGGGATTGAGGGATTAAAGTAGCGTGTAAATGCAGCTATCACCTCAGCTCATTCGGTTCATTCCCAATAATTGCCTGTGCATCTTCCCATGTAAAATGACCTTAAGGAGTTAAAAGTAAACCTTTAAAATCTCTTTATGTCAATACAGTTTGCATAGCACAGATAAGTTCTCAGACTGCTGAGTGAAGGATACTGGTGATAAGCCTCAGCTTCATATGAAGACAGCGTGTCCCAGCACAGTGTAATGATTCACAGGTAAGAGGTCTACAAGAGTGCACCAACCTTATTTGCCTAGTCTCTCTCATTAGGCTGAGGTTGCACATCGACTTTTTGTCACACTACAAAAAATAGCTGTGAAATCACTGTCTGTGGGATATTTGTTGAGTAGCTTGAAGGACTCTTCAAGATAACTGCAGCCCAGTGAGTATTGCTGGAGCAATTTAATCGCTGGCGATAAGATCGTTTCGAAATTGCTGACAAGAGAGTAGCTAGCAATTCTTTCTTTCAGAGCGATTTCCAAGCTACATTTTTCTTCCATACAGTAACATGAAAATCTCATACCAATAAGGCTGGGTTCAAATCACGGTTTTACCATCCGTACATACCCATTGGAAAAAAAAAAGGCTACAAAAGCGTAACACACCGTGCTTTTGTATCCTGAAGAGTCCAGTAAAAAAACGTATATGTTAACGTATTGTAATAGAACTCTATAGTGAATGGATGCCACTGTATGGCATCAGTCTGAGGCATCTGTTAATGTATATGTTTTTGTATACATTAAATAGATGGCAAAAACGTGATGTGAACCCAGACTAATCTCTCCAGATACTCACTTGGCTGCAGTAATTTGGAAATTATTTTCAAGGTACTTAATGCATTATATATATATATATATATATATATATATATATATATATATATATATATATTTATATAGTGTGTTGTGTGAAGAAAAATTCTAGGTATAACCTTAGGGCTGATTCACATGGTCGGTGTTTCAGCAGCATCTCCTGGACCAACCACGGCTGCCCTGACCCATCATAATGTTTTATGATACAGTCAATTCTTATCTTAAAAGATTTTGCAGGCGAATGTCAGGACGGTGGCGTTCCATTCCGACTATCGACTGCTTGTTAGTGCAGGAGAGTGCTGTTATTACATGCAGCAATCTCCTCCACAGTATAGGGTGGAGCAATTGCTAATGCCATCACTGATCGCCATACTGATCATTGCTTGCTGGCAGCAGACTGTGTTTACAGAGCATGATCTGCCACCCGCAAACAATGATTTTTAACCCCTTCCCGCCCTGCGCCGTACATGTATGGCGCTGCGGGAAGTGCATTGCCGCCCAGCGCCGTAGTACTATGGCGTGCTGATCGGGCGGATGCAGGAGCTGCACCCGCCCGATAAACGGCGAGGGTCCTGCTGTGCCCGTTTGCCGGACTCCTGCTGTATGCGCCGGCACCGGTGAAAACACCGATGGCGGCGCATTAACCCTTCATGTGCCGCGGTCAGCGCTGACCGCGGCTCATGGGATGTGTGTGGCTTGCAGGGGGAGTCCATCGGGTCCCCGTCCTTAGGCATCGGGCTGCCTTCTACAGAAGCCTGTGAGATCCAGCCCCCTGGATCTCACAGGCAGTGAGCTGTAAGTGTATTACTGTGTGTAATACACTTACAGCCAATGCATTACAATACAGAAGTATTGTAATGTATTGTAAAGGGAATCAGACCCCCAAAAGTTAAAAAATTTGAAAAAAAAGTTAAAAAAAAAATTTAAAAAAATAATAAACGTTTCAAGTAAAAAAAAGCACCCCTTTCCAAAAATAAAGTAAAAAAAATTGTAAGAAAAGGAAAAAAAAGAAAAGTATACATATTAGGTATCACCGCGTCTGTATCGACCAGCTCTATAAAAATATCACATGATCCACTCCGCCAGGTGAACACAGTAAAAAAAAAAACTGTGCCATTTTTTGGTCACGTTCCCTCACAAAAAGTGTAATAGCAGGCGATCAAAAAGGAGTATTTAACCCAAAATGGTACCAATAAAGCCATCATCTTGTCCTGCAAAAAATGAGACCCTAACTAAGACAATCGCCCAAAAAATAAAAAAAATATGGCTCTCAGAAAATGGCAACACAAAAAAAAAAGATTTTGCATCTAATGTGTAAAACTTTCCAAAAATAAAAATGTTAGACATATTGGGTATCGCCGCATCCGTATCAACCTGCTCTATAAAAATATTACATGAGATGGCCCCCCAGGTGAATGCTGTAAAAAAAATTTTTTTAAAAAACTATGCCAAAACAGCCATTTTTTTTCCTCTTGCCTCACAAAAAGTGTAATAGCAGGCAATCAAAAAGGCGTATTTACCCCAAAATGGTACCAATAAAACCGTCATCTCGTTCCACAAAAAATTAGACCCTACCTAAGACAATCGCCAGAAAAATAAAAAAATATGGCTCTCTGAAAATGGCAACACAAAAAAAGATTTTATTCTGTTCAAAAATGCATCTAATGTGTAAAACTTAACAAAAATAAAAATGTTAGACATATTGGGTATTGCCGCATCCGTAACAACCTGCTCTATAAAAATATCACATGATTTGCCCCTTCGGGTGAATACTGTAAAAAAAAAAAAAAAAAAAAAACTGTGCCAAAACAGCAATTTTTTCATAACAAATGTAATACTAAGTGATCAAAAAGTCTTATGTACCCCAAAATGGTACCAATGAAAACGTCACCTCATCCCGCAAAAAAATGAGCCCCCACATAAGACAAGAACTCAAAAAAATAAAAATCAATGGTTCCCACAAGCTAATCCATCAAAATCTGTGCTGCAAAATCCATATGGCTCTCCTTCTGTTCTGAGTCCTGCCATGTGCCCCCACAGCAGTTTACCACCACATATGGGGTGTTGCCGTATTCAGGAGAAAATGGGTAACAAATTATGGCTGCTTTTCTCCTGTTACCCCTTGTGAAAATGAAAAATTTGGCGCTAAAGCAACATTTTATTGGAAGAAATGAAACTTTTCATTTTCACAGCCAAGTGTTTCCAAATTCCGTAAAACGCTTAGAGGGTCAAAGTGGTCAGTACGCCCCTTAATATATTCTTTGAAGGGTGTAGTTTCCAAAATGGGGTCACTTCTTGAGGGTTTCGAATGTAGGGGTACGTCAGGGTCTCTCAATTACAAAATGGAGCCTAAAAACCATTCTAGCAAAATCTGCCTCCAAAATCCGTATGCACTCCTTTCCTTCTGACCACTGCCACAAACCCATAGAGACGTTTACCACCACATATGGGGTATTTCTGTAAAGTGCAGAATCAGAGTAATGTATATTGAGGTTTAGTTTGCTGTTAACCCTTGCAGTGTTGCAAGAAAAAAAATGATTAACATGAAAAGTCTGCTCAAAAAATGAAATTTTGAAATTTCATCTCCATTTACCTTTAATTCTTGTGGAACACCTAAAGGGTTAACAAAGTTTGTAACGTAAGTTTTGAATAATTTGAGGGGTGTAGTTTCTAAAATGGGGTCATTTATGGATGGTTTTCATTATGTAAGCCCCTCAAAATCACTTTATATCTGAATTGGTGCTTAAAAAAATGGTTTTGGAAATTTTGTTGAAAATTTGAAAAATGGCTTCTAAACTTCTAAGCCTTCTAACGTCCTAAAAAAGTAAAATGACATTTACAAAATGATGCCAACATAAAATAGATATATGGGGAATGATGACTGATAACTATTTTATGAGGCATTACTATCTGTCTTAAAAGTAGTGAAATTCAAATTTAGAAAATTTTTCCAAATTTTTGGTAAATTTGGGATTTTTTTTTTAAATAATGGAAAATATATTGATTCAAATTTACCACTGTCATGAAGTACAATGGGACACGAGAAAACAATCTCAGAATGGCTTGAATAAGTAAAAGTGTTCCAAAGTTATTACCTCATAAACTGACACATATGAGATTTGTAAAAAATGGCCTAGGCAGGAAGGTGAAAACAGGCCTGGGGTTGAAAGGGTTAAACCAGTTTATTATCCTGATTGCCAGATGAACAAGCAAAGTTTGCTCGTTCATCAAGTAATCAACAGCAGTACACAGGCAGATCTGGCGGACCATCAGACAGTGTAATATAGCCTTAAAGGAGTTCTCTAGGAATTAAGAAAATGAAAACACGTAAATATTACTTTATTATAAATATATTCACAAATACCTTTCATTAGTTATAATGTCTCCTTTTGTCAGTGGGGAGCAATCATTAGGAGAAATAAAATGTCCGCTGTCCTATGATGCTATGTAACCCTTAGAGGTCTGGAATGTATTGTACATAATGCTGTCAGTGTTATATAATACATTCCAGAACTGTAAGGGTTACATAACATCATAAATCAATATAATACTATCTGACCCCGTCAATGCTGGAAGTTAAGGAGGGGAGCTGCGCTGCGAGTCCGGAGCGTGACACTCGTTTGTGTGAAACCAGCCTTAGACTTCGTGTAGCACTTTTAATCAACTATGGAGTGACAGCTGTAGTCCATACCAGTAAACTGACTTTTATGTAATCTTGTGCACTGAATCTGTCACTCGACAATTAAAAATCAATCAAAAGTGCAGGTTTAACTCCAACCTAAAGGTGGATTTCCACTGCCCAATGTTCAGGCCAATTATCGGGAACAAACGTTCCTACAAACGCTCATTCCTAATAATCTGCCTGTCTAAAGGTGCCGCCAATGACCTGATGAACAAGCAAAACACTTATTCATCAAGCAGCAGCCATCACTCGTTCTGATACTGTGGAGGTGATCGCTGCATGTAACTACAGTGCTTTATCAGGAATAAACAGGCTGGATAACCATTGGGTTCGATTATAGTCAATGGGCACCAGCGGGAAACAGTAGTATCTGGCTATGCCGGATACTATGAACTCCGGTAGACCTGGTAGTGCTGTAGCAGTTACCGGCTATGCCAGATGTGATGCACTCCGGCAGGCTTTTCCTCTGCCGCGACAGCCTACCAGAACATTTTAGTGCTAGTGTGAAACTAGGTTTATTTGCCTAAACTAATCGCAATATTTTGCATTTGTGCACAACTCACTCCAGTTCTGAAAAGTGGGTGGAAGGTGAGAATAATAACTGTAAGTGGCTTTAAGCCAGAGTTATCAACTGCAACTTTGCAAAAACTGTCAAAATTATACCCCAGTAAAGGAGTGGCATAGAAAGTGAAGTAGCATCTGAAGACAAAAGTGTTAGAAATGAAGGGGTTCTGTGGGAATAATGATTTTTTTTTTACAAGTGCCCCCCAGCCTGTCTCCATAAACAGAAGATTCATACTTACCTGCTCCCCGCTGCATCCAATCCTCCCTGCTATGTCCTGCATGTCCATGTTCTAGTTCCCATGTGGTGTACATCCTCCAATGAATAGCTTGAGCTGTGAACTGAAAAGTAGAACTGGCTTAGTTGCCCATAGCAGCCAATCAGGTTCCACTTTTCATTTTCCAAAGGAGCTGTGAAAAATGAAAGGTAGAATCTGATTGGTTGCCAGATTTCCTTTACACCAGTTTGATTAATCGTTCCCACTGTGTTTTGAAAAAGTCAAAAACCCCAAAAGTGCTGTGTATGTAGACTTTCAATAATTTGCTCTAGACATAGTAACATTTGCTAAAAAAAAAAACACTGTTAAATACCCAGCAAAAATTTCTTGTGTGTGAATCTGCCCTAAGGTTTTGTTTACTCTGCAATTAGGCTGGGGCTACAAGGCAACATGTTATGTGCACATCACATCTAATGATTGCCAGTGGTGTTGCTGTGCTACACATGACATCCAGAGACTTTTATTCTATTTACTTTAATGTAAGTCACGTGGACCTGCGACTTTTCTACGATTCATGTAGCACCAGACCTGAAGGTGTTATCCAGTTTCAAAACTCAGAAAACTGGACAACTAACGTGATGGACCTGTAATAAAGAAAAGATAATTCCGCACCAGTTCTCCCAACAGGGCTCGGTTTTCTTAGTAGCAGCATTTGACAAAATGTGACTGCAACCAATCACTAGCCTCTTCAGTGCACCTCTGAGACTAGTGATTGGCACTAGTGATGTCACTGGTGCTACAAGGTCAGGTAAGTAATCATCTATTCCTTATTACAGGTCGAGCCCCTGAACTGTCCAGTTTTCACTTGAAACCTAACAACCCCTTTAAACAGCTTGTCTAGAGTCAAAAAAAGGTTCTTCTTCCCACAAAGAGTGGCACTCTCATCCATTCACTATACGTGGTATTACCATTCATTCTCATTCACTGAAAAACACAGAAATGACATTTTTGCCATGTATGACTTGGAGGAAACCCATACAAACAGAGAGAACATGAAAACTCCACGGAGCCCCTGTGATATATGCCCTTTATACTGTTTTAGGGAATTACTATTTAAGCAATACATTTTAAGGGAAATCAAAAGCAGAAGAATATATTAATTAATGTGAATGGCTTTTTGTATCATGATCACTGTATTACGTTACTTCTATCATTCTTTTTCTTTACAGTAATATTAACGTCCTTGATTTTCAAAGGGTAAACCAGGGCAGCAGCCAGCAGTAGAAATGAAATCCAGTTAATACAATGTCTGCAATGTGAGCAGCAGGAGAGAGGGGTCTCTGAAGAAGAAAGTCTCAGAGTGACACCATTATTCTACATGTGTATCGACCCTGCGATCGGATAGGCCATGACTGGGCTGTATGTGACCCACATGTTGTATGATATGAGAAAAGAAATCTGAGAATAGTTGATTTCCCTGCTTCGCAGCTCAGTTTGTGGCAAATATGATCAAAGTTAGGTTCGGTTCACACCATGTTACATTCTGTCTGCATAGCTGAAATAGTGTCACGGAGCATACACCCAGACAAATGCAGTTGTGTGCCCGTACAGCTGCGCACGCCTGCCAATAAACTATAGCAGTTTTATTGAATACTGTAGTAAACCGAGCTTTTCAATACAAATGATTCAAAGGTACTGAATACCGACATACAATGGCATTCCTTGGTAAATAAACATTTATGAAAACACAGGGGGAGATTTATCACACTGGTGTAAAGCAGATTCCACCTTTCATTTTTCTCAGCTCCTTTGGAAAATGAAAGGTTGAATCTGATTTGTTGCTATGGGCAACTAAGCCAGTTCTACTACACCAGTTTGATAAATCTCCCCTCATATGAAACTAGGCTTAGGTGCACTGTATAGTTCCTTAAAATGTGTTGAGGCCTAAGTAATAAGGAGGTGCCAGCAGGTAGCATGCACTTTCTTCTTCAGCTAAACCACCTTCATACATTATACTGACTGATTCTACAGTCATGTTATTCCTTTCTACCGTATCTGTTGCTTCTTCTGTTAAGGGTACATTCACATGACTGTATGTGTTTTGTGGTCCTTAAATTGTAGATCTGCAATACGGATACCGGCCGTGTGCATTCCGCATTTTGTGGACCACACATGGCCAGAACTATGATAGAAATGCCTAATCTTGTCCGCAATTGCGGACAAGAATAGGACATGCTCTATCTTTTTTGAGGGGCTGCAGAACAGAAGTACGGATATTTTGAGGCCCCACTGAAATGTAGCGCTGACCCATAAATACCCCTAAGGCTAGTTTCATACTAGCGCTAGACATCTCTGGTAGGCTGTTTTTTGGATCCGGCACTGTCAGCACCTGCCTGAAGTCCCACTGGCCCTATTAACTATAATGAAGACTGGTGGAGATCAAGCAACAACCAGCAAATGTGCCAAGAATCGGTCGGACTAAAACCGATGTGCGCTTTTAATCCATTCGATTTTCTACATATTTGTTGCGTTGTGGCTGCATCTCCACCGATGCTCATTATAGTTAATATGGCTGGCCGCGGGTATGAGGTTGCATCTGGCAATGCTAGTTCCAGACATCTCTGGCAGGCTGCTCCCTGCTGGAACAGCCTGCCAGAGATCCATAGCTCTATTGTGAAACTAGCCTAAGAGGATGCAGGAGAACTGAGTAACATATGACTATGGCCTCTTTCACACGAGCGTCGCGGATTCGGTCCGGATGCGTTCAGGATGCGTTCAGGAAAACTCGCACCATTCTGCAAGCAAGTTCAGTCAGTTTTGTCTGCGATTGCGTTTAGTTGTTCCGTTTTTTCGCGCGGGTGCAATGCGTTTTGATGCGTTTTTTCACGCGCGTGAAAAAAAACTGAATGTTTACAAACAACATCTCTAAGCAACCATCAGTGAAAAACGCATTGCATCCGCACTTGCTTGCGGATGCAATGCGTTTTTAACGCAGCCCCATTCACTTCTATGGGGCCAGGGCTGCGTGAAAAACGCAGAATATAGAACATGCTGCGATTTTCACGCAACGCAGAAGTGATGCGTGAAAAAAAACGCTCATCTGAAAAGACCTATTGAAATGAATGGGTCAGGATTCAGTGCGGGTGCAATGCGTTCATATCACGCATTGCACCCGCGCGGAAAACTCGCTCGTGTGAAAGGGGCCTATAGGATCAGACTACAAATAGGGTTTGTTTGTAGTCTGTAACCACAGCGATACAAAGGTTGAAACAAAAGATGAAACATTTTATTTTTACAAAATGTTTGCACAGTCTCTTTTTTTATTGTAGACACATCAGAGTTATGTGTATCTTTAAATTGGTGAACCTAGAGTCTGATGACTTATGATGACCTGTGGCCTATGAGTTTGATGGACATCAGAACTAAAAAAAATAAAATAAAATAAAAAACATTGGGGGAGATTAATGAAATTGTCTAAGGCTACCTGCACATGGATGATGGATGTCTTACATAAATTCTGCAAATATTTGCAGGTTTTCTGCATGAGAACACGCAACGTGTGCAGGTAGCCTAAAGGAGAAAACTGTCTGTATTTCTTACAGCACAACTTTCATTTTTGTATTTTTTATTTTTAGTTATGAAAGCTGTGCTGTTCTTGGTTGCTATAGGAAACAAAGATATTTTCAAAGACAGTTTTCCTTTTAGACATTTTCATAAATCTTCCCCAAAGATTTAGCATCACTTCTCTTCTTTACAGAGTTTTCCGGGATTACTATGGTTAGGTTACTTTCACATCTGTGTTTTTGCTGGATCCGTCAGGGGATCAGCAAAAACGCATCCGGTATATAATACAACTGTCTGCATCCGTTCAGAATGGATCTGGTTGTATTATCTCTAAAATAGCCATGAAGGATCAGGCACTAAAAGCATTGTAAGTCAATGTGCGTCTGATCCGTTTTCTTTTGTCTCATCTTGCTCCGTCTCACATGACGCACTCAAACACGGTGCACACAGCATTTTTCTGTCTGGCATGGGAACGCAACGGAATGGAATGCATTCTGGTGATTCCATTCAATTTTGTCCCCATTCACAATGAATGGGGACAAAACTGAAGCGTTTTCCTCTGGTTTTGAGATCCTATGATGGATCTCAATACTGGAAAGGAAAACGCAGTTGTGGAAGTAGCCTTGGTAGTTATTACCTCATGTACATGTTGCCAATGTTTTTTTTTCAACTTGGACTTTCCTGGCCCGTTTTGACCCTGTACATGAATCACTCTGGTTTGTTACGTCATGTGACCACAGCCCAGAACAGATAGGAACAATAAAGGTAAAGGAAATGCATAACAAAATTACTGTTATACCGATGGCCCTCCACTCGCCCTTCTCCTTCTGCTCCAGTGGTCCGGAACCGCTGGTCTTCCTTTGCTCCCTTGTGATGGGCCTGGTCACCAGTGCTTTCTCCGTAGCAGTCCTCAGCCTGTTTTTTTGCTGGAGAGGCCTTTTCATTTTGCTTTTAGGTAGTGCACACTCCCCCTGGCTCTTAAAGGGCCAGTGTGCATGCTAATTCACACCAGCCAATGGCTGGTTACCTTTTCGTACTTAACGCACCTTTCCCTATGAGAATGTGCCTGAGCAATAAGTTCCTAGATTGCTAGTTCCTTCAAAAGTGTGCTGTATTCATTTGTCTGTTCATTTACCAACTTCTGTGTGTCTCCTGGATATTCACCCTGTGCTGCCTGCCCTAATCTGACCTGTGCTTGACCTCTGTATTGACCTATTGCTGCCTGCCCTAACCTCAGACTGTTGATCGTATTACTTGTACTCTGCTTGCCCTGACCATGATTCTACTTGATCCCTTGGTGCTCAGCTCAGTGTCTCTGGCCCCCGTGGGTCAACTGTCAATTACAGAGGCTACACCAAGAGTTAGGAGGATGGTGGTTCCACTGCTGTGAAGGGATAAAAATCAGGGGACTGCCAGGTTAACAACCCAAGATGTAGCCCCAAGTCAAATCTGTCACAAGAGACAGTGGTTCCACACCCACTGCCATAACAAATACAACTATCTTTATTTTAAGAATGTTGATGTAAACAAGAAAACCCCTTTAAGACTTCAATAATGAACCACCTCCAACTTGTTGGACATGTTTGGAATGATTTCTATATTCACCCTTACATGTAACATGAGAAAAACTGTGCACACTAGTCAGCACCACATAAACTAATAATACATATAATAACAATACAATAATAAATTACATGCTGTAAATGTTGTACACATATGATCAAAATGTCATTTCCTAGCAAGGCTACTTGTTGTTAGCTACAGCAGTATAGCTTATTGATTCGTAGTATCTTTTGTTTGATAATGACTCACAAAGCCATAATGCATGCAATATTTTCAAGCCTGTAAAGAATTAGAGAGAGATTAGAGGTTAGCCTTCCCCAGAAATAAAAGCAGCAGAGTAGAAAATGCCTGAAAACATAATTTATTAGACAGACAAACCTTCCCAACATTTTACGCACTGACGTAACTAGAAATGACTGGTTCCCACAGCAATTTTTTTTTAACAGGGCCCCCCCTCGCACCCCCTCCTCTCATGCCATGCCCACTCCTGTGGCTAGTCAAGATTGCCCTCTCCGTCCGTTTCCTACAGTGTCTCTGTATATAATGTAATTTTATAATACTGTTGTGGGGGCCCAACAATAAAATCTTTTAGTCCTCCTACTGGGTGGGCCCTTTCTGAGTTCGGGCCCAAAAGCTTCCGCTTCCCTTATAGCTACGTTCCTGATGCCTGTAGATACCAGACAATGTAGCTGTTCATGCTATAGAAAAGTAGAAGAAAATGGTCTAACAAGGACATGAAAATGACAAGTATTAAACAAAGGATAGTGTAGATAGAGAGTGGGTCATAGGAGGGGTTAGTGGGGGTTGGGATTAGTGAGGAATATAGGGAGAATATTGGGCAAAACATCAACCAAAGTAACCCAAAAACCCCGGATATTCACTTCACAGGTAATAGTAATTTAAAAAGGGGGTTAAAAAAATATACATAGACCTCTTAAGCGTATGTACACTAATGCCAGAAGCCTGACTAATAAAATTGGTGAACTGGAATCAGTGATGTGTGAGGAGGACTATGACATAGTGGGAGTAACTGAGACATGGCTGGATGATACCTATGACTGGGCAGTCAACATACAGGGTTACAGTCTGTTTAGAAAGGATCGCCAAAACCGGAGAGGGGGAGGGGTCTGCCTTTATGTAAAGTCATGCCTAAAGCCCACACTCCGGGAAGATATAAGTGAGGGACATGAACATGTGGAGTCACTGTGGGTAGAAATACATGGAGCCAAAAACAATAATAAAATACTAATAGGACTTTATTATAAACCACCTAATATACCAGAGTCCACAGAAAATCTACTTCTAAATGAAATAGACGAGGCGGCAAATCATAATGAGGTCGTTATTATGGGGGACTTCAACTACCCAGATATAGACTGGGAAACTGAAACCTGTATATCTCATAAAGGAAACAGGTTCTTGGAAATAACCAAAGACAATTACCTTTCCCAACTGGTTCAGGACCCGACTAGAGGGACGGCCATACTGGACTTAGTATTAACCAATAGACCTGACAGAACAACAGATGTGCAGGTTGGGGGACACCTGGGAAATAGTGACCATAATATAATAACCTTCAAATTGTCATTCAAAAGAGTGTTTCTTCAGGGAGTAACAAAAATACCAAACTTCAAAAAAGCAAAATTTAGCCAACTAAGAGAGGCCATAGGCCTAACTAACTGGGACAAAATTCTCAAAAATAAAAATAAAGCCACAAAATGGGATATTTTTAAAAGCATCCTAATATCTAATTGTCAGAGGTACATACCTTATGGGAATAAAAGGTTAAGGAACAAGAAAAATACAATGTGGATAAATAGAACTGTAAAGAAAGCAATAAATGACAAAAAGAAAGCATTTAAATCACTAAAACAGGAGGGTGGCGAGGAAGCATTGAAAAACTATAAGGAAAAAAATAGAATATGTAAAAGACAAATAAAAGTAGCCAAACTAGAGACCGAGAGATTAATCGTCAAAGAGAGTAAAACTAACCCGCAAATGTTCTTTAATTATATAAATGGTAAAAAGTATAAACCCGAAGGTGTTGGCCCCTTACAGAGTAATGAGGAGGGA
Source organism: Rhinella marina (assembly GCA_900303285.1). Lineage (NCBI taxonomy): Eukaryota > Metazoa > Chordata > Amphibia > Anura > Bufonidae > Rhinella > Rhinella marina. The sequence continues at coordinate 168,444 of ONZH01015198.1, forward strand.
GTTGCAGAGAGCGATGAGGAGAAAGCAAAGCTATTAAATATTTTTTTCTCCACGGTATTCACTGAGGAAAATAAACTGTCAGATGAAATGCAGAATATAAAAGTAAATTCACCATTAAAAGTGCCCGGTCTGACCCAGGAAGAAGTACAGCGACGTCTTAAAAATATTAAAATAGACAAATCACCAGGACCGGATGGCATACACCCCCATCCTAAGAGAATTAAGTAATGTCATAGCCAGACCCTTATTTCTGATATTTAAGGACTCTATACTGACAGGGAGTGTTCCACAGGATTGGCGCATAGCAAATGTGGTGCCAATATTCAAAAAGGGTCCAAAAACAGAGCCTGGAAACTATAGGCCGGTAAGATTAACATCTGTCGTGTGTAAACTGTTTGAAGGTTTTCTAAGAGATGCTATCTTGGAGTACCTCAATGAAAATAAGCAAATAACTCCATATCAGCATGGCTTCATGAGGAATCGGTCATGTCAAACCAATTTAATCAGTTTCTATGAGGAGGTAAGTTCTAGACTTGACCATGGCGAATCAATGGATGTCGTATATCTGGACTTCTCCCAAGCATTTGACATGGTACCACATAAAAGGTTAGTATATAAAATGAGAATGCTTGGACTGGGAGAAAATGTCTGTATGTGGGTAAGTAACTGGCTCAATAACAGAAAACAGAGGGTGGTTATTAACGGCACATTCTCAGACTGGGTCACTGTCACTAGTGGGGTACCACAGGGGTCAGTATTGGGCCCAATTCTCTTCAATATATTTATTAATGATCTTGTAGAAGGCTTGCACAGTAAAATATAAATTTTTGCAGATGACACTAAACTGTGTAAAGTAATTAACACAGAAGAGGACAGTACACTGCTACAGAGGGACCTGGATAGATTGGAGGCCTGGGCAGAGAAGTGGCAGATGAGGTTTAACACTGACAAATGTAAGGTTATGCACATAGGAAGGAATAATACAAGTCACCAGTACATACTAAATGGTAAAGCATTGGTTAACTCTGACATGGAAAAGGACCTAGGAATTTTAGCGAACAGCAAACTAAGCTGTAGAAACCAGTGTCAGACAGCTGCTGCCAAGGCCAATAAGATAATGGGTTGCATCAAAAGAGGCATAGATGCCCGTGATGAGAACATAGTCCTGCCACTTTACAAATCACTAGTCAGACCACACATGGAGTACTGTGTACAGTTCTGGGCTCCTGTGAACAAGGCAGACATAGCAGAGCTGGAGAGGGTTCATATGAGGGCAAAGACTAAGGGGAGATCTAATAACTATGTATAAATATATCAGGGGTCAGTACAGAGATCTCTCCCATGATCTTTTTATCCCCAGGACTGTGACCGTGACGAGGGGACATGCTCTGCGCCTGGAGGAAAGAAGGTTTGTTCACAAACATAGAAGAGGATTCTTTACTATAAGAGCAGTAAGACTATGGAACTCTCTGCCTGAGGAGGTGGTGATGGTAAGTTCAGTAAAAGAGTTCAAAAGGAGTGTAATAATATTACAGGTTATAGTTACTGGAGATAGGTTGTTGATCCAGGGAATAATTCTGATTGCCTGATTGGAGTCGGGAAGGAATTTTTTTCCCCTAAAGTGAGGAATATTGGCTTCTACCTCACAGGGGTTTTTTGCCTTCCTCTGGATCAACTTGCAGGATAACAGGCCGAACTGGATGGACAGATGTCTTTTTTCGGCCTTATAAACTATGTTACTGTGATATATATATATGAGATAAAGCAGTGGTTTATGAAAACTGTATAGCGGTAGAATTTGGGCACCTTTATATATAATTATACAAATGATTGGGTTGTATTCAGTCTTGGTAGGGAAGAACCAGTTTTATATAGAGCCCTGATTTTTAATGTCAAGCTTGAATGATATCCTTATAATGTTTTTTGCGTAAGGGTCCATAAATAAGATCTTTAGTCCATGCCCACGTAATGACTTCTATTGTTATGTTTGATTAAAAAAATGAATAGCAACAAAAGTCCAACTCTACTACTAGATGAGTTTTATTCTACATGGCCCATTTACTGCTCACAAACACAAAGGAACAGTATAACAGGGAAACAAAGAAATAACGTGATTTGAAATGATAGTAATATTGTATATATATATATATAATCATGTTGCTGCCCTATAATGCAGCAGAATCATTGTTAATATGAAATAAGAGCATGCCTTCAGTGATATTGAAATATACTATATGGCCAAAAGTACGTGGACATCATTCATAATTATTGATTTTATGCATTTTGGCCATAGGTATTGCAAACAGGTGGATCATACTGAAGAGATCACGTCACTACTATGTCGTAGTGACATATCAAAGGATTTGATCAATAAAGGTCTAAGTGCTGAGACTCCCAATGATCACTAGAACGAGGAGAGAGAAGCACACGCATATTGCACTCTCCTCCTCGCTGCAGGAGAGAGGCTCAATAAAAAGTCTATAGGTCCTTCTTAATTCCGTCTCCTGCAGTGAGGAGGAGAGTGTAATATGCGGGTGCTTCTCTCTCCTCGTTCTAGTAATCAATAGGTTGTTAGCACTCAGATTTCTATCGATTAAATCCTTTGATATGTCACTATGACATCAAAAGTTTTTTGAAAGTTCAGTGACACTTTAAGGCTGGGCTGTCATGGAACGGCCATGGGCTGGTAAGGTGCCTCGTGGCGAAGCAAACCACTATGGTTTCACAGCAATTACGAGTGAAGCACATTTTTATGCTATACATGCTCTTGCCAAGAAACCATAACAAAACACTGTGGTTGCCACGATTTCTCTACAAGCAACTGGTGCTATGTGAAAACCCAGCCTAAATATTGCATTGTTACAAGACGTCATTTTTTTTGCCTAAAGGCAGTTTGGGAAATTTCTGATCTGCACCAGTCTACTGTAAGCACAATTATTGTGAAATGGAAGCTCAGCCAAGAGGCAGTAGTTCACAGAAAATCACAGAGTGGGCCTGCCAGAGTGCCTAACTTACAATAGAATTCCAAAAAAGACATTGGCATAGCAACTGTATGGAAGGAGCTTCATGCAATGGGTTTCCTTGGTCAAGTAGTTGCACGCAATCCTACGATCACCATGTGCAATGCCAAGTGTCAGCTGGCGTGGTGTAAAGCAAGCAGATCTCTGAAGCAATAAATCCCATTTCTCTATCTGGCAGCAGGAAGGATGTATCTGGGTTTTGCAGATGCTTGAAGAATACTTCCTACTGGAGAGCATGGTGCCTACTCTAAAATTTAGAGAAGAAGAGATAATGATGTAGGTCTGTTTTTCAGGGTTTTGGGCCAGTGAAGGGTAATGTTAAAGGGGTTGTGTCACCTCACTCATTCGTGACATATTGTTAGGTGTCATTTATGGCAACAGTTTCCTGTTCAAGCATGGAGGTGTCCTTGTGCATAAAATGTGGTGTGAAACTAATGTACAGTGGCATGTACACAGCCCTGACCTTAACCCATCAAACACATTTGGGATGAACTGTAACACCACTCGAGAGACAGGCCTTCTCATTCAAAATTAGTTTCAGACTTTGTTTGGATGGATGGACACAAATTCCCAGAGACACATGACAAAAGCATGTGAAAAGCCTTTCCAAAAGAAGAGAGGCTTTGACAGCATCAAAAGGGTACCCAAATCCAGGTTAACATGGTTTAGCAATGGGATGCACAACAGGCCTATGTCTATGAAATGGACCAGCAACCTCTGGCACTCCAGCTGTTCTGAAAGTATGTCTCCCAGAATTCTCCTTTACTTCTATGGGAGTTACAAGAACAGCTAAGTGTGCATGCTGGGAGTTGTAGTTTTACAGCAGCTGGAGTGTCGAAGGATGTAGATTATGATGTTAATACTTTTTCAGCTATTAATAACTGATATACATGACCATCTAATTATATGTAGCTCTAAACTGTCTATATATGCTGAATATTGGAGCCACATGCCAAATACTGTATAGGTCCCTCTTGTGCCCCCAGAACAGCTCAGATCTGTCAAGGAATGGAGTCCACATGACCCCTATAGGTTCTATAAATTGCAAGGTGGGGCTTCAATGCATTGGATTTTTTTCCAGCACATCCCTTTGATGCTCAATCAAATTGAGATCTGAAGAATTTGGAGGCCAAGTCAACACCTTGAACTGTTTGTCATGTTTCTAAACCAGTAATGATCAACTGCAGCCCTCCAGCTGTTGTAAAACTACAACACCCAACATGCTCTGCTGTAGGCTGTCCAGGCATGCTGGGAGTTGTAGTTTTGCAACAGCTGGAGAGCCACAGGTTGGGCATCCCTGTTCTAAACCATTCCAGGACAATTTTTGCGATGTGGCAGGGTGCATTATGCTACTGAAATAGGCCACTGCTATTGGGGAATGGGGATTGTCTCCAAGACAAAAGCCTGGATGTTTGCTGTGCCACAGACCAGGAGGCAGAGCAGAATTGGACAAGCTAATTTTCCCCTAAAGCGCATCTTACACAGTTTGAAATAATTGCTTAATAGAAATAAATCATGAAGCAACAATAAAAATTATTTTCATCAGTGATGAAAACAGATTATGCAGCCATAAAAATTATATTCTTGTTCTGAGATAATGGTGAATTAATCCATGTAAATTATTGTCATACAACTAGGGTTGCCACCTGGCGGGGAAGCCACTCACCTAACTGGTATTAACAGCAAGAGACCAGTGCCTGTGTTTACTTTTTACCACCACATAGAAATACAATGATTTTCAGTAGCCAAGGAGGTATGGGATAACTCCATGCTACTAAGGCCCCATTCACACGACAGTATGTATTCCGTGATCTCTATAAAAACGGAACGGAAGACATACAGAAAGTCTTCCGTAGTGTTCTGCAATTTTGTGGACCCATTGACTTTAATGGGGCTACGGATGTGATTTTGTGGCCAAGTATAGGACATGTTTTATTTTTTTTGTGGGGGAACTTCCGTGAGATACGGGATGCAGAACGCACACAGCGTGCATTCCGCATTTTTTTTCTCCTATGGAAAAATGATTGGGTCCGTATGGTTCTGCATCTTATCCGCAAAAATGCGGATAAGATGCGGAAATGTACATACGGTCGTGTGAATGGGGCCTAACAGCTATATCTCAGGCTGTATAGCACCATGTGCTAGCTGCCATACAGCCAGAGATAAGCCCCGCTAAACTCCCTTGTGTTCCAAATTTGGCGGTTTTATTCACACCACAATCCAAGTGTTTAATAGCATCTGAATCACATCAAACACACAATCAATAAAGTTACCATGTTACACTTTTCCTGCTGTCCATACTGGATCTTTAGAGCAGAACATGCAAGGCCACGTCTCTGGCTATTACTTGAGAGGAATATCTAATAGATTTCTGACAGATGGAGAATGTTTCCAACAGTAGGAAAAGACATTTTGTCTCACTGACTTAAATGATTGTTTTCAGTTTTACAAAACAAACCAGTATGACAAACCAGGGCAAACCAGGCTCCTGCATAGGGCTGCAAGGTTTGGGGCAAGTACTGAAAGGTTTAGGGGAAATATTTTTTTTGGCTTTGTGGTTATTTGCTTCTCTATAAGAGATATTCAATTACACCTTTTCACAAATGAGACTTTTGCCTCATTTTTGGCTGCATTTTATATTAGAACTGAAAAAAAATTACTTTCATAAAATAATGCAAACAAAATTATCATTGGTGTCAACCATACCCCTTTTTTAGGTTGGTAATTCTTGTTGGGCTAGGTGGCAACCTTACAGACAACTACTATACAACAAGTAGAGCATATGGATAAAGTTCTGTCTACAGTTTACTTAATGGACAGTAAAGCTGTCAGTAGGCCTTCAGTTTCTCTATACAATGAGAAACGACTTCCTGACAGCTATATTAACCCTCATGATTCTAATTTGAAGTAATTCAGTGATGACATCATCAGTGGCTGGATTTACTTCAAGCGATTAGCATTACTGTTGTGCCATACATATCACTTCTCACAGTAGAGCCCATGACAATCGAATGTGTCCCTTAACTTCTGAAAGAGATTAGCAAGGAATGGTTGAATTTTAACCTGCCCGATCCTTTATTCCATAAGGAGACAGAAGTCATTAAATGTCTGGCAACCACTTAAAACAGCTTTCAGGGGACATCAGCTGGCCAAACAATTGTTTGTACTGTTAAAATTATTTTATTGCCCCTTACCTCTGGTCTATCAGTCCTGTGTATTTCATAGGCCTCAATGACACTGCATCCATAGTGTCATAACATCCAGTAGCTAACATGGGGCACTGCTATAGAAAAAACTTCATATATAGCCAATAAACCATGTGGCTACATGATATTGGACAAATATAAATGTGACATCACCAGGGTTTAGCAAACAGACATTAAGGTTTTGAGCCATGAAAAACTTTTATCACCCATCCACAGGATGAGTGAAAAAAGTATGATTGCTGGGGGTTTGATCACTGGGTTGGCCAACCGATCAGTAGAAATGGGGTCCCTCAGTGCCTTGTGCAAATGGAATAGTAGTGCACATGTAGTACTACTGATCCATTCATGGTCTAGGGGTCTATCAAGTACAGAGCTTGGCTATCTCCATCAGTCCCACAGAAGTGAAGGGAGTGGTGGACCATTGTTCTCGTGAATGGTGGTAGTCCTGGCTTTTGGAGTGATCACCTATCCTGTGAATCGATGATCAATGTTGATAATGGGCCAACACCTTGAAAGTATTCAGTTGTTTCTGTTAAAGGGATTCTCCAAGACTGGGAAACCATTTTGAAATTGCCATGTCTGGTGGTTCCAGCACTGAGCTCCACTCTTCTCTGCTTCTGGTCCCTGCAGTCTACATACACATCACATGACCGTTGAGGCCACTGATTACCTGACATCGGTTATGTGACATGCTGTCTACATGCACAGTTCCATCCAGTAGGACCAGAAGTAGAGGAGAAGGGAGCTAGGTGTTGTTTTTCTTTAATTAATCCCTGCACCCTGCCTGGAGATATTAAAAAGGTTTCCTGGTCTTGGAGAACCCCTTTAATATATTATAAAATTAACCTATTACTTTCTGGTGAAGCCACCTGAAAAATTATACACCTATAACAGGGAGGCAATACGATATGTACTTGTTGAGATTTTCAGCTGTTATTCTTTAGCTGACTGCTGTGTAGTAATCAATTTCTTAATCTAGTGGAGTTCATAATTCATTGATCATTATTTGAAGTCTTACATTGAGCTGACAAAAATAAAATACAGACCCATTAGCTGCAGTCAAAGTTTTATAGAACAATTAATAACAATGTGGTGAATTCTATGGTGAATGTTAAATCTTTTACATGAAAGTTCTAAAATCTTTCATAACAATGATATCTTAAAGGGGTTGTCCAGTTTTGTTTTGTTGTTTTTTTTTTTAAACCACAGCCTGGAAAACCTATGGAGAAACCCATACTCCTCTGCGCTCTGCTGCTTTCCACTGGTTTTCCAGTCAACTTCAGCATGTATGGGGTTCACATGTACCACTGTAGCCAATAACTGGCCCAATGGGAGTATGGATTTCTCCTCAGGTATTTCTGGTTGCGGTGCACCTCTTTGAGGTGGCCATACAGCTATTTTGCTGACTACCATAAATATTCATGCCTGGCTTGGTTGACCATGCATGTTGATACCAACAGGGAGAGGGGACTAAACCTCTGCTAGACTCCTCAGCTAGGGATCTGTTGTGGGAGTCTTATATTCAACTAACATTTCTGACCAATCACCAAAACATTTGTGGGTTTGTCAGACATTTATTTGGCCAGTTTTTGTATATGTCAAGTAACACTGCAATGGGCTCAGGCTGCCATAAAACAGCCTCAGCCTAGTGACAGCTTGATCTTGAAATCTACCACATTCCTGTATTTTATTATTGGAGCATACCCTGTATGATGTACTATATCTGTTAGAATGATCTGAGTTTGAGGGACATTTTCACACACCGATATAATGTTAGGATACCATTAAAATGGGTTGTCAGCTTTAGATTATGACATTTTGTTAGATGTGACTCCATCATGTGATTACTAACCTCTGGCACTCCAGCTGTGGTAAATCTACGACTCCCAAGAGGTTCACTTGCTTGGCTGTTCTCCGAACTCCATAGAAATGAATGGAGCATGCAGGGAGTTGTAGTTTCACCACAGTTGGAGTGCCGGAGGTTAGCCATCACTGCTATAAGCTGATCAGAAATGGTGTTCTGCTGCTGGGACCCTCAGAAATCAGCTGTAATGTATGGGAAAGCTTGGCACCATTGTTCAATTTCTCTGCAACGCCACCACAAGGGGAAATGAAACATGACACACTGGCCAACTCGAATTAGTGAATTGTCTAAGCAATGCCAGTCCCTTTTTAGCTGTTCTCCGCTCTAGCTAAATGGTGAGGACCCTGAGTGCCAGACCACCCTCTATTAACTCCATAATAACCAAGTGCCCGTACATGTTCTGAGCTTGGTGCAGGGCATTAATCTGGAGTGCCGACACCGTACATTTACAGTACGGGATTACAGTTCTGCAATCTAGCAGGAGCAGGGCGGGTCCACAGCCATTGACCCCGAGAAGAAGACAGAAGTGCTTTATTGCCGCTTCTGCCGTCTCTTTTCCTTTGGGCGTTCTGGGTATAGCAGACCCTGCAGACACAGCTCTGCCTTGTACAATGCACCCACAGGGGGATGTTTTCCCCTGCAATTGGGGCTCCTTTTGATGTCCTAGTTACACACACAAAAAGTGCCAGAAATCTTTTAATGACCTCTGAGGGGAATGATCATGTGGCCAAAAATATGTAAAAAACTAAATAAATAAAATGCAAATAAATAAAAAAAAGCAAAAACAGAAAAATGCCCACGGCAACCAAAATCGTTGCCATAGTTGCCTCATTAATGTGAAACTATAAATATTATATATCAAAACTGCAGATACAAAATAAGGAAACCAAATGTAATAATTTATTTTGGATCAGTTTGTATATTTAAAAAATAAAAGCGCTTATAATAATTATGGTTAGCAGCCATAAAACTGGGTGGATTGTTCAGTACAGTAATCATATGGATCTGACTGGACAGAACTGTGACCTTTGCAAACATCTTCAATACGCAGAAGGGAACATATTTTAGTTAGGGAAATACAGTGATAGAACAAGCTGACCTAATGGGCATATTATTGAGCGTGACCTCACTGTATCACACTGCATGTATTCATATATGAATCTCTACAGGGTTCTGCAGGTGTAAGTTGTCGGCAGCCCTGCTTACAGAATGCAGTTGTGACGGCTCTCCAGAGCGTCTGGTTTCTGGCTACGCAGACTGAAGCTGGTACAAGCCTACACACTAGGAGTTATTTACGGACATGGAACACTAGCAGAGTCAAATGTCTTATCAGTTACATTTATTAAAATCTGCTCCACAGTCTGTGAAAATCTTAGACTACAAGAAACACATTCAAATAATTATTGAAGAAACTTTGCAAAAAGAACAAAAGAAGAAGCTGAGAATAATTATTTGTTCTTGCTCAGAGTCCTCTGCTTCTCTGCATGCTCCACAATCTTCTCCTCCACATAAAGTCCTTTGCGTTTCCTCACAGAGTTCATGTATTTCCTTGCTTGATTTTCAGAGTCTGCTTTCTCTCCAAAGTGTAAGTACTCCTCCTCTGTAGTGGGGACCCAAAATGGGTCGCTTGGAATGACCTGATTTAAAAAAAAAAAAAAAAAAGAAAAAAAAGAAAAAAAAAGTTAACCTTGTAAGGTGAGGTGCCAAACAGCAAAACAATGTGATATAAAATGGGTTCTCTGGACTTTTATCAATATGATTGAAGTCAATCACTTCCAGGGGCAGATTGGGAACTTAAAGTGGCCCTGGAAAAAAAACTAAAAGTGGCCCTATGTTGTAGGTGGGTTCAAACTGACAGAAGACAGGCCAAAACAAGTAGTCGGAAACAACCGAAGTAGGCGGGGCCTTCAATACTGTAGTACAGCGCAGAATACCGCCCTAGCAGAACCAAATATCACAGTATTTAACTGTATCACCATCATCAGGACAGTAATACAGTTCAGTTCAGGAGGGCACATGTGGCTGTTGAGCATCAGATCATTATTTACATGGCCTGTGGCCACCAAGGGGGCTTAGGTGGCCCCCTGGGCATCGGACACCGGGAAATTTCCCTGTAAGGTCTACGGCCAATCCTCCCCTGATCACTTCCATTCTAAAGGACCACTATTTCAGCAAATGTAGACCTGTTCACACTGGGCAATTAGACAAACAATACAACTATCATTTATCAATTATATATATTGACTAGCTGAAGGACCCGGCTTTGCCCGGGTATATTTAATCTATTTCATTTTATGTTTGTGTGTGTCGTTAAAAGATATCGAGAGTAACCTCTACAGTGCCCGCCCCTTTAACAGTGACCTCCAAAGCAACCCGCCCCTTAACAGAAACATCCACAGTGCCCTCCCCTTTAACTGTGATCTCCACAGCAGCTAGGGTGGCTGCTGTCTTCAGCCCAGAAAGCTGGACCTCACCGGCCATTCCCCCAAACGTGAAGCAGTGCCCCCGTTCCCCATGAAGTCACACCACTAAACATGAGGCCACGCCCCCTGGCTCTGTGAAGACACGGAGGAGAAGCTGTCTGAGTGTGAGCTACTGAAAGGGTGGACATCCCTGCGTCCGTCCAGGCACTGCGCCGGACAGAGGACAGGGAGCCAGAAAACCGGACTGTCCAGCCTAAAGCCAGACATCTGGCTACCCTAACATCAGCCTGCCCCTAGGGTGGCCAGAGGTCCAGTTTTAGGCTGGACAGTCTGGCTTTCAGACTCCCTGTCCACTGTTCGGCGCAGTGCCTGGACAGACACAGGGATGTCCACCCTTTCAGTAGCTCACGCTCAGACAGCTTCTCCTCCGTGTCTTCATGGAACCAGTGGGCGTGGCCTCGTGTTTAGGGGTGTGGCTTCATGGGGACCGGTGGCATGTCTTCACGTTGGGGGGAGGCTGGACAGTCTGGCTTTCAGACTCCCTGTCCTCTTATGTGCAGAATGGACATGAATGCTGGATGGACACAGGGATGTCCTTTTGAACAGCTCACTCTCAGACAGCAGCACTGTGCAGTCTGAGCATGAGCTACAGGGAGAAATACACCCTCCTCCCTCCCCTGCAGCTGACAGAAGTTGATTTTTACCTTCATTTTTTCAATCCGAGTCAGATGCGGAGTGGAAGGGGCGTAGCCTGACTGAGTCGGGGGCATGACTTAGTGGGACCTGGGGGTGGGGCTTTTAAGTCCTTCTTTTGAGGGTGGCCTGAATTACAGGTCGATGCCATAGTAATTTAGCATGAAACACAGTGGGTAGCAGTTGAAGAAAACATCTTTTATTACTACTGAACGGTAAGCAGACCTACAGCCGTGAACTGGCTGGGTTGTTATGGAAACCTGGTGTGTGTGGAGACTAACTGCCTGTGAGCTTCTATTGGCTGATAAGGGTCATGTGACCAGGCTTCTATTGGCTAATGCATTTTTGGGAATATCTCAGGAACGGTATGTCCTGGAGAGCTGAGACCCAGACACCTGATGTACCTGTGTCCCAAATTTTGTGATTGTAGCTGCGACGGTGCGGATTCCTTTAGCGGACATACACACACACATACATACACTCAGCTTTATATATTAGATTGTACAACCATAATACTGAACTAGGTAAAAGTTTGAGGGGGTCTGCATGACACAGGAATTCCTTCTTTGATGTTTGAATCTTTGTACCATACACCACCTCCTAAAGTCCTGCCTTCAGCATCCCAGAGTATCAGCTTTACTTGGAAAGTTCCTTTAAATAGTACCGTCCCTTACAAACAGTGGAAGCTGCCATTTTGTGGCGTGACCTATTACTTGTGATGCTAGACTAAGTCATCTAGTTCAAACAGCACTTGATGAATAAACATAAAGGTACAGGTTTTCAAATGATCCACAAATTAATGTCACATGTAGCTAACATTTTGGTACACCTGGAAGTGGCAGCTTTGAATGGAGGAACCCGGCCTCCACTTCTAGGAGTTCCTAGATGTCAGTGGCACATGCACAGTCAGCATCTGCACTACTCAGGTAGCAGCAGCAGATCCTCTGCACTTGCGCCAATACTCAAGGCAATGACTCCAGCACGAGATTGCTAGGGCTACAGTTGGTGAGATGCCTGGGCATGTCAATCAAGGAGGGGAGGGTAGTCTATTGAGCAGAAGTACGGTCTCCAAAAGGCTGATTTTGAAAGAATTGGATATGTTAGAATCGATTCACTCATCTACAGTACGGGTCCCACCTCTGAGATCTGCTCCTATCTGAAGAATGAGGATGTATCACAAGCCGCCGGGAATGGAGTGGAGGATCGGCTATTTTTGGAAGCTCAATAGAGCTGAATGGAGATGGCTGTGCATGCACAGCCTCCTCTACATCCCCTGTTCTTGAGACAGGAGCTGGTTCCAGATGGGAATACCACTTCAACCTGGATGTATTTCTTCTTTGAAAGGGCATTGATAGGGACAGGTGTATTAAAACATTGAAAAGAAAAACTGAAACTTTATGGCAGCAACCAATCAGACACCAGCTCTCATTTTGGACAGACCCGTTTAAAAATTAAAGAAGCAAATGCTATTGCTAAGGGCAATGGCTCCACTTTTCACAGTTTTGATAACCCTCCCCCGCTATCATTCCAGATTTCATTGCTACAGTTGAACAACAGACAACAAATCCCTGCTACCCCTAGATTTTTAATTAACCGCTTTGGTTTTGAATCTCCTTGTAATCACATTGCATGGTTACAGATAAAGCCAATTAAATCTGTAAAGATTAAGTCTGTTATAACCATGACAGCAAGATTACCAATGTGACAAATCTTTTCTCCCATTAACTCTATTGTACACAAGAAGTGGTTTAATGAAATTTGCAACTACTATTCCAGATTAAAAATCAAGAAGGGAGACATGATCAGACAACTGGTGAATTGTACCTGTATGTTTATATCTCCCCCATGCCGGGCATACACAGGAGATCAGGCCTGCTTCACACTGCGGCATCTGTGTGCCATGCATATGTACATGGACTGCATGCAGACAGTATATGAACCCATTCATACGTCTATTTTTTCTCTCCTATTCCCACAGACACACGTGTGTTTGGTTTGAAAACCACCGCCAGACACCACCTCTGGCGGGCAGCTTATCTCCCTCAGAACAAAAGGATCTGGCATGTTGAACTCTTCTTTCCCCCAACATATGCCATCGGGGGTGAATCGGGAGGCCAACATACACATTAGATGTTTGGTCGGGTTCCAATGACATATACATAGGGAGTCATTTATCAAGCTGAAATATGTCTACATTAGGCATACTTCAGGCGCAGATTATGGCACAACAGCTAGTTTCCTACAATTTATGACTTCTCCCCGCTCATGCTAGGTCTAAAAAAAAAGTGAGTATGGCGTGGGCGGGGAAGGGAATGGGACCATTTTCCATGCCTGTTTTAAAAAAAGGTTCAAAGCTGTCTCACATTTAGAACAGGTAGGGGATCTGCCAAAGTTATGTAAAGGCTGGCGCCTCTTCATGACTTTGTCGGAACCATTTATGACCAGCGTCTAAAATGCCGGTCTTAATAAATGTTCCCCATAATGTGTATGGCCAGCTTCAGGGTTCCTAACTTTATCACCACTATAATGGCACACATTTTTTGCTGACCATAAAAGCTCAGGCAAAGCCAAAAGTGAAATATAAAGTGCACAACAAACAGGAGGACATTTATTAACTCTGTCCCCGCTGGCATCAGATGTACCACAATTATTAAGAGACGCACATCTCTTAGTAATTGTGGCACATCTGTGTATGTCCCTGTATAAGCCCCTGCTTTTATCCACCTATACTTTTACAAGGGGTTCAACCTGCTCCACTTCACTACGAGTACCTGCTTCACAATCTGTATCCACCTTATAGCCTGAGCTTTAATGGATCAGTATACTTCTGTTTTATCTCCCTACAGCCTAGTATTATTCTACAATCAGGCTTCCTACAGGCTGAAATGTTGTCTCACCTTGTATATTTAAAACAAACAAACAAAAAAATCCTAAAATTGTGCAGTTTTCACAATGGCCACTGGCCTAATAAGTCAAGACTTCCTGTTTAGAGATATGCTTTACAGCAGCCACCGGGGCCATAGAAACAACAGACAATTGATAACTCATTGACTTCTATAGGAGAGTTCTGTAAACATGCTCTGTGACCTATGCTGAGGTCATTGTACAGGGAGGGAGTAAATAAGCTGTGACCTCACCTATTGTGACTGCTGGATCCTGTGTTATGGATACAGAGGTGTTATCTGTTATTGTAATCCTGTACGTGATGATAATGAAATGACTGCTGAAATGTTACCTCTACAGAACAGAAAGTGTCAACATTATTTGGCTTAGTGACTAGTGCAAGAATTGCAGATCTTTAGGTTTTTTTTAATATAAGAAAGTGAGATACAAAATTGAAAAAATATGTCTACCATAAAAATCCCACCGTCATTTTGAATACACATTTACATTTAGTAACCAGATACATACCAACTGTCTATATACCAAGATTCTGATAATAGGACTACTTTAGAGTAATGTTACTTATACAATTGCTCAAGTAATAGGGTAGGTTCATTTACGGTGATGTTTACATGTATAATCAGCAGACTGGGCCAAGTCATCTCTACAGAATGGAGTGTAACACTCAATCTCCTGGGATAAATGATGTCATCAGTGATAAATAAGGTCTGCAGATAAAGATGAGAAACATGTTGATGTCTAATGAGATGTAAAAACAGTAAATGATCTCACAAGCGAGCCTCACAAGCCTCATTTACTACCCCCTCCTGTAAATAGGTCTGTGTAAGGTTGGCATGTGTCTAAGATGCTCTGTGGGATTATTGCATGAACAAGCAAATATCTGGATTTTTTCTCACAGCTGTAAAGTTATTTTGGGATCAGGTGAGGCCTTGTTCCTGTCTAGCGCAATATTATATTTTTTTGCAATTTTTTTTATTAGTGTAAAAATCCCAACATTCAGATGCCATGTGTGTGAATAAGGCTACTTTCACACTGGTATTTACTGGTTCTGGCAGGGGAACAGCCTACCAGATCCGTAACTACATTTATTCACTATAATTGGGAGCGGCGTGGATCCGGCCGCAGCACGGCAAATATGCCGGGAGGTGGTCGGACATAAAACTCTGCGTGCAGTAGCATTTTATTGAATAATTCAGTGTCTACAAAAGTATTTAAATCCAGACGTATACTGTATAATTTCAGTGTAGAAAAAAATGCAGCATACAAAACCTGTGATCTCAATTTGTACATTTGGTAATGTGATTGGAGATTCCCATTTAACGGGGTTCTCCGGGAATTAAGAAAATGAAAATACTTAAATATTAATTTATGATAAATATATTCCCAAATACCTTTCATTAGTTATAATGGCTCGTTTTGTCTAGGGAGCAATCATCAGGAGAAACAAAATGGCAGCTGTTCTATTAATATACACAAAACCTGTCCTAATCACACAGGAGGACACATTACTTCACAACACTGAGGTAAAGAGCTGCCTCATCCTCCTCTCTGCTCTAATTGTCAGGGATTATGATCCTGAATACAGCTGATAAGATCTTTAGCTTTATCTCTGTAAGTTCATGAGGAGGCATGAAGTACAGAGGGGAGGTCGTGGATAATGAGCAGCAGCTATTATATGCAGTCTCCATTACCACAGTCTGTCCTGTCTCCTCATGAACTCCATTCCTACAGAGATTCAGCTGAAGAGCATATTAAACAGTATTCAGGACCATAATCCCTGACAAGCAGAGAGGAGGACGAGGCAGCTCTTTACCTCAGTGTTGTGAAGTAACTTGTCCTGTTGTGTAATTAGGACAGATTTTGTGTATACTAACAGGACGGCAGCCATTTTGTTTCTCCTGAAGATTGCTCACTAGACAACATGAGCCATTATAAATAATGAAAGATATTTGGGAATATAAGTAATATTTAAGTATTTTCATTTTCTTAATTCCCTGAGAACCCTTTTAAGCATTTCCAGGGACATGTACTGAATTGTGGGTTTGCACGGTCTTCAATCAGAGGTTATAGTGCAGCTTTGACGTGCAACACACTGCAAGGTATTATTGGGATTCATGTGGAAAATCCCACTCGTGAACTGGCCCATTGACTATAACGGGTCAGTGTTTAGTCCGTTCTGCTCTCGGACCCATTGTTACACAACTAATAGTATTTACTATAAATAACTGGTCTATACTTGATAGTACACACGTCCGCAGGATAAATGAGCTGGTACCAGTCGATTCTCCCACACTCGCATATAGTAAATGCATAATGGCCAGCAGACGTCCACATCATTACTCTCACTCCTGCCTTCCGTGAACACAAAGGTCTTATTATCACGTGAAAAGGAAATTCTTACCGATGTAATGTGGCCAGATTAAAATGCTGTACAATTCCACAGTAGGGCTCTGTGGTTGCATTATGCACACACTGAACATACATTATGTAATTATGCAGCAAAGCTCCCCGGCTATAGAAAGCACCACAGAACGAGCTCCCACCCTAGCGCGATCTTTTGTCTGCATGCCGCAGCCTCCCGGAGAAATAACCTTACAGGGTTAATTTTGCATACAGTGTGCGCCTATCACCAGATTGGGCACAAATGGCAAATTCTCAAAAAAAAATAAGCTAAATGAGCAATCAATGCTGCTCCCGTCTTTAAGTGGGATTGATTGATGAGAAAAGCTTCTTGGTCTTATCTGTGTGTTCAAACACAGGCCTGTGATATAAAGCATAAAATGACAAATTACTCCGAGCTAAATTAGGAACTTGGCAAGGAGCCCCCAAGTCTCTGGTGGACAGACAGGTACCATTAAGTGCAGGACAGATGGAGTGAATCTTAGCAGTAAGTAAACATCTATCCAAATCCTTTTTTTTTCTGCTGAGTGAAAACACCAGGCTCTTCCAATGGGAAATCTGTCACAATGCATCTGCTGCTGATACATGATACAGCACAAGCATAGGTAATGCAGCAGCCCATGTCTACGGCTGCACACGTTCTTTAACCATTTAGACCACAGGGCTGTCTGATCCTCGCCTGCACACATGCCGGGGGCACCGCCACAATAAGGCTTTGTCTTCTCCTGGCGCAGAGAGGAGGGGACACTGGTTATCAGAACCCAAGATACACTGGGTGGTCTTTAGAATACGCAGAGTCATGCAGGTTCTAACTGGTTATCAGCAACGAGAACACTGGTCACGTTATTGGGTGGCCAACTGAAGAAACATTCAAGGAAAAACATGAAAGAAACATGGCTACGTATGGAAATTATAATGTAGCTGGGGATATGACATAATAGATATGATAGAAGACAGATATAAATATATATCTTATCTATTTAGGAAGAGGGAGAAACAGACAGACAATACATAGATATGCTGAAAACAATTTGCCAGTTTTACCAAACCATGGAATACAATGAAATAATTGATTTGCTTTGTTCTCATAAATTTGGCAAATTTGGCAGCTCAACAAGGAAAATCATGGAAATGTAAAAGGTGAAGATAAAGACATTTGCTTATCTTAGTTTCTGTATATGGATGATAGACATAAAGATATGGCAATTAGGTAGATAGATAGATAGATAGATAGATAGATAGATAGATAGATAGATAGATAGATATAAACATACCGCAGATAGACAATTCCTGATAATTGCCCTGTATAAGGCTACGGCACTTTCACACCTGCAGCACTGCGATCCGGCTGCCTGTTCAGGCAGAGAATGCCGGGAAACGGCCAGAGTGCGTCCGAATCTCCACTGGACCCCATTATACTCAACACATTCTGGTTGCATCCAGCAGTTTCGGATCCGGAGAATTCTGGCAGGCTCTGCCGGAACAGCCTGTCTGAATCCATGCCGCTGATGTGAAAGAAGCCTAAACGTGTATCACTGTTGGTGATCACATGTTTTATGTGGCTCATGAAATCCTCATCTGTTTGCAGCAGATCATCCTATGTAAGCAGGGATCTGCTGCTGGCAAACAATGAATATTTATAGGGATGAACAATCGCAGTAACAACTGCTTGTCCCCATACAGAGGAGATTGCTGCATGGAAATACACCTATCATCTGTGCTCTACGATGGCCATAGGATGTTAATGATCATTTCCTAGGCATTGGCCATGTAAAGTGGTGTTTAAATAAACACTGTAGATAGATAGATAGATAGATAGATAGATAGATAGATAGATAGATAGATAGATAGTGATAGATAGTGATAGATAGATAGATAGATAGATAGATAGATAGATAGATAGATAGTGATAGATAGATAGTGATAGATAGATAGTGATAGATAGATATAGATAGATATAGATAGATATAGATAGATATAGATAGATAGATAGTGATAGATAGATGAATAGATAGACAGATATAGAGATAGATATGTAATAGGTAGACACTGTACATAGAGGACTGGTAGACAAGACGTGTTCAGTGGACAGCACAGCCCATCAATCACGCTCCTCGCCCCATGGATCCTGGAAGCAGAGAAATGTTATTTTATGCCGGGAAGCCTTTGTTGCCTGATGAAAGTACATTTCATAATGTAATTGTACAATTTCTGGGACTGTTTTTTCTTCTCCCCAAGTGTTATTTTTGGAGCAATTAAAGGTTTTCTTACAAAGGCCTTCTGCATGTGCAGATACTAGAGGAGGACATGAAAAGAAGTGTGTGATGCCGCTTCTCCTTCAGGGGTTTTCTCATGTGTACCTTTGGAGACACACGTTTAGAATTAATACATTTCAACGCTTGTCTTTTATCAGCTGCAGCACAAAGAACTAGACGGCTCTTTTGGACATAATTATTTCAGAAATGCGTGTCTTTTTGGTAACGCTGGGCCCCTTTTATGTTGCCTATGGATTTTCTTTGTTTTTAGATCTGAATTAGCTTTAATGTAGGTTTTTCCAGCCATCTGGTTTTGAACATAATAAGAATGGACTGTATTCAGGGATCTTCCTGATGTGTCAGATACTGGGGGCACCATGTGCCTGGTGACTGGGCACCCAGTCCTATCCTGATACCCAAGAACATTATTTTCTGACCTGATCACCTGTTATTGGATGGGAAACAAGTAGTCTCCTGAGATATTCACTAATATAGATAGGAGTGACTGGAGGTGACTCAGGGGGCTACATGTTTACTGATGTACAGCTGACATTTCAAGGAATTCAGATCGATAGTACAATCCATATAAAACACTTGTAAAAGGTAAAGGTTGATTTAGACGGGCCGATGGAGCAGCCGAATGTCTGGAAGGACGCGTTGGCTTCACCTGATGAATGAGCGTTTTGCACGTCCATTGGGTGATCGGCGCCACATTTAGACGGCCAGATTATCGGGAACAAGCACTTACAGGAATGGTCATTTCTGAAATTCGGGACGATTATTGGGTAGTGTAAATCCACCTTTAAAGGGGCTGTCTAGGTTCAGAGTTGAACCCGGACATATCCCCATTTTTAACCCTCTGGCTGTCCTGGCTGTATCACACAGGGCAAGGGCTGTGTGCCTATATTTTTGCACTGTTAGGAAGAGCCTTCCATCTGGTAGTGTTCCCGGTGATGCCAACGGCTCTCATGGGCCGGATTTAGCGCTGCCCTACCCATTTTACAGGCCAGTGACGTCACCGGGCTCGCTGCTAGGTGGAAGCCTCCGCCTAGCTGTTACCATGGAAAGCCCGGTATGTCGCCAGATCTCCAGAAAATGGCTTTATCCTGCACAATGCATGAAATGCTCTGATACTCATATCAGGGAGGCTGAGTGGGGGAACCCGGACAACTCCCGCTAAGTGCCAAGATGAAAATAGAGTATAAAGGGGCATAGCTGGCGGGAAATGTCGTGTCCTGGGTGCCAGTGGGGGAGACACTTTGCCTTGCCCGGGGTATTTACATACAGGGCAAGAGCACCAATCTGAATCTTTGCCCTAGGTGACATAAAGCTATGGCTCGGGTGCATTCATGCGACTATATGTATTTTGCAGTCTACAAAGTGCAAATTCGCAAAATATGGGTCTTATATGGATTGTCTGTGTGACATTGTTTTTTTTTTGCAGAGCCATTGACTTCAATGGGTCCATGAACCACATTTTGAAGCCAAGTATGGATTGGACATACAGATGCAGAAATCACCTGGAAGACATCTGCTTTCTGCATCAATATGTCTGTTCCGTGAAAACACAGAACATGTCCTATACTTGTCCATAAAATGCAGACCCAAAAAATGCGGATGCAACACCAACCACATCTGTATTTGGAGGATCCACGATTTGCAGACCACAAAACGGATATGTCGTCTGCATGGGGCCTTAGAAGTAGAGCAATCCCCATAACAAACGTTCACACCACCACACACCTACCTCATAGTGTGAAGCAGACACACAGCGTCACGACACGCTCACATATACATACACCATATATATGCAACACACATACACCATATATATGTACACTACAAACACATACCACCCAACTTTTAAAAAGGAGTGGAGCTAAACCATGGAACGGAAGCGCTCATCTCTAGCTGCCGGCGCCAGAGCACCGGATCAGGATTCAGCCGGTAACACGGTTCTCCGATCCGGCTGTAATTTTAACAACCGGATCTATACAACCTGTGGGAACTGGCTGAATCCCATGCCTGGTGTGAAGGCTTCCTGAAGGAAAAAGGACAACACAGCTTTCTGACCAGAAATTTGGCAGAGGACATATTTCGCATTTACTATAATGGAGAAGGGCCGTCATAATGACAACAGAGATGAGGTTTCCTATTCCTGGATTCCCACCAACCGGAATTTTTTTGGCATACTTGGTGTAGATATCATTAATGTTATCAGTCAAAAACTAAATTGATACAGAGCTCTTCTATGTTCCCCACTAATTACGCTGAACTGAATGTGAATAAGAGGGTGGTATTGGCTCAATTACAGTAATTCCCCCAAATAAATACCTGTCCGCTTTCACAATAAACTGGCCAAATTAAACCCTGCTCTATACAGAGTCTACTGAATATATTAGAGAGCACATTGTGGTGGCTTTCACTTCTATGAATAAATGCAAGGAAATCAGGCAGGGTGCTGATCAGCCCAGGCCCATATGCTTCCCTGCACATAATAAACTCTACTTAGGAACATAGTATGAGTATGTCGCTTCCCTTTAAAAGGGCTCAGGTTTCAGTAAGGCTACTTTCACACTAGCGTTTTTAAATTCCGGTATTGAGTTCCGTCAAAGGGGCTCAATACCGGAAAAAAACGCTTCAGTTTTGTCCCCATTCATTGTCAATGGGGACAAAACTGAACTGAAGACAACGGAATGCTCCTGAAAGCATTCCGTTCCGTCTTCAGACCGGAGAACAAACCGCAGCATGCTGCGGTTTGCTCTCCGGTCCAGGCATCCGCACCAAGACGGATCCGGAATGACCCCCAATGGAAGTCAATGGGGACGGATCCGTTTGGTGTGGACACACCAGTAATCCGGATCTGTCCTCCATTGATTTCCAATGGGGGGGCATTCCGGATCCGGCATACATACACACAGACTACATACAAACAAACATACAGACATACATACAAACATACAGACATACATACATACTCACATACTCCCGGGACGCCGGCAGAACGTCTTCACGCGCCTCCTGCACGCTGCGATGACGTTTCCCCACTGCGCCCAGCAGAGGGCGCTGTGGGGAATCGTCATCACTGCGCGCAGGAGGCGCGTGAAGACGTTCTGCCGGCGTCCCGGGAGTATGTGAGTATGTATGTATGTATGTCTGTATGTATGTCTGTATGTTTGTTTGTATGTAGTCTGTGTGTTGTTTTAATGTGTGTCATGTGTGGGGCCGGAGCGCTGCTCCGGCTCCACACATGTATAGCGTTAGCACGGATCCGTCGGCACCCTTTAGGTGCCGGATCCGTGCTAACGCTAGTGTGAAAGTAGCCTAACAGCAGCGAGCAGCAGTGCCAATGAGGTCTTCACACTTCCATATACTTAATCGTTTCCACATGGTCCTTGCAATTGAAATGCAAACTTCTGAAATGCATACGCCCAGTTATCTTCTGGGAACACAAGGCCTTTTCTTACTGCTGCCTTCAGGTTGGGGAGCTGAGGTGAAGCCTGGTGTCACACATGAAGCTCTAAGCACTCTTTGTGTTACAGGCCTGCAGCAGGCTAGGGACTGCAGCCAGGACTGTGGAGGAACTATTACTAGGCCGCTCCATCTTAATGGCAATGTCGTTTACAGCTTGCAGCAACTGCATGCAGATAATTGAATCGGTATCATGTACCTGTCCAGAATTTCTATTCTTTCAGCGCCTCCTTAGACAATGTTCACATCACGTTTTTAGCAACCTGTTAAAATTGTCCATTTCTTGATTTTTTCAGAAAGGGATCTGTAGGTTTTTAATACGATCTCAGTCACAGTTAATGGGGTTGTCTCACTTCAGCAAATAGCATTTATCATGTAGAGAAAGTTATATAAGCCCACTTAGTAATGTATTGTGATCATCTATTTTGCCTTCTTTGCGGCGGGATTCATTTTTCAATCAAATTATACACTGATCGTTTCCATGGTTAAGACCACTCATAGACGTCAGAAGGCGTCTATTTTATACTTTTTTTTCTAATTTAAAATCTGTACAGGCAGTATTTTATTTTATGGGGCACACATCATAGATGAGAGCAGACCCCTTCCAGGCAAGAAGTTTACAGGCGTGAACCGGAAGCACGGTGAAGACCAGGAGCCATGGATCCTGAATGGAGTGGCAGGGAGCAGGTCCTGCTATCTTAGGTGGATTGGGCAATTAAAAAAAAATTCTAGACAATCCCTTTAAGGCCCTTTTACATGGGCCAATGCAAATGGCAAGGAGACTTTTCTGTACAATTCAATTATACTTTCTTGATTATTACTGACATTTCCAATGTATGATTTTCTTGTGATCTGTACTGTGACATCCTTGCTGCCACAAATATAGAAGGAGAGCAAAATAGGAGATTCGAAATGCTACAGTAGATAAGTCAGTGGGGGAGGGGGGATTTATTATTAGCAGAATATAAGAAGTCAGTTTTGCTTCAGTCTGTGTTGGAGTACTTTATGCCACATTTATCAAATGTCACAGGTTGTTTGATAAATGTGGCTTATCCTTAAACCTAACACTACTGTCTAGAGAAGCTCCTCCACTTTTCCTACTCCACCCTCCTCCTGGAATGAGATTGCGACTTATTTGCGACTTTTTAAAAAAGTCTCAATGATAAATCTGGAGTGAAACTAATTAACATAGCTGACCACACCCACTTTTCCTCCCATATTACAAAACTGGAGTGAGTGGTGTACACATGCAAAAAGTTCCAAAATTTTGCACGAGTGTAAAAAGTCGCAAATTTTTACACAATCGCATAAATTTAGCGCAAGGGAGTGCAAAAAAAAAAAAAAAAAAAAAAAATCGGAAAAGCTCTATTTTGCGACTTTTTGATGCCTGAATTCTGGACTGAAGGTATGGTAAATTAGGGCCATTGACTTTATATGACGGCCTCGAAAACAAAGCTTTTTAAATTAAAGGGGTTTTCCAGGATTTTACTACTGATGACCTATCCTCAGAATAGGTCCTGAGTATCTGATCGGTGGGGGTCCGACACCCGGGACCCCCGCCGATCAGCTGTTTGAGAAGGTACCGGCACTCCAGTTAGCGCCGCTACCTTCTCGCAGCTTACCAAGCACAGCGCCGTACATTGTATATCGGCTGTGCTTGGTATCGCGCTCAGCACCACTCGCTTGAATGGGGCTCAGCCACTCCTAGGCCACGTGACCGATGAACGTGACGTCACTGGCCTAGGAAAAGCTAAGAGAAGGCCACAGTGCTCACGGGAGCCCCGGTACCTTCTCAAACAGCTGATCAGCGGGGGTCCCGGGTGTCAGACCCTGAAGATAGGTCATCAGTAGTAAAATCCTGGAAAACCCCTTTAAAGAATTGTCATAAAACTAATGTCCTTACCTAGTAAGGTGGAGCTCTGCCCTGTACAGTCACATTAGGCAGTGTAATCCCTGATTATACTACAGTACACTGGCACGTGTCAGCTTCAAAGGCCTGCTATTCAGGGAACCAACATAACAAAATCACGGATGACTTTCTATTGTAATTGACTTGATAAATGAAATGAATTTCAGCCGAACTGCATTTGTCAACACTATTCCACAGCCAAGACTTGCTTAGCGTTACAAGCGCTCAGGGACCGGCTCTAAGTAATACCCTTTCTAATGCCGCCATACTTCTTATTTTATTTATTTGCCCTAAGTGAGAGCCTGATAAAATGCAGGCATTACAATTTCCAAAGCCACAGAACAGTTTCCTGCTCTGTCACAAAAAAAGGTTCTTTCTCTCGCAGACACAGCGAGGATAATGCGATACTTCTCCAATAAGATGAATGCATTCCGGGACACAGACCAGCAAACACAATATGAAGCATTTTATTGAGGGACTGCATTATGAAACGTCAGGTGTCACAGAGGACAAGTTTAATGACTTGCTGCATATATATACTGTGTATGTGTGTGTGCGTATGTGTGTGTGTATATATATATATATATATATATATATATATATATATATAAATTACTGAGCATAGCGGTAACCTCTAAAGCTAGAAAAATGTTTGACTTACTGAATATTACACTATGATGTCGATTTATTACAACTGTGTGGTGTAAAAATGCAATTTCTTAGTAAAAAAAAAAAAGTAATAACAGAAAAAAAATACACTACCCAGCTGTACATTATAAAAGGCCAAGAACGTGACATCCCTGGCATAGGAAGAGGCTGATTAGCGGGGTGCCGGAATGAATTCAATGACAAACATTTGTAATGTGATTTTCCCACAGGGACTCAAAACGCAAGGATATTTGTGTGGCTTGGGGGGAGTCCCTTGGACGTCAGTGGCTGCCATGTAGGTGCTCAACCCCGACACACAACACACACTAGGGTTAATTTGGTAGGATAGTTGTGTGGCTGGTGTAACTCCCTGTCCCCGGACATCAGTGGCTGCTATATGAGTGCTTGAAGCCAGCACACAACGCTCACTAGGGTCAAATTCGCCAATTTACCCATTTGTATATTTTCAGAGTGTGGGAAGTCAGATTACCTGGAGGAAACCCATGCTAACATGGGGAGAACATACAAACTCCATGCAGATGTTGTTCCTAGCTGGATGTGAACGAGGACCCCAGCGCTGCAAGGCACCAGTACTAACCTAAAATAGGCCATCGATACTAAAGTCTCCAAAAAACACTTTAAAGGAGTTTTGTCACTTCAACAAATTACATTTATCGTGTTTTCCTACAATGTGCAAGCATGACCATCACTGCTTGATTACAGGGTGGTTGTAACCATGGAAACGAGCAGTGTATAATGTGATGGAAAAATGAATCCATGAAGCAATATGGACAATCACAATACATTACAGCACAGTGACTCAGTGGTTAGCACTGGTGCCTTGCAACACTGGGGTCCTGGGTTTGAATCCGATCAAGGACAACAACATGGAGTATGTATGTTCTCCCCGTGTTTGTGTGGGTTTCCTCCAGGTACTCTGGTTTCCTACAACACTCCAAAAATATACTGACAGGGGAAAGTGAGTGATGATAATATCTGTAAAGCACTATATAAGTGTGTAAAATAATTTAACAATAATTAGTAAGTGCCTTGTATTAACTCAGTCTACATGATAAATGGCATTTGCTGAAGTGACACAACCCCTTTAAGATACATTACGCGTTGCCTTAAAATGGGATTTGCAATGATTTTGGATACTGACTTTTGCTGATAAACAGATAACGTACACTAGTAAAAGTATTGTGTGCAATCAGTGAAAATAGTCATTTTCCCTTTAACCTGAAGGTCAGTAAAAGGCAGCTAGCTGGGATTGGTTTTCAGAAGGAAATCAGCATTGAGAGGAGTTTAGGAGAGTGCTCTACATCTAATATGCTTCCTTTGTTTTATCTTCTATCATTTTTCCCCAGACCTTTAGGACTCCCACTGGGCAGTAATGTGTCTTGAAATTTCAATGTTTTCTCACTCCTGAAATCCTACTCTTCTCCAGACAGACACCCAACATCTGGCCTGGGAGCGGGGTGTGCCTGCTAGGCACGATCAGCTGTTATCTTAATGAGAACAAACCCAAACCGGGCACATTTCTACAAGATTACGTGTATAAGGCGGAATCATTTACAGGACAAATTCATAAAATGTAAGACTATACCCACTCCATTATAACTACAAACAAGGTTCATACCAATTCCCTGCTCTCGGACAAAAGAGTCTGAAAGAAACAACTGTTGGAGGGACCAGAAAACAATACAAGAATCCTAAAAAAGAAGGTATTAGAGAGATATAGGGGGTACGATTTCTCCTTGTGGACACTCCCTAGCAGGCATATAGAGTCTTAGACACACAATGCGGATCACACACATTTTTCTTTACGTGGATTCTTATGTAGAAAGACAGCAGCATAATACAGTACCAGCAAAGTAGACAAACTGTACGCTCATGTACGCTTTGATTTTTCGTGCCATACAGATTTTGAAGTATGCCTCATGTCAATTCTTTGGGAAGTTCTTTTCAAAGCAAGGTTTTGAGATTTGTGGCAATTCTCATCAAAAGATACAAATAACACTTGAGATTCTTAGTGTGGATTTAGGGGGTCATTTATCAAAGTGGTGTAAAGTAGAACTGGCTTAGTTGCCTATAGAAACCAATCAGATTCCACCTTTCATTTTCCAAAGGAGATGTGAGATATGAAAGATGGAATCTGATTGGTTGAGCAACTAAGCCAGTTCTACTTTACACCACTTTGATAAATGACCCCCATAGTGCAGAAACGCACAGAAATCCAAATGAAACATTAATGCGGAATTTCGGCAGGACAGTCCGCACCCATGTGTACATAGCCTAACAGGCCATGAAAATTAGTGCACAGATTTTTTTTCTGTTTTGGAAAGGGAGCTAATTAGTATACCCAGAGGGGCACTGCATGACCTATAAGACTCCTTATACCTCATATAAACTCTCCACAAAGAAAATACAGTAATTTTTCGCTTTATAAGACACACCTGACAAGACACACCCCAGAATTTAGAGTAGGAAAATAAGAAAAAAATATTTTTTATCACACCTCATATCAGACCCCCCATAAATTTCAGGACATCACATCAGACCCCCATATCAGCCCTCCATGTCAGAATCCCATCAGCCCTCCATGTCAGAGCCCATCAGACCTCAGATCAGCCCATCAGCCCCCATATCAGCCCACTGTGCTCCCATCAGACCTCAGATCAGCCCACTGTGCCCTCATATCAGCCCACTGTGCCCTCATATCAGCCCACTGTGCCCCCATCAGACCTCAGATCAGCCCACTGTGCCCCCAATATCACCCCACTCTGCCCCATCAGACCTCAGATCAGCCCATCAGCCCCCATATTAGCCCACTCTACCCCCATCAGACCTCAGATCAGTCCATCAGCCCCCATATCAGCCCACTGTGCCCCCATCAGACCTCAGATCAGCCCACTTGCCCCCATCAGACCTCAGATCAGCCCACTGTGCCCCCAATATCACCCCACTCTGCCTCCATCAGACCTCAGATCAGCCCACTATGCCCCCATATTAGCCCACTGTGCCCCATCAGACCTCAGATCAGCCCACTATGCCCTCAGATCAGCCCACTGTGCCCCCGTATCAGCCCACTCTGTCCCATCAGACCTCAGATCAGGCCCCATATGAGCCCACTTTACCCCCATCAGACCTCAGATCAGCCCAGCAGCCCCCATATCAGCCCACTGTGCCCCCATCAGACCTCAGATCAGCCCACTATGCCCCCATATCAGCCCACTGTGCCCCCATCAGACCTCAGAGCAGCCCACTGTGCCCCCATCAGACCTCAGATCAGCCCACTGTGCCCCCAATATCACCCCACTCTGGCCCATCAGACCTCAGATGAGCCCATCAGCCCCCATATTAGCCCACTCTGCCTCCATCAGCCCTCAGATCAGCCACTCTGCCTCCATCAGACCTCAGATCAGCCCACTCTGCCCCATCAGACCTCAAATCAGCTCACTGTGCCCCCGTATCAGCCCACTGTGCCCCCATCAGACCTCAGATCAACCCCCATATGAGCCCACTTTACCCCCATCAGACCTCAGATCAGCCCAGCAGCCCCCATATCAGCCCACTGTGCCCCCATCAGACCTCAGATCAGCCCACTATGCCCCCATATCAGCCCACTGTGCCCCCATCAGACCTCAGAGCAGCCCACTGTGCCCCCATCAGACCTCAGATCAGCCCACTGTGCCCCCAATATCACCCCACTCTGGCCCATCAGACCTCAGATGAGCCCATCAGCCCCCATATTAGCCCACTCTGCCTCCATCAGCCCTCAGATCAGCCACTCTGCCTCCATCAGACCTCAGATCAGCCCACTCTGCCCCATCAGACCTCAAATCAGCTCACTGTGCCCCCGTATCAGCCCACTGTGCCCCCATCAGACCTCAGATCAACCCCCATATGAGCCCACTTTACCCCCATCAGACCTCAGATCAGCCCAGCAGCCCCCATATTAGCCCACTGTGCCCCCATCAGACCTCACCTGACTGTGTGCAGCGTTAGGTCATAGTGCACATGTATAGAGCAGTGCTGGTTAGATTAATTTTTCCATCACAATATACACTGCTCGTTTCCATGGTTGGATTATGCGCACTCCTGCCGTCCTGGCACTTTTTCCTATATTGTGCAAGCACGACCCCTGCTGCTGGATTACAGGTTGGTCGTAACCATAGAAACAAACAGTATATAATGTGATTGAAAAATTAATCTAGTAAGCAAAGGAGGCAATATGGACAATCACAATACATTAGTCAGTGTCTTATATTAACTTTCTCTACATGATAAATGCCATTTGCTTAGAGAAGAACTCCCGCAAAAATGTTTATTCTCTGACCTGTTAGAAAGGTGCATGATATAATCTGTAGTGATTGTCATTTTCTTATCAGTGACTGTTTCTGTGAGTAAAAACCTCTCTTCTTATTGTAGCTGGGTCATGTGACCAACTCCCTGACCTCCAACTGACCCAGGACAGAAAGCCAGTAACTGCTCTATTCATTCCTATGGGAGCCTCACTTTCAGTCTCATAGGAATACATAGAGAATTAGACTTCCTGTCCACACATAAGTCTATGTGTGAGTTGGTGGGTCTAATTGCTGGTCACATGACACAGATAAGAAACTTCAGGATGACAGAAGTCAAAAATTCAGACACTGGTAAGAAAATGATATTCACTACAGATTATATCATGTACATTTCTAGCAGGACATGGCATAAATTTTTTGTCGGGAGTTCTTCTTTAAGTGAGACAACCCCTTTAAGTCTCCAGGCCTATAAATAAAAGGCCGATCATTGACATAAAGGAAAGTCTCCTTCCAACAGGTGGTGCAAGAGAAACGCTTTCTTTTCTTTTTGGAAAGAAAGGTTATTTGGATATTGGAGAGATATTCATTACAAACAGTGCAGTTACCCGTAGAAAGTTGACATTTTTTATTCTAAACTGAAAAAAGATCAGAGCAATAACTGGACATTATGATTGTTACAAGAATGGCGATTAACAAGTTATATCTACATATGTGGTCAGATAGATGTTATTTCCAACTGCCATACAGGCAGGCTAGTAAAGGACATCTGCTCAATATTAAGGCCATAATAATTAACAACCAATAAACGAGCGCCCCCCCTTTCTGATTTGACATTTGTGAAAACCAAACAGATGCAGGAACAATATTTGCATTATTTCCTAAGTCTATGGGCAGAAACACACATGAAATATTAACATGAATGAATTACGGAGGGGTACCCATCTGCCAAGTTTTCTCCAATCATCTCATCTGATGTGCTGACTATTCAGAAGGAATAATGTATTTACCTCCCAGTGACTGAACACCAGCTGGGGGCTGGCCAGGCCACTTGTCCTCTTTCTTATTTCATCAGCAAAGCCAAAGCTTTCGGCCACGGGTAACACAGCCTTAATGATGAACATGTCTGTTCCTTCTTTCATCTCCTCCAACAAGACACGACCTTCTCTTTTAGAAAGTACACCATACACACGACCTGCAAAAATGTTCAAAAGACAAACAGAAACTGTGAAACAAGTAGTAAACAGCACTAGAATAATTTTTCTGAACCACTTCATTTCATTCCCTGCCTTCCCGGTACCATAACTTTTTTATTTTTCCTTTCACATAGCTTTACTTTGTAATGACACAATTTAATAGTGCATACAATGTACCAGGACGTTGGGAAATAAAAATCTAAATGTGGTGGAATTGGGCGGGAAACCTCCCCCCCACAATTCTGCAACATTTTTAGGGGTTTTGTTTATACAGTGTTCACTATACAGTAAAACTGACCAGTCAGTACAGTTACAACAATGCCACATTTATATAGTTTTTCATGTGTTTTAATACTGAAAAAAAACTTTGGAAAAAATTACATTTTGTCCACTGTGTGATGGCTCATTTTTTGTGGGAAGATCTGTAGTTTTTATTGATACCATTTTTGGGTGTATTCGACTTTATCACTTTTTATTCAATTCTTCTGGGGAGGTAAAGTGATGAAAGAAATGGCCAATTAGTCGTTTTGATTTTTTTTTCTATTACAACCTTCACCATATGGTCTAAATATTTTTATACTTTAATAGTACGGGCATTTTCCAACATGGCGATGCCTATGTCATATTTTTTTGATTAATACATAAATTGCAACCGCACACCGCTACCAGATAAAGCACAAAATGCCATAGTGATAGAGTATTCCAAAGCTCATGCTATGCTTGTTTAATAAATCAGACTCTTGGCAAATATATTTTGTACAAAATTATCTGAGCCCATTCACCGAAATCTTCAAGGTGTTCTCTGCAGAATGGGAACCTAACACTATCTCCTACCTGTTACATGACTCTATATCACTGTGGCATTTTGTGCTTTATCTGGTAGCGGTGTGCGGTTGCAATTTATGTATTTTCCTTTGACATGTATTTAGCCATCGCAACCAGCACCTGCACTCTGGGATGTGCTGACTGAAATTTCTCTTTTTTTCTTTATATTTTTTGATTGTTTATTTTTATTCTCCTTTTGGGTAAAGGGGGGATGGTTTGAACTTTTATATTTTTACTTTTTACATTTTTTAAAAACTTTTTTTAGGCCCCCAAAGGGACCCCAACATCCAACCATAAGATTGCCGTTTCTATTTAGTAGTGGAATTTTGTTCATTTCTGAGTACAAGATTCAGTATATTTCAGTGCCGTGCTGCCACCTGCAGGCCCGAATTGGAATATACCAGTAATTGGCCTACAAGCCTTGCACAGGCTCGGACCTATTACTACTAAGGAATTCCTTCCCCATCTCACCACGGGTTGGTTTTCCTGCCCAGGAAGTATGCACTTCCATGTTTTTTACCTTTAAGATGCCGTGGTCACATTTGGCCACAGTATCTGAGGGATTCAATGTCTGTGATCAACATTATTACTGATCGCAGATTAGCCTAGGGTGTCTGCTGTGTGAAACAGCACGCACAATTCTTAAAGACCCTACAGCCAACATATCTAATCAGCACTAGAGATGTGGCTAACATAGGTGCCTATGTCACATCACAATGGAAACCTCATAGCGGCATTGTACACTATAAGTATAAGCTCTGTACTATAGAAATATACGGTACTGTGCAAAGGTTTTAGGCAGGCGTAGAAAATTATGCAAAGTAAGAATGCTTTAAAAAATAGAAGTGTTAATAGTTTACTCTTATCAATGAACAAAATGCAAAGTGAATGAAGAAAAGAGCTATCGAGTCAATAGAGTCAATATTTGGTATGACCCCTCTTTGTCTCCAAAACAATTCTTCTAGGTACACTTGCACACAGTTTTTGGAGGAACTTGGAAGGGACAACGTGGAGAACTAACCACAGATCTTCTGTTGAAGTAGACTTGCTCAAATCCTTCTATTTCTTCATGGAATCCCAGACAGACTCTATGATGATCGAGTCTGTCTGTGAGTACATGAAGAAACAGGATCTCAGCAAGCCTACATCCACAGAATTCCCATTGAAGTTGATGGGGTGCATGGCTTGTGGACAGAGTTCACATGGATTTTGTTGCGGATTATGCACCGAAAAGCTGCATGAAAATTTTGCTGTTCAGATGAGACATTATGAGGAATGTCTCTTCAGTTTTTTAAGCTCATAGTTCAACATTTCCTGGGGAGAATGCTGCTTTATGCTCCATTGGCAATTAAGAACATGACCTACTGATGTAATCTAGTACCATATTTTTCGCTTTATAAGACGCAC
This sequence comes from Rhinella marina, assembly GCA_900303285.1. NCBI lineage: Eukaryota > Metazoa > Chordata > Amphibia > Anura > Bufonidae > Rhinella > Rhinella marina. The sequence continues at coordinate 200,969 of ONZH01015198.1, forward strand.
CTGAAGATAAGACGCACCACAGGTTTTAGAGATAGTAAATAACAAAAAAAATTTTTTTTCAACCAAAATGTGGGCTAAAATATGTGCAGTACATGGGTGCATACCTATGGATGAGGGGGGTTATAGTCATATAATATAAACACTGTCCAGTGTACCGTAATTGACCTAAGTGTTATAACCACCCTCATCCAAAGGAATGCACCATATACCGCAGTACATGGGTGTGTTCCTATATATATATATATATATATATATAAATAAATCACAGAAAAAAATATTTAATGCACTAACAAAATAGATGCAAACAATATATAAACTAAGCCTATTTTGTTAGTGAATTAAATATTTTTTTCGGTGATTTGTGCATTTTAAACTAATTGCACATTCTGGATACGCAAGAGAAAGAAAAGCATTTCCCCAGCAGTCAGTCTTATGATTTGAGATGAGCGAAGTTTTGTAAAATTCGATTTGGCTGCTTCGTCACGGGTGCAATGACAGGGAGCTGCGATAGCGTTCATACATGATTGAGGCATCTGACAGTAATAATACAGTGTAAAATTAACATTAAAAAAAATTAAATCATACTTTCCGCCTCCATTTGCTTGCAACGCGGCCCGAGATGACATCATCACGCCAGCCGGTGTGGTGACGTCATATGTCACCAGGCACGGGATTTCAGCTGAGATCTTCAATCAAGATGGCGGCGGCCGGCCCGTCATGAGCAAATGGAGGAGGTAAGTATGATTTTTTTTGTTTTTCACACTATTTTAGGTTAAATCAATTTGCTACCACAAAGCACGATGAAATTTGGAATTTAATTTGAATCAAATTTATCCTGAAGTTTGGATCCAACTCCACTTTGTTGGATTAGATTCGCCTATACGTATAATCTAGTGAACACATCAGGAATTAGGATTATATACAAACTTTTATGGCATGCCGTAAATTCCATGAAACTTTGAATAGTGAAGGCGCATATTTTATGGGAATCTATGGTGTGTATGTACCGTATATATAGAATAATGTGCCCCCTATTATAAAAGGATTAATCCCTGACATACAAAAACATGAGGCTGCAGGTCCATCACATTTATACAAGTCACAGAACTCTGAGATGACTTCTAATATTCTTATGCTAGGTTCACAGTGTGTTTAGCCCACTGCTGGGCTTTCAGTAAGGGGTTTACATTTGAGTACCCCAAATATTTCAAAAATTTCTAATTCTACTGGACCAGGAGAAACAAGGCGAGAGAAAAAGAGAGACAAAGAGACAGACATTTTCCAGGAAATCAGAGCGTTTTCTCAATAACTTCAACCCAACTCAAACTTCAATCAAATTTTAAAGAGTCACTGTATTTTTGCACAATTTCCTTTCATTTAATGGAGAACGTGTAACTAGCAAATTTCTAAATCGCTTCATTTAAAAAAATATGCCTGGATCCACCTGAAAATAAACTGTAAAGTCATGACCACTAGGGGTCTGACTTCCACCTAAGCTGTTAGCCACTGCCTGTTGTCAGGCAAGATCCGTCCCTAGTGAGAGAGACACAGAAGACGATTGAGAGGAAGTGGGGGCCTGTCAGAGCTAGCTGACATCATGAACCTAATAAAAGAACTGCTTCTATACTGCTTCTGAACACCATGGGAGCTTCCTGTGTGTCTGCAAGCGTGATTTATCCCTCCTTATCTGTTCTGTGAGCTCCAGAGCTAAAAACAAACATATTGGGAAGTAATGGAAAGGATGTCATAGCAGTACAGTGCTAGCAGAAGGAATACCCCTTCTGCTTGTGAGTGAAATGCATCTAGCTGTGCAGCTGAAATGGGGAATAATATGGCTGAAAAAAACATTAGGGAAGCCAAAACACAATTTCACAGTTATGATTGTACAAAGAGGCACAGCTATTATGTTTTATTGTTTTTTTTTTTTTTTAGAACTCAGGTACGCTTTAAGAAATTTGCTCATTCAGTTCACTGAGGCACTTCTTTGGCCTTTATAAAACTCACTATCGACTAATGAAATAAAAAAACATTCATATACCGTTATAAGCCTTACGTCTGAGATCAGTAAAATGCTGTGCGAGGCATGATGGTAAAAGCTTTAAGCCAGTACATATGGAGTTCATTGTAAACTGCAGTCACAGAAGAATTCCAGACATCAATAGGTCAGTTATTCTGTTCTGCAGTGATTTATCAGATCACATGTTTACCAGTGAGCCGCTACAGTTTATGTGCAGCGTTGTATACATGACACTTGACATTCGTGGTCAGGGATCATTATGCTGTGTTACAATCTGTAGTTTACGTTCAGAAGGCAATAAATTACGCTTGTGCTCGTAAAGACAAATTTATCATGCATTTTACTACTTTAAGGACTAGCTACGACAGAATGGACTAGGAATGAAAGGTTCCAAGCATGATTAGATTTCATATATCAAGTCGTCAAGAACGTAGCACTAAAAGTCGCTCTGAAACTACTGTAAAACATCTGTACATCTTGAAGACACTACGGACATGAGAGCGTACCTTCTCCTAGTACTGGGATTCCTGACCTAAAATCTCATTCTAAGGCTACATTCACACAACCGTATGTGTTTTGCGGTCCGCAAATTGCGGATCCGCAAAACACGGATACCGGCTGTGTGAATGTAGCCGGCCCTATGATAGAACTGCCTATTCTTGTCCGCGATTGCGGACAAGAATAGGACATGCTCTATCTTTTTTGCGGGGCCGCGGATCGGACCTACGGATGCGGACAGCACATTGTGTGCCGTCCACATCTTTTGCGGCTCCATTGAAATGAATGGGTCCGCACCCGTTCCGCAGATGCGGACCCAAAACTACGGTCGTGTGAATGCACCCTAATCTAAGGATTCTAGGTTATATAAAGTTATAGCATAGTAAATATTGGCCAGTCTATATATAAAGTGACTTTAAGGCTGGGATCATGACCACATTTGGATGCCAATAATTGTGTGGCATTACCATGAGTAGCACAACTTAAAGGGGTATTTCCATCTCAGAACAGGGCAGGAAAGCGCTGCCCCCATAGGATTGAATAGGAGGGCACCACGCTTGTGCGGCCACCGCTCTCATTCATCTCTACAGGGCAGACGGAAATAGCTGAGCCAACGCTCGGCTATTTTTGGTGGCCCCATAGTAGTGAATGGAGGGCGGCTGCGCATGTGTGGTGCACGCTCCACAATCTTTAGGGGTCCTAGTGATATGCCTCTGTTGTCTGAGATGGGAATACCCCTTTAAAAAAAATTACCTTGCAACCAGAGCCCTTGTACAAAATCATACAAAACTTTCCCATATGGAAATATTGGAAGTCACAGTAATGTCACAATTTTAGCCTGGGCGATTGCATATCTCTGTGGTTTGCATTTTTGGATGGGTTTCCACCCAGAGAAAATCCATAGTAGAGTCAGCGTAATATCCAGGGCTACACGATAACTTGCAGTCCCGCACAGTAAGATGGCAATGTCATGCTACCACACTGCACCTAATGATAGCAAGCGTGGTCACACAGTGGTCTGGAGGTTGTCTCAGCTGTGACACTACAGTCTGCAGAAACCAAACAGTGCGTCCAACAAGGACATCAGCCATTCTAATGTTGTGCGGTCACAAGTATATAGTACTGAGTAAATTTGCACTCTATGTATTAAATCAGAAAAATCTGCACTATGATATCAGACGGGCATAGACATTTTATGCACTAAAAATCTGCATCAAACATGTAACATGTGAAAGTGTCCTTCCATTACCCTTCCATATCCCAGTACCATCTAGTATCCACGTGTTTATTTTCTAAGGCCAGTTTTACATCTCCATTTTGTACTCCGGGACTCTGTTCTGGAGGAACTACTGGAGTTATCTTATTCAGCGTAGCCGAACACTGCTCAATCCCCATTCATTATAACATGATCTGGCGGGTTTCCGGAATAAATGCTGCCTTTCTGCTGGAGAAGCATTTATGTCGGAAACCTGTCGGATCCCCGCCAGATCCCATTATACTGAATGGGGATCCGGCAGCCTGGCTATTCTGGACATGGTTAACTCCGGTAGTGTTTTTCTGCCAGAACAGATTACTAAATGCGAAGATGTAAACAAACCCTAATATAACTAAATAATAGCGATCACTAAATACGGACTTTAAAGTAAGTGGGCGTCCAAAGCATTCATTTCCTGACAGTCTGAGGGCTTGTCACATCTGCGTTAGAAGCTCCCTTCAGGGACTCCGTAGCCGAATCGGTCAAAAAAAAGCAGACAAAAAGTTCCGTTTGCAGGACTTTTTTGTCTGGTAAGAGAAAAGATTCCGAAAAGAAACTAAATAGCCTTCACTGTAATCAGTGGAGCCTGTTCAGCTCTGCTCATCTCTGTTATGTGCCGACTAACGATATTTTGTTTGTTTTGCTCTTTTAACAGACCAGAACAGTGGATGTATATAGTAGTGGTGTAAACTCACCCTTAGGGCCCGTTCACACGACCGTGTAAACGGGTCCGCATCTATTCCACAATTTTACGGAATAGATGCGGCCCCGTTCATTTCAATGAGAGTGGACAGGAACAGCTCCTCAAAAAAAAAAAATTGAACAATAGAGCAATAGCGGCCAAGAATAGGCATTTTGAATGGGGGACCGGGCTGTGTGTTCTACAAATTGTGGAACACACACTGGTCGGCATCCGTGGTATTGCGGATCCGTAATACCATGGCCGCCTGAACGGCCCCTTAGGGTCCAGTTAAGGCGGGTGAGCCGGTCACTAAGTGCTTTGTAAAAGGGCCTTTTACACAGTGACCACATTGTCTATAAAGAAATTAATCATACGCCAGTCTTTAAAATTACAGTAAATTTGTCAGGACCTGGGAAGCTATGCCTCTCAGCTAAGCCTTATCCCTAAACACTCACTTTTCAGAAAAGTGGCGAATATAGCATAAAACTACCAAAAGCTGCAGATTTTTGTGCCAATGGCGCCTACGCAAAAATGTGAATAATTTTAATGCCTCTTTTCTGTCGAGCGTGGCGGTGGTGGTGGCGGGGGGGGGGGTTGATAAACTCCCCCTGCCAATATTCATGGTCACTGAAGTTGGTGTATTTGCTATGCAGATTCCTGAATGGTTACAAGGAGAGTGCTAAGTTATCATAATATCATTGTGTGATGAAGTTGATAGTTGTAGTATCTATGCTGACTCCTAAGAGGCTCATCATACATCAAGCTCATACTTCAGCTGCACTCTAGTAGAAGATGGCAAGGGACTAGTGATGAGCGAGCCGGAGCGGCAAGATTCGGGATTCGCACGAATCTTGCCCGCTTCGGCTCGGCATCCCGAGGCAGCGCGGATTCGTGAAGATTCGAGAGTCACTGCCAATTTGAAATGCCCGGTTTTTTCAGCCAATCAGCATCAAAGGGAAGCCTGTGGGAACGCCTGCTGTGATGTAACAGCCCCTATACCTCCCCAGCAGTGATTGGCTGGCAGTGACCTAAATTTATATAAGGAAGGGACCTGCAGCATCAGCCTCAGGCCTCATTCACACGTCCGCAAAAATCGTCCGCATCCGATCCGCAATTTGCGGACCGGTTGCGGACCCATTCACAGTCAATGGGGCCGCAAAAGATGCATCCGCACTTCCGTTCCGTGGGTCCAAAAAAAAATAGAACATGTCCTATTCTTGTCCGGATCCACGGACAGGAAAAGGCATTTCTATCATGTGCGTTCCGCAAATTGCGGACTGCACATGGGCCGCTGTCCGTGTTTTGCGGATCCGAACACCAAACGGACGTCTGAATGAGCCCTTAGGGAGCCTCAGAGGCATCCCTACATGCTGCCCCTGGTGTTTCCTATGCATTTCCAAGGTGTTTCCATCATTTTCTGAGGTTTTCACATGTTGGGGCAAATTTGACTGTGCAGAACCTTTGGCCCCTGCAAAAAGATTCGGGTCTCCCATAGACTTTAATGGGATTCGTGATTCGGCCCAAATCCATGAATCCCGCAGTGGGATTCGGGCTGAATACCGAATCCCGAATCTTTTAGGATTCGCTCATCTCTACAAGGGACCCAATGAACAACCTCATGTAAGTAAAGGAAACTTTAAGAGGAACGTTGGTTCTGTAAGCCAGCACAAAAGCTGCATTTTATTTTTGCCTGGAGTAAGACTTTAAAAGAATATTCCCAAAACAGGATCTTCTGACACATCAATGTTTGGCACAATCTATCCAAAGCTGAGGAGCACCAGGGGAACTGAAGTCCTGGTCCTTCATCAATGAGATCTTTATACTGTTCAGACCACACTAATTTGAGAACAGACCTTTATCCAAACCTCAACCAGAAATAGTTGTTGTCCACTAATAAACCACTTTGAAAGTTTTTAATATACTGGCACGTGAACCCTACAATGGACTATGAATCATCACATTACAAACCTTAAATCCATTGAACAATCACTTCTGACTACACTAAAAAGTATCCTGTTTCCTTTGGTGCTGGAATATATTCTCTTGCTACACATCTCCCTGGAAAGAAGCTTTTCTTATAAGTTATTGATGGCACTGTGAAAACTTCTAAAGACTTCACGAAAAAAAAAGCCTTTTACAATTTGCTTTTGGCAATGTTATTTTATTGTGTTTAGTGATAGCAGTTCTATGATGTGCTAGTCACAGACATGTACATGGTAACTGATCCCCACAGCTAGTCACATTTAACACTGCACCCAAGCCTTGGTCGCAACACAACAATAGATCACCTAAAATCCATAGCCATGTTTTCCTAAATCAATGAGCATGTTTTTTTTTCTTTTAGGCTATGGTCACAAAAAAATCGATATGCATATTCCATGGCAGAAAGTGGGAACAGCCGGATATTAGCCAGCGATGTGCTGAAGATTACGTGTCTAAGGGCTCGTGCACAGGAACGTATTTTCTTTCCGTGTCCGTTCAGTTTTTTTTGTGGACCACATGTGGAACCATTAATTTCAATGGGTCCGCAAAAAAAATGGAAGTTACTCCATGTGCTTTCCGTTTCCATATGTCCGTACTTCCGTTCCGCAAAAAAAAAAAAAAAAATAGAACATGTCCTATTATTGTCCGCATTACGGACAAGGATAGGACTGTTCTATTAGGGGCCAGCTGTCCCGTTCCGCAAAATACGGAATGCACACGGACATCAGCTGTATTTTTTGTGGATCCGTTTTTTGAGGACCGCAAAATACATACGGTCGTGTGCATGAGTTCTTGATCAAAGTTGCCCTGTCATATGGGCCACATCCCATCTGTGCAGGCCCAAAAGCTGGATATTCATGGTTGAATTCATGTGATTTTATTGGAGGTAGATTCTCATGTGCAATCTTGTGACAAACTAGTGACAAACCTCTAGATCAGGGCTGGCCAACCTGAGGCTCTCCAGCTGTTGTAAAACTACAACTCCCACCATGCCCTGCTGTAGGATGATAGCTGTAGGCAGTCTGGGCATGCTGGGAGTTGTAGTTTTGCAACAGCTGGAGAGCCGCAGGTTGGCCAGCCCTGCTCTAGATGTTAGTGGGGTCCTTAATCTCAATGCAGTAATAGGAAAACCCCAACATTCAAATATTGCTTTGGAGAAAGTCATTGGAATACCCATGATACAACATACCGTAGTAGTAAAATATGCTCAATTTACAGATGTTATCAAATGCTCTTAGGTATGGAATATAATAGTGTTCAAAAGCAAAAATATCCTGTAAAAAGGTTATAATAAAATCATTTATATCATTTATTACTCCATGGCATTCCTTACAAAAAATAGTGGGTGTTTTTGAACTTAAGACTGCTATTTTTGTCAATGACACATGCTTTTGAGATCTGCAATACAACAAATGAACTCTCAGAAGATAGCCCAGGGCCTGCTGGATAGTGTTCTTTCAGAAGCAAAGATTCAAAAGGGAAGTTTGATGATGAACATTTGTTAAATCTGCCTTGGGCCTTGAAGTTTTCAGTGTTGAAGAAAAAATAAATTTGGCGACTCAAAAATTCCTCAAAATTATTATTATTTCTTTGCTCTTCAGAAACATCAAAACATCTTCTTACTCAATTAATATTAGAGGAAAGAACTCACTCTGTCCTCGCATTAATATCAAATAATTCACTGTTTGATGAATACAGGCACCAAACATTTAGGTTACCATATAGCTGGCAAAAATTTATAAGAAAAATTCATTTACATGCAGAGGCTGCTATGGTCAGCTTCCATCCAGTTACCTCTTTCATATACTCCTTGTTTTGGAACAAGTATTATCTGAGGAGAAAACCTCACATGGGTCGGATAGATTTTTTTTTCACTGATGCACCAGATTCTAATGATTACTGTAAGTGTATAGGTTAATTGTGCAATATTCTGATTTATTACATGTTTTTATATGGCATAAACATATACCACATCGGTATGCATAGAATGTATTCACCCATGTAAGTCCTTGTTGTCCATAAGGGGCACAATTTTTAGATAAGTGCTCAGAATAGTTAAAGGGGTTGTCCAAGTTATAAAAAAAAAAAATATAGCACTGTAAATCTGATGGCCAGCAATATATAACTAAGTTCAGCACGTTTTTGGCAAAAAAGAAATCTATATTTCCTCATTTCCCTGGTTCTCTTCTGGCCTTTGTTTACATGCAATAACAACAATCTCAGCCCCTCCCCATCCCCTGTAAAGGCAGTGAATACAAGTGCTGAGTGACATGTCTGCTTGCTAGAATACTCAGCAGCATGTTGTATGTGTAGGACTACAATCCCCAGCTGTACAATGACACTGCTGATACACACTCAGATAGACACTCCTTGCCCAGCATTTGTCTCCTCTCACTGCTGCAGCTACTATTTGTTGTAAAGCCTTGAGCCCTCAGTGTGTTCTGGCTGAAGGGGTTAATGTTTTATCTGAAGGAATCCAGGGAGAGAGAAGATAGCAGGAGCCCGGCAATAAAGGGGGCGTGGCCAGTGACGTCTCGTGTACAGACTCTTATCTGAACTCTGAGGCTTGTACACGAAACATCACAGACCAGGGAGATAAGGTGACATCACAGGTCATGTGACCCTCAGTCAACTCTGAGAAACCAGCAGCTTTAGAAACACAAAGTATATGGGAAAGTTGTTATACCTGACAAGTTAGAAACATATAAAGAACAAAAAAAAATAACTCTGACAACCCCTTTATTTAGTGTAAGACAGTTACTATAAAAGCATACTGCTAAAGCTAGGGCTGAATGACGACTAAAGCAAAGTTTCTCTGACGTCACAGGCTAAACAGTCTGCATTATGCATGCAGAAATATCTCTGATGCACCTTGACAGGACTACTAGAAGTATGCTCTCAGGAGTTCTGGGATTATGCTCTCAGGAATACTAGAATTATTTAGGAACTGTAGCCTTAGGAAGTTTTCTAAATGGGTGATCCCATGAGAAGTATTATTATGCGGTGAACAGGGCATTTTAAATTATTATGCAATACATAAAATAAAAAAAATATATATATTTTTTTAATGTACAATCTCTGCTCCGGTAGCTCCCCCTGCTGTTTTTCATGTGGCTGAAATTCTCGTCCACCTTATCCTCCACTCAGTGGTGGACTCCCTGCTGCCTTCCTCTTCTCACAACTGGCGTAGTGATCTCATAGTGAGCTAGCCCAGGCACCTTTTATCCATTTGTCCCTACTTTTAAATTCATGGAAGTATATACCGGTATCTCTCTCTATGCAGTGGAGAAAGAAACTGTATCACACATCATAGTGCTATTTATTAGTTGGTTCAAAGCTACCATGTGAGAGGGACTGCTTTCTGTTCAGGGGAGGAAGGGGTCAAGAAGAGCTGATTGCAACACACTCCTGGGGTTGCAGATGCCTGATGAGCTGCTGTCCAACCACAGCAAGGGAAGAGAGAAATCCGCCAGATAAAATGTGTGTTAAAAAAAGAGGAAAAAAGTTACACTGGACAGCAGTGTTTTTGTGCATTGGTATAGTTAAAATAATGGTATGCACTTCTCAAGATATTCTTATTATTTTTATATTTTTAATTTTAAGGTCGTTTTCCTGAAAGGAGGAAAAGTACACTTGTAATCTCTCCAATGGGGCGATCCAAACTCAATAAGAGGTAGAGATTAGAGCCTTCAGTTCACAGGTACATAAGGTATATGTCATACAAAGTTATCAATGAATGATAGATAGAGAGATATATTATAGATATAGAAAATAGGCAGACAGATAGATAAATATTACATTTACTTACCCAGCACTTCTGCTGTAGCCATGATCTCACAAGTATACATTGCAGCCATAAGTCTCTGGGGCTTTACTTGAAAAGCATAACGGCAAGCTTCCTTCATTGTAGCAATTAACTGTACGGAAAATGGTCCGTAACAGTCTGTAAATAGGAAATCCCCTTTACGTTTGCTGGATTTCTCCTGAGCCTTTGTGCTATCCTGACTGTGATGTGGAACGTCTTTTGCCTCAACAGCTTCCCTCACGGAATTATCAATGGATTCAGCAGCTGTATGTAGATTGTCTTCTCCTTTTGCAGTCTTTTCTTCTGAATCTTGTCTTTCCAGCACCACAGATTTATTTATATCAAGTTTTTCCACAACGAAACAAACTCCCATAAGAGGTTCTTCACACATGGGTCCAGCCAGGGTCACAAGCTGGAAACCACTAACAATGCTGTTATCGAAACTATGATATTTACCCTCCTTGGGTACTGTATCAAGGCATTGCCATACAGAGGGCCTTTCATAGCCTTCAATGTGATTTACCAAAATATTAGGCCCATAACGTCTAGGGCCAAAGGACCAGATTTGGTCAACTACATTTCGCCACCTTCTGCCTTGTAAATGTTGTTCAAGTTGAGTTTTTAATTCTCGAATTCGGCTGATTGTTGTCTCGCTGACCTGAATGGTATTGCTACCTTCATTGAAAGCCAAGTTGATCTGTTCCATAGTTCTGATTAAGTCACTGTTTTTCTCTAAAAGATGAGTGATTTCTTCTGGGAGTGGCATGGCTCTGACGCTAAGTGTGGCCAGTTTATTTGAAGTGGTTAGTGTTACTAGGCCATCTGGGTCAATCTGGATTCCTTCAGGTGACTTTTTTAGCTCTTCTTTAACCTGGTGTATAATGGCCACTTTTTGCTGTTTTCCAATATCTTCATTTACCATGTCAACTTTTGGAGGTCTGATTATGGTTTCTCTAAATGGGATTATAGGTTCAGATGCACTCACCTCAATCTTTGCAAACCTATGTATAAAAGGATACCAAAAACAATATGAGATCAGTAAATCATGAAACTTCAATAAAAGGATCTTTAAACATACATTTGTCTTTGGCACCTACATGATATAAGTGAAGAAGACTTCAATTTTCTTATTTTCTCCTTCAGCCACTTGGCTCACTAGCGCACTATATCAGCCCATCCTTAGGCATTGTTCCTAACATTTCTTATCTTTCTTCTCTTAAGGTGCATTTAGATGTGCCGGGTGAGCAAGCAATTATCAGAAAGGGACCGTTCCTTCCTGATAATTGCCTGCTCATCAATAGAGGTGAAGAGCTGTATTTACATGAAAGGATCACCTATTACGTCACCACACATATTATGTCACCACAACGTGATGACGTCATCACGGGCCGCGCTGGACCTTCAATCAAGATGGTGGCGGTGGACTCTTCACGATGAAATGGATGAGGCAAGTATGATTTAAAAAATAAATAAATTATTATAGCCTTAAATATTAAAGTCAGATGCCGTAATCAGTGATGAACGCGGCTTCTGAGGGGTACAATGACAGGAAATGGCACAATCCCCGTTCCCTGTCATTGCACCCACTACTTACAAAGAAAAGCACTTTTTGTAAAATTTGGCGAAGCAGCTGAATCAAATTTTAGAGACCTTTGCTCAATACTAGCCATGACATATACAGGGATGGCCAATCAGCGGCTCATCAGCTGTTGTAAAACTACACTTCCCACCATGCCCTGCTGTAGGCTGTTTGGACATGCTGGGCGTTGTAGGTTTGCAGCAGCTGGAGAGCCGCAGGTGGGAGACACCCTTGACATATAGTACAGACAAAAAGTTTGGACACACCTTCTCATTCAAAGAGTTTTCTGTATTTTCATGACTATGAAAATTGTAGATTTACACTGAAGGCATTAAAACTATGAATTAACACATGTGGAATTATATACTTAACAAAAAAGTGTGAAACAACTGAAAATATGTCTTATATTCTAGGTTCTTCAAAGTAGCCACCTTTTGCTTTGATTACTGCTTTGCACACTCTTGGCATTCTCTTGATGAGCTTCAAGAGGTAGTCACCTGAAATGATATTCCAACAGTCTTGAAGGAGTTCCCAGAGATGCTTAGCACAGGCATGTAGAGTCCATCCGTTCACCTTTTCTGCGTCGCACAAAGACACAGTGGTTGGAACCAAAGATCTCAAATTTGGACTCATCAGACCAAAGCACAGATTTCCACTGGTCTAATGTCCATTCCTTGTGTTCTTTAGCCCAAACAAGTCTCTTCTGCTTGTTGCCTGTCCTTAGCAGTGGTTTCCTAGCAGCTATTTTACCATGAAGGCCTGTTGCACACAGTCTCCTCTTAACAGTTGTTGTAGAGATGTGTCTGCTGCTAGAACTCTGTGTGGCATTGACCTGGTCTCTAATCTGAGCTGCTGTTAACCTGCGATTTCTGAGGCTGGTGACTCAGATGAATTTATCCTCCGCAGCAGAGGTGACTCTTGGTCTTCCTTTCCTGGGGCGGTCCTCATGTCAGCCAGTTTCTTTGTAGCACTTGATGGTTTTTGCGACTGCACTTGGGGACACTTTCAAAGTTTTCCCAATTTTTCGGACTGACTGACCTTCATTTCTTAAAGTATTGATGGCCACTCGTTTTTCTTTACTTAGCTGCTTTTTTCTTGCCATAATACAAATTCTAACAGTCTATTCAGTAGGACTATCAGCTGTGTATCCACCTGACTTTTGCCCAACACAACTCATGGTCCCAACCCCATTTATAAGGCAAGAAATTCCACTTATTAAACCTGACAGGGCACACCTGTGAAGTGAAAACCATTACAGGTGACTACCTCTTGAAGCTCATCAAGAGAATGCCAAGAGTGTGCAAAGCAGTAATCAAAGCAAAAGGTGCCTACTTTGAAGAACCTAGAATATAAGACATATTTACAGTTGTTTCACACTTTTTTGTTAAGTATATAATTCCACATGTGTTAATTCATAGTTTTGATGCCTTCAGTGTGAATCTACAATTTTCATAGTCATGAAAATACAGAAAACTCTTTGAATGAGAAGGTGTGTCCAAACTTTTGGTCTGTACTGTATATTTCATAATAATATGACTTGGTTTGCCTCTTCTGTATTATAAAACTTTAAAAGTAACCCTCTAGTCAGGAGTTCAAAATGATACCTGGAAAGGTCAGATCTTCCTCCATTGCTGCTTTTTAGCCCAACTCCAGGCAGTGCAGAGCTGTAATCTGTGACTACCTTTTAGGTAGAGAACCTACAGGAAGTCTAAGGTAGTCAGAGTCACCTCCTGTCCCTCAAAGCAGCAACCTGAACCAATGATAATCAGAGGGTGTGTCTCAGACTACTTCAGTCTCTCTGTAGGCACTGTACAGATACTGTAGTCACAGAGCACAGCTCTGTTCTAATGCAGAAAAACTAAAAGGCGAGCCAAGAGAAAGATCTGAGGAACAAAAATAGCAGGTAATCAGACTTTCAGATAATTTTTGAGCCTCTGACTGAAGAGTCACTTCATACTGCAAGTAGTATGCAATGATAAGGCAAATGCAACATTTGAGAAGTATACTACGGAACGGGAAAGCTACAAAACCCATCTATATCTGTCCCAAATAACCTGAGCATGTCCTTAAATACACTTTCACTGGCACGTGAAAGAGGTTTTTTCAAAACTGTAAAAAAATCTGTTAGGTGTGAAGGTGGTGTTAGGATCCATTTTTTACTCAGTCACTAGATTGAAACAATAAAAGGTAACTAGAGAGTATGCAGCATTACTCCGTAAGATCACCACACAACATATAGCGTTCTTCATCTTAACAGAGTCAATAGGGAGACGGACTATAGGGAGTGCGCCAGCAGTTAAGCCAAGACTGCATGCTCACATAATAGACTGGTAATGAAATGTCTGAAATGGGAAGCACAATGCAGCTGTAACTTAACAGATGAACAGTTAATGCGATTTCTATGGGGAAGGAAAAAACATTAAAAGGACACAAAATGAGGTCTAAGTATAGAAGTCAGGCTGCAGAAGAGAATGGACACCTGTGGGGAAGGTGGTGAGGAAGAAATTTCCCTCATAGCATGGTGCAGCCAAATGTCTCCACTAGCCTTTAGAGCATTATTATTACGGGGATGTGACTGCCAAGGAGGTATTAGGAAGGCATGACATCATTGATGTAGGACTGCAGATATGTATGCACCAGCCGTCTCCTGAAGACTAAAAAAATCTGGAAAGGGGCAAAAAATATCATGATCTGTTTAACTGCAACAAGAAATTACAGCACACATGGAAAGATCTGCATAATCTCCTAAGGGATAGAAACATTCATCACTAGCACAACACGGAAACCTACGTGACATATAGTCTTATGAGACTTTATGAAAGTCCTTATCATCCAGGGGTGGAGAAATCTCTGGGTTCTACTATATAAAGAAGTTCCTTAGAGAGATTAGTGGCACATTGCTAGAATATTCCACCAATGTCTGATTACTACGGTACTTTATTTCTTGTTGGCTCCACTCGGCTTCTTCTGGGCAGCTGGGGCAAAACCAGCATATAACACATGAATTTCCTATGGATTCATGTCAGAATCCACTGCAGGTCAAAACCAACTGTGTCCGAACTTACTCTTTAAAGAAGACATGCAAACGCTAAACCAGTGGTAAGTGTGAACTATGGCCTAAAAATAACTGGCTGCCATAGTAATAGGTGAAAATAACAAATCATTTTATAGGATTGCCCAGATTAACAAAAAAAAAATAAAAAATAGCACCACTTTTGCTGTGTTTGGTATTGCAGCTCAGGACCTATTAAAGGGGTATTCTAGTTATGCACTTGGCTATCTTTGGAACTCCCATAGAAATAAATGGAGCAGCTGCGTGCTTGCCTGACTGATAGGCTGCTCCATTCATTTCCAGGGGCTTCATGGGGTATGGGGGTCCCAGCCGTATGACCCCCACCGATCTAATAGTCATTCCCTATCCTGCAGATAGGGGGATAACTTCACATAACTGGAATACCCCTTTAAGGCTACTTTAGTGTCAACGGCTCGGAGATCCAGCTACGAGATCCGGCAAAAATGCCAAAAATCGGCCACTGGTTTGTGTCCAGCCAAGTCAATGCATTTTTGCCAAGATGCGGCTGGATCTCCACTAGACCACATTCTCTGCCAGAACAGCCTGTCGGAATCCAAGCCGCAGATATAAAGGTATCCTAAGTATATGAGGTAAAGTTGGTGTCACAGACACAGTCTATGGACGACTGTGGTGCTAATTCTGGGAGAAAAAGAAGATTTTTTTTTATAATCCTGGCAGTTATTTTAATAATTTTGTATATAATAATTGTAATAAATTTGGAGATGATCTAAAGTAAAAAAAATTAAAATTAAACTCAAACTTGTGGTATCACAACGAAAAAGTCTAAAACTACTGTATAATTAAAACTGCAATATGTATAGTATATTCATATATGTATCGTGTCGTATAGAATTCTGGATACCCAACAATAGGCAACAAAAGACGAATTGCCACAAAATCACCGTCAAGTCAGTGAAGCCTAAAGACCACCATATACATCAGATTATAGCTGGCGAAAACGACCGTTTTTGGTGGGACAGTCTGACGATCTAAAACAGAGTTCACAATTCAGTTATTTGGTCAGTTATTTCCATCAGTGATTATGAGCCAAAACCAGGTGCGGGTCAAAAGCACAGAACATATGGAGATCTTTCTATTACACCAGATCTTTGAGTAGGAACGGAAATAACTGACCAAATAATTGATGTGAGGAATGTGAATTCAGCCTAATGTGTACGTGAAGCTCCCATCTCTTAACTGACAGATGGTATAAGGGGAGGAGAAGCGTTCTCCCAAGAGATAAGGTGTCACCAGAGGTGTCTGAAAGCGGCTTTCTCCTCTCTCCCAACTGAAAAGAAGTTGAGCGTGCATGGTGGACTCAGGAGAGAGAACTTTTGAAGGCACAAGCTACTGAAGGTGTCTTGGCACGTTAAATACAAACCAGCTTATATAAACACAGCAAACAATGTTTTAGATAGGACAAGGTAGGCATCTCCACTATATGTGCAGCTGAAGACTTTATCAATCCTAAAGGTGTATTCAGGAAAGAAGTGATCACCTCCACAGTATGAGGATGAGTGATCGCTGCTGTTATCGTTCCTCCGCATACAAAATCATTGTTTCTGGGCAGCAGGGTGCTGTTTAGATCTGCTGCCCAGAAATGATGGTTGAGTAGTTCGCATGTCAGATCATTTCACCTGATGAACGAGCGTTTCTGCTGCACCTTTAGACAGGCAGATTCACGGGCCGTGTAAATCTAGCTGTAGTCTTCCGAGTCAGAGTAAGACATATGGTGCTCTGGTACTTGGAAAAAGAAGCCGAATGCCTGCTGTTCTGTCACAAGGGATGATCATTACTAGTCTTATAATAGTTTTCCTAAGTGTGATCCAACTCCAATACATGAAGATGAATCTGCTCTGCGTTCATGTAGCAGATTATTATTATTACACAGTTTTATATTGCTAATATCAGTGCTAAATGTACTGAAATCCAAAACACATTTTTGTAAAAAAAAATAAAATAAAATAAAAGTGGAATACACAAGTAGCAGATTTGCAGTGCAGAGTCCACACTGTACTTCTACAGCAAATTACAGTTCAATACTTAAAAATTCAATTGCTAGATCTACATAGAAACTGGAGCATGATGGATTTTGCAATCCACGGTATGTCAATTATAGCAAGGGTTTTTTTTTTTACTATATGTTTCACCCCTTCAATGTGCAGTGGATATCCTTTGCTATGTCTGTATTGAGCCAAAGCCATTCTTGCAGAACATAGCAAAAATGTGTGTAAATGAGACCTCATAAAGGTAAGGTTGTACAATTATGACTGGAATAAAAGCACACATGTAGTGCTCTAACTTTTTAATGTAGTCTGCAATAAAATTAGACCCCAGAGTAGCATACACTGTACATGAGATCTGTATTTATAAAAAAAAATAAATAAATGGATATCATGCTATACATTTTTTCTGGTGGCCTTCTGTATACTAGGCTAATGCATACCATCTTGTAGGACACTAAACTGTCTTTGGTCAGGTGAACTTAGCTATATGGATATGTTTAGCGTATACGCCGGGAGTATATCTTAAATGGAAGGTATAGATTTTGCACTGAGCCTGTGACTTAGGGCCCATTCAGATGGCTGTAGTGCTTTGCGTATCTGCAAAACACGGATACCGGCCATGTGTGTTCCGCAATTTGCAGACCGCACATGGCCCCAACCATAATAGAAAATGCTTATTCGTGTCCGCGATAATGGAACTGCGGAACAGAACCACGGATGTGGAGAACACACGGTGTGTTGGCCAAATATTTTGTGGACCAACTGAAATGAATGGGTCCGCACCCGTTCTGCAAAAAATTGCGGAACGGATGCGGACTCATTCACACTGCCGTCTAAATGAGCCCTTAATGTGGCCATACACATAAGATTTAAGTTGGCCGGAATGGCAGATTTTGACCATTCTGGCCGACTGTTATTTAAAAAACTAGAGCGAATGAGATCGCCAATGGCAGACTCTTGTTTGTCGAAAATGTATTGTGCTGTGCTGGAAAACTTCAGCCGTTCGTCAGCTGAAACGGCATGTTGATGGCATGATTGGATGAATTCAGAAGATCACTTGCCATTGTTCTCAAGTGTTTTTATTTAATACGGACTTCCTGGTCGGGCAGTACAGTTGGTGGGATCATTCGTATGAACGATTCCATGGACGACTGTTGAGGCCAATCATTATCTCAGATGTACAGCAGGCTTAACAGAGGTACAGGAAGACAAGATCTGGGGTGCTCATCTGTGGAAGTTCTCTGGCCAGAATTGAAAGCTATTATAGGTACTTCATTTCTGCATAGCTAAAACCCAATCGGACATATCTTCAGTGACACTAAGAATGTACAGTACATCACTCAAAACACATAAGCATCACTGAAGATATTAACTATGCAGGAGTGGCCAAACGCCTTTTACTACAGCCCGGACCATTTTTCTGATTGTCTCATGGTCGGAGTGGGATCCATGCGCAAAACTGAGGACGTGCCTCAAGTTTGGTGAGCCTTTAAAAAAATGTCCCTGTGACAAATCAGTTCCTTCTGCGTCATTTCTACAGGTATATCTGGACCAGGTATCCAGTGAGAGGACTCACCCTTATCTCAGTTTAGATTAATTTTGGAGTTTCAAGAAATTGTTCAAATTGATAATGAAATACAAATTTCTCATAAAAGGGAGGTCTTCAAAATTAATTCAGCATGGCATTCAGTTCTTCTGCATCTGGATAAACATTTACAGGGGAAATGTACTATTTCATGAAGGCCATTCTGCAATGCATAGATGGACCAGGTCCGCCAAAGTCGAAGCAGCTCTTACAAAGTTTTGGACACCCCCCTACAGAAGGAATATAAGACTGTGTATTGTTTAAAGAAACCTGGTTTCTATATACTGGTTGCATGAGGGACAAAACAACCAATCTGGTTCAGGTGCGGCTGTTATCTGTTGGTAACTGGCGGAGATTATCCAACTTTCTGGCTCTTAATAAAATAGTAAGAATTTCAATGAAAAAAGGTGGAAGTCTTAAGCAACCCGAGGTGCAACTCCAATAACCAAGTCCTATTATTTAATAATGTTAATAAAATGATCTAGTTGTCTCACACATATATAACGCGTTTTGAGGCAATGCACCTTTCCATCAGATCTTGCATCAAACAAGAGATTATGGCTAGTGTTGAGCGAACTTGTGTTTCAAGTTCAGCATACAAAGTTCGGGTTCCAAGAATTCCGTTATGGATTCCGCTACCACGGACCACATAAGTTATGGTCCGTCGAAGCAGAATCCATAATGGAATTCTTAGATAAACTGAACACGAACCTGGTATGCCGAACTTGAAACACAAGTTCACTCATACCTAGTTATGGCCTCGAAAAAGATTATATGTTTGAGACAAATATTATTAAAGAGAACTTGTCACCGCTCCTGACATGCCTGTTTTAATAGCTTCATGCATTCCCCATGTAATAACAATTCTGGAGCATCTATTCTTATGGCTCCATGTTGTGCCATTCCTTTATTATTTCTACTAGAAGTCTGCAGTAAGGGTACAGAGGGGAGGTGACCAGTTGGGGGTGTGTCCCTGCACAGACTGACTCTATCCAATCAGTGCTGCCATTCTCAGACTGTGCAGGTACACACCCCCAACTGGGTAAATCCCCTCTGTACCCTTACTGCAGACTGCTTGAAGTTAATTCATAACTTCTAGTGGAAATAATAAAGAAATGGCACAACATTGAGTCATAAGAAAAGATGTTCCAGATTTGTTATTACATGGGAAATACATGAAGTTATTAAAACATACATGTCAGGAAAGGGGACAGGTCCTCTTTAAAGAACAATAAAACTCATTATTAGCAAAAGGAGATGGGGTTGCACTAGGTCTCCACTTTTTTCTGCAATGACGGGGATGTCTTTATGAGAAATATCCTTTTAACTCTATTTCTGCAGTACTCAGTATCATCCTGAAAATAATTAAACATGCACAAAAAAAAATGTGACATTATCCCAGCCTTGCCCTTGCCGACTTTCACTCTTACAGATGAAAGGAAATGCCACGTGCATGCCTATGGCAGCAGCACATACGCATATAAAGAAATATACACTTTCATTACAGCTACATTGCTTTTTAATTGGAAAACCCATTGTGCAGAGAGCATACAGCTATAAATGAAGCCATGGCGTTCACTGACAAGTAATGAGAGGTAGCCTGCCAAAAAGTGCTCAGGATGGATTCAAGGCCAGAGAAGAGGCCGCCCTCGCCAGCAGCAGATCATTTTATAGCCATTAATAAATGTACTTAGGACCCAGAGGAAGGTGAAAGATTTTTGGATGAGAACCTCGAGCAAAGTAAAAAGGCATAAATCAGTGTCTGGCCAAAGCCGCCTACAAAATGTTTACAGGAATATATATATATTGTTTTCTCAACCTTTCTCTTAAGTCATCCAAGCAGCGCTGCAAGTGAACTTCTCCGGCTGTAATAAGGACGTGTTCTCCTGTCTCCTGAATCAACACTTCAACGCAGGGATCTGCCTGATTTAAGAGCTTCATTCCTTTCACCAGTTGTGGCATTTCACCTGCAAAAAGAATTATACCTGCATGAAAAATGGGGTTTGTAATCGGGGTCCAATATGCATCAGAACAGCAGGAAAATTTATAGTGCTCGTCCATCTCTAACAATATCGCCTAGTTTAATCTGCATAAAACACAGAGAAACAAATTCTGTTTTTGCACTGATTCTGCTGGTTGGTTTACCCCCATCCTGATATCGCACATGTGATCTAGAAGAAAACCAGCAAAACTGTAAATTAAAGGGGTTGTGCAGGGGTTTTATACTGATGACCTATCTTCAGGATAGGCCATCATTATTTCATAGGCGAGGGTCCGAGTCCCGGCACCCCCACTGATCAGCTGTTTGAAGAGGAGGGAGCGTCCCATGCAAGCGTTGCTTCCTCTTCATTACACTACTGATCGTCTCCCCTATAGCAGTGGTGTAACAGCTGAATAGTGGGGATGCCAGGTGTCAGACCCCCCACTGATCAGATATTGATGATCATCAATCGTCATCAATGTAAAACCCCTGCATGGCCCCTTTAAGCTTAGACATGAATGAAGAATAATACATCATGTAACTATAAATACAGAACAAGATTTACACAATTTCACATAATTCTGTTAATTTTATTATGTAATGTTGTATAAACTGCAGTTCAAAAGCAGAGTTTTCTACAGACTATAGCTATAATTTACAAGGCCGTCCACAACCTTTTTGCCCTGCTTTCCCAGTACATCCTCTCCTCTTGTCTGCTCCTCACAGAATCGGCTATAAGATTTCTCATGTCTTCCATACTCCCTACCACAGCACTTCACAATCATAATAATAATAATGATGATGATCATATAGTTTGTGAAAATAAACTGAAGGAGAAAAGAAAATTATAATCCTTAAAGGACATCTGTCAGCAGATTTGTACCTATGAAACTGGCTGACCTGTTACATGTGCACTTGGCATCTGAAGACATCTGTGTTGGTCCCATGTTCATATGTGCCCACATTGCTGAGAAAAAATATGTTTTAATATATACAAATGAGCCTCTAGGAGCCTTGCTATTACACCTAGAGGCTCTGCTTTCTCTGCAACTGCACTTTGATTAACACGGCCGGTGGTGGAATCGTGCTCATGCCTTTCTGGCCCTGTCAATCAAAGTGCAGAGGATGGCAGTTGCGGAGAGAGCAGACCTCTAAGTAGGTTAGGATATGCCCCCATTGTCTGATAGGTACAGGTCCCACTCTCCATTAATTTCTATGGAGCCGCTGAAAATAGTCGAGCACTGGCTCGGCTATTTCTGTCAGACCCATAGAAGTGAATGGGAGCGGTGGCCGGTCATGTGTGGTGCACTCCCATTCACTACTACGGGGAGAGCGATTGGCAGTGGCTGGACCTGGAGAAACCTGGGGTCCTCCGGCCCCCACTTTCTCTGCTCCGTTTTCGATATAATTTTTGGACCCGCACCTATCAGACAATGGGGGCATATCCTAGCGATATGCCCCCATTGTCTCATGTGAGAGTACCCCTTTAACTACTTCAAGCCTAAATTCAAGCCTAAAACATCTGTCAGCTATCCACTGAAAAAATGATATGTTTGATGTCTGAACCCCACAAAGAGCTGGACAGGTTGATATACAGCTTCCTGGGCTTTGAAAGGAGCAGCAGTAAGTAATGCTTCACTGTCACTCCATTGAAAACTCCTACCAGTGGTTGTCCAGCTGTGGGTCTGGGGTCCCCGATACTAGTGATCTGTGGGGGGCCCAGTGGATAGGTGAATCTCATGACAGCACCACTTTAAAGTGGGAGTTCACTGGACCCAACTATACTGCCCATCACTTTGAAATGCCATGATCTGTATTTACACATTGTACACACTGTATGAAGCCATAGGCCCTCAGGTTAAGAGTATATTTTTGGCCTCTATCTGTATAATGGCTTTCCTATAAAGTGGAAAAACAAAGAAGGAACAGGTCCAGAATCACAGTACACTCTCCAGAAGACTTCTTGGACAGGTAGGTTTTAAATGTCTTTATTTGGTTCCTATTACGTGAGCCACCTCCAAAAAAGTACGAGGGCCATTCAACGGCATCACAAAACCAACCGCATTGTATGGAATGTAAGAACCAGTACACCACACTGCTGCTTGGATCAGGATTGTTTTGGTCTAGTTTATAACCTCTGGTATTCTTTGCTGAAGTACAGATACTTCCGTTTTTAATTTACACTAATGTGTGTGCCTAATGTCACACATAAAAGCCATTCTAAATAAATAGCACAGAGAAAGCCAACAAGCAACTGGAAGTGGATCAAGCTGGCGTGGACGTGACTGCGGTGAATAGTACTTAGCAGGTATTAAGTAGCCCTGGTTTATAAATTCACCACAGAAGCCAACGGCTTTGTTTTGTGAAGGGGAACTGAAGTCAGAGAGGATTAAGAGAGCCACTTAAGGAAACTGCAAACCTCACGATAAAAACAACACAGAGGAGAACGCACGGCTGGAACGAGATGGATGGTCAGCATTAACCCCACGCACAAAACGGATGACTGCATGTGTGCTGCAAGAGCGGACTATAGAATGGCAGACCAATGGGGGTTTTTTTGTTTTTTTTTATCTGACGCAATAAGGTTGTAAAAGTTTTATTAAGAATTCATGGATATCATTAGATGGGTCGTGCAGTACTACGATACTGATGACCTATCCTCAGGATAGGCGTTCAAGTGAATGGGATGAAAAGTAGTAAGTACAATGCGTCACTGCACACAGGAGACAACGCACAGGGAATTACTGAAGAGGAAAGAGTGCCTGCACATGCCTCGCTGACCCTGTCACTAATGCTGCCAATCATTGGCTGCAGTGGAATCAAATCAGATGTTGACAGTGGGAGGCTTAGGTGCTGCAGCGTGGACTCTGGTGGGAAGCATGCTTCCCTCTGCAGGCCCGGACATGTGGCGAGACTACCACCAAGAACCGCAGACAACCGCTCATTCATCATTATTTATGCCAGAAACTTTACACTTAAAGGAGCTGTCCAAGTTTTAATTGAACTCTATCAACCCCTTATAATCTAGTGTGTGTGGCCACTTTAAAGGGAACTTGAGATCTCAAATATGCATTTTTAGCTGCCCACTGTACCTTATTCATACACTTATTAGGCTCTGGAAGCAGTTCTAGTTGTGGTATTCTAACTGGTAAATGCACTTTCAATCGTCTTCCCACCATATGGAGATGAACCTTTTCAAGTCAAGGAGGCTGGTGTTTTACTTCTCCGAGTCAAGATGTCCGCGCCCACACCCACCTCCTGCATTTTGACTGACGTTCTCCCTAGGTCTCAATAGATCCCAAACAGGCTCCATCAGGGTGCAGGAGGTAGGGGGTCGGGCGGGGACACCTTGACTTGGAGAAGTAAAAAGACTAGCCCCTTGACTTTAACAGACTCATTTCCATATGGCGGGAAGAAGAAAAAAAGTGGTATGTATAATGAATGTATTTTTCATTAGAATTCTGGAGCTCTTTCTATATGTATAGTAATGACAATAAAAAAAATATTAAAAAATTTTAAAGAAACAAAAAGTGCATTTTCAGCACATTTACTAAAATACCACAACAAGAACTAATTGAGCTCCATAAACGTATGAATGAAGGTGTTAAAATAGCATATCTGAGAAAACACACATACAAACAAGGTTTAGTGAGCGATCTCATAATAGCTGAAGTACTGCAGGAATCATCTGCATTATTCATGACGTTGCAGGCAGTAGTAAATATCCCGGCCCCCAGTAAACTGATCAAAGCAATGGGATGACTATTGGATCGATCCCACATTATAAGACTAGGGAACAATTCAGTAACTTTCATTACAAGTATATAAATGTCTACAATTCAGATCCAGTGTCAAAAACAATCTTGCTACCAGAGAAGATGACCCTGTCTTATCTACCCAGACTCCTACACTACTGTGGTTTCTTTGATCACATCATCTCAGTTTCTGCTCACATTCCAGCGCTCAGGGTTAAAGCTTTTCTGCATCTGGAGCTTTTGGGAATTGGTGCCTGTGATCCCAATCACCAGTTTATAACTTCCGTGCTCTGCCTTTTAAGGCCAAAATGAGTTTTCTGCCAGTTCATATAGCTGCCTGATAAAAGCGTCCACACACTCCCCAGCATTTTCATCCCTGTGAAGAAATCACAGCTCATCACGTATCGCACTGCCTGCAGGTACAGAATGCCCAGATGTCTTCACTATATATACATATATTTATAGTTCCAAATACAGAGGCCATAAAACATGCTCTGCAGCAGGCCCAGACTTTAACAAAGTATGAAATTGACCTAAAACGTGAAAACCCGCAGACGGGTAATAAAATGTATTAATCAGCTAGGTATGGAAGGAGCGAGACGTCAGGCATGCCAAAGTCATAAGCTGTATGAGCAAGAATAATATATGTGACATCTGCTTCTAGAACGGGTAGCTGCTTCCTGGGACTTACCGTCTGCAGGCTATGCTGTTATACAGTCAGCCACGTGGCCTGGGCTCTGTATTCACAAGAACGTTCCTGCTCCAGCTTGAGACTGCCCTTATTTGAGGTGGATCACGGTTTCTTAGTACTCTCCTCTTTCAATGACATAAAATGATGGTATATCACTAGGATACGCAGTTCGTTGGCTCAGTGGCTAGCAGCACTGGGGTCCTATAGCTCCAACTCCGACCAAGAACAACATCTGCATGGAGTTTGTATGTTCTCTTCATGTTTGCGTGGGTTTAGTTAGTGATGGGTGGGGGTCTGACAGCCAGGAACCACATGAATCCTAATAATGAATCGGTTGCAGTGATGACTTAGTGCCATGTAATCTTCAAAGTATTTCCCTGTACAGCGGCAAACCCCGGCACTGGGTGGGCAGGCAACTGCTGCATTGTTTACTTCATTACCACTGCTCTCATATCTTTTAAAAAAGGACTAATGGAGAGGCAAATACTATCCTTAAAATCCAATTTGGAGGACTGTATGACATCAGTTCTTCACCCATTGTCTTAGCCGGTAATAGGCATCATATAGATAGCATTACTTGTTGAGACACTATCGCGTGACACTGGACACTGCCTATTGGAGCTATAATAAACAGAAAAAGGTGTCATGGTGGCTCAGTGACAGCATTGTTGCCTTGCTGTGCTGGGATCCTGGGTTCAAATCTGACCAAGGACAACATCTGCATGGAGTTTGTATGTTCTCATCGTGTGCTCAGGATTTTCCTCCAGGTTATTCGGTTTCCTCCCACACTCCAGAGGTTAGTTGGCTTTCTATCAAAGATGACCTAATGCATGTTGGTGGCTTCCCTGCTCTCAGCAAACAGAAAGTTACAACCTGGGCTTTCAGTCTCTTGTGTGAGAAAAGCACATTACAAATGGCTGTAGTCAGAATCCCCTTCAGGATAATCGGGACATTGGGCCAACAAAGGCACCATAAGCAATGGTTCAAGTTACACAGAAGTGTTCTTCACTATAGTATAGCAACCACGTGACCTTGATGTATCATGTCCACCTTAATTTATTTTGAATTTGGTTAAGGACTCCAGCTTCTCACCAAACACTGTAAATTTAACACAATATCAAATGTGAGCAAAACCTTTGACCGATTGTCATTGGCAACCAGTCATTGGACCAGTATATGACAAATATGTATTTTTTTTTTTTTTTTTGCTGCACCAGACTTCTTTATTCCTCACAGAGGTATCTGTAAAAAGTCATATTATGCACTTTACTTTTTTTTTTTTTTTAATAAGAGTCTATGCGCATCTGTCAGAGGTATTGGTTAAAGGTATCTGTCAGGGAATCCTCCCAAAGTATACCTCAGATGGACACTGCAAAAGGCAGTGTGAAAGTAACATCAGTAGAGTTTTAACTTCCCTGAGCTTTCCAACAGGTGTCTTTTAATATCTGAAATCAGCAAACAGTTGGAGTTCCTGAGATAAGGTGAGCTTTGACAACTGTTCACATGGTGCTGTGTGGTGGCCATTGTCGCTGTGCTGGTGGGGGGTGGGGCCCAGTGCTGGGTTTGGCATGGCCATGCAGCAGTGGTGCTGTGTGTGGCTGCTGGGTCCCGCTGCCTGCCGGATCAGTGCTGCAGTGTCGGTGGTCGTCGTGCAGCTCAGCGCCAAATTTAGAGTAGGTCCCACTCAAAGAGGCAATCTTGGCGTGGTGAGTGGGCTTATGCCTTTTGATCAAAATGTACACTAATGCCTCAGTAAGACGGTACACATGCGTCAAGTAGCGCTGTAGCAGGGATGAGATCAAAGCATAGTGTATGGATGTGCAATGCAGTTCTTTTCTCACATTTATATAATATTTGCTGTTTGTTTCAGTCTTTTTTTATGGACAGAACAGCATGATAGACTACACAATTCTGTTCGTAAAAAAAATCTAAAAAATTCCATACAGCAACACATCAGTTGGCTCTAAAATGGCTAGTGATCGAACACTATAGCTGTACTCTACAAGCTAAATTGGGATTATACCAGCATTTTTCACCCTCCTGAATTAAAGTGTATCACTATCTACAGTTGAATACTGCCAACTGCTCCCATACCCTGCAGTTCACCCTCATATGCCACTACGCCTGAAGTCTATGAGAAGACATATCAATGGTGTGGATGGTGCGATGTCATTGTGACACCATGCGGCAGCCTGCATCACAGATGGTGGCATTGAACAGGAGTCAGGTGAGTATTTGTTTTTTTTTTCCCTAGTCCTTACTGGGGCAACTTTACTATATACTTTACTATATACTTTACTATATATAGGTGCCATTAATATTACTATTGAGGCACAACAGGGGGCATTATTGATCAGATCACCATAGGGGCATTATTATTACTGGTATAAGCACTATAGGGGCATTATTATTACTAGAGCACTATAGCAGCATTATTATTACTGGGGGCACTATAAGGGACCTTATTACTACTGAGGACACGGGGGAGTACATTAATATGAGAGCTTTTTTACACTGGAGAACTGTAAGCTGTATAGAACTGTATAGGTTTATTACTACTGAGGGCACTATGGGGGCTTTACAGATACTGGGGCAGTATATGGGATCTTTATTACTACTGGAACCACTCTGGGGGAGCATAAAACTACTCAGGCCATAGAGTGAACTCTGCTTGGTACAATTATTTTTGGGTCACACTATGTGGCACTATTGCTGTCAGGGGCACTATTTGCTGGGCACACTTTTTTAGGGCACTGCATGGAGATAACTGAAGGGACAAAATCTTTGTGGTACTAGTGTTTTCACGGTGACTATTTGTATAGGATTATTATTTCTGCAGTATAGGACATTGAGGAGCACAGTGGACACAGTATTAGGGGAAGCATCAGGATGACCCTGTTGGCAGTGGCATACTGCCAATATAGGCAGACCACGCAGCTGCTATGGGGCCTGCACCACAGGGGGGCCTGGAAGGCCCATCCCCTTCACACCACGCCCCCCCCCATACATACTCTGTAGGTCGGTTCACCCGGCACTCCATTGATTGAGAGTGATTCTTCATGGGCTAAAGGACCTTCCAGACGTCATCTGCCCATGTGACCAGTGGGGGAGGAGCTAGAGGAGCACAGAGCTGTTGCTGTGTGTACAGAGAGGAGCCATGCTGGAGTTTGGTGAGGCCTAGCTGTGTGTGTGTCTTTCCCTGTGTGTGTCCCTGTCCCTGTGTGTCTGTCTGTCCCTATGTGTCTGTCCCTCTGTGTCCCTGTCCCTTTGTCCCTGTCCCTATGTGTGTCGCTGGCCCTGTGTGTGTCGCTGTCCCTGCGTGTGTTGCTGGCCCTGCGTGTGTCCCTGTCCCTGTGTGTCACTATCCCTGTCCCTGTGTGTCTCACCGTCACCATGCCCACAGTGTTCCTAGGTCTTGACGCAGCTGCATCAGGACGTTCTGCGGGGGCAAGAAGAAGACGACGAAAGAGGAGACAGTGCCGCCAGCATGGAGTCCCATGGGAGAGGCACACTAAGGACGCAGGTAACACTACCACGTGATCTACACCAGTGTTATCTGTAGTTTTAAATAGGACTGCAGGTAAGGCTACTTTCACACTAGCGTTAGCACGGATCCGGCACCTAAAGGGTGCCGACGGATCCGTGCTAACGCTATACATGTGTGGAGCCGGAGCAGCGCTCCGGCCCCACACATGACACACATACAAACAGACACAGACTACATACAAACAGACATACATACAAACATACAGACATACATACATACTCACATACTCCCGGGACGCCGGCAGAACGTCTTCACGCGCCTCCTGCGCGCAGTGATGACGATTCCCCACAGCGCCCTCTGCTGGGCGCAGTGGGGAAACGTCATCGCAGCGTGCAGGAGCCGCGTGAAGACCTGCTGCCGGCGTCCCGGGAGTATGTGAGTATGTATGTATGTATGTCTGTATGTTTGTATGTATGTCTGTATGTTTGTTTGTATGTAGTCTGTGTGTATGTATGCCGGATCCGGAATGACCCCCCATTGGAAATCAATGGAGGACAGATCCGGATTACTGGTGTGTCCACACCAAACGGATCCGTCCCCATTGACTTCCATTGGGGGTCATTCCGGATCCGTCTTGGTGCGGATGCCTGGACCGGAGAGCAAACCGCAGCATGCTGCGGTTTGTTCTCCGGTCTGAAGACGGAACGGAATGCTTTCAGGAGCATTCCGTTGTCTTCAGTTCAGTTTTGTCCCCATTGACAATGAATGGGGACAAAACTGAAGCGTTTTTTTCCGGTATTGAGCCCCTTTGACGGAACTCAATACCGGAATTTAAAAACGCTAGTGTGAAAGTAGCCTAACACTACCACACGATCTACACTAGTGTTATCTGTGGTTTTACATAGGGCTGCAGATAACACTACCACATTATCTACACCTAGTGTTATCTGTGGTTTTAGATAGGACTGCAGGTAACACTACCACATGATCTACACTAGCGTTATCTCTGGTTTTACATAGGATTGCAGGTAACACTACTACATTATCAGCACTAGTGTTATCTGTGGTTTTACATAGGACTGCAGTTAACACTCCAAATTGGAATAAAATGCAATTCCTCCACCGTATTACAGGTTTTGTTCCTACGGCGTTCCCTTTGCTGCACATGGGGGTGTGGCACGGGAGGAGCCAGTGCAGGAGGTGGGATGGACCAGGGGTGGGTACTGGGCGGAGTTAGGGGGCCCAATTCAGATTCTTGCTATGGAGCCCAATGATTTGTACAGTACAGACCAAAAGTTTGGACACACTTTCTCATTCAAAGAGTTTTCTGCATTTTCATGACTATTAAAATTGTAGATTCACACTGAAGGCATCAAAACTATGAATTAACACATGTGGAATTATATACTTAACAAAAAAGTGTGAAACAACTGAAAATATGTCTTATATTCTAGGTTCTTCAAATTAGCCACCTTTTGCTTTGATTACTGCTTTGCACACTCTTGGCATTCTCTTGATGAGCTTCAAGAGGTAGTCACCTTAAATGGTATTCCAACAGTCTTGAAGGAGTTCCCAGAGATGCTTAGCACTTGTTGGCCCTTTTGCCTTCACTCTGCGGTCCAGCTCACCCTAAACCATCTCGATTGGGTTCAGGTCTGGTGACTGTGGAGGCCAGGTCATATGGTGTAGCACCCTATCGCTCTCCTTCTTGGTCAAATAGCCCTTACACAGCCTAGAGGTGTGTTTGGGGTCATTGTCCTGTTGATAAATAAATGATGGTCCAACTAAAGGCAAACCGGATGGAATAGCATGTCCGCTGCAAGATGCTGTGGTAGCCATGCTGGTTCAGTATGCCTTCAATTTTGAATAAATCCCCAACAGTGTCACCAGCAAAGCACCCCCACACCATCACACCTCCTCCACCATGCTTCACGATGGGAACCAGGCATGTAGAGTCCATCTGTTCACCTTTTCTGCGTCGCACAAAGACACGGTGGTTGGAACCAAAGATCTCAAATTTGGACTCATCAGACCAAAGCACAGATTTCCACTGGTCTAATGTCCATTCCTTGTGTTCTTTAGCCCAAACAAGTCTCTTCTGCTTGTTGCCTGTCCTTAGCAGTGGTTTCCTAGCAGCTATTTTACCATGAAGGCCTGCTGCACACAGTCTCCTCTTAACAGTTGTTGTAGAGATGTGTCTGCTGCTAGAACTCTGTGTGGCATTGACCTGGTCTCTAATCTGAGCTGCTGTTAACCTGCGATTTCTGAGGCTGGTGACTCGGATGAACTTATCCTCCGCAGCAGAGGTGACTCTTGGTCTTCCTTCCCTGGGGTGGTCCTCATGTGAGCCAGTTTCTTTGTAGCGCTTGATGGTTTTTGCAACTGCACTTGGGGACACTTTCAAAGTTTTCCCAATTTTTCGGACTGACTGACCTTCATTTCTTAAAGTAATGATGGCCACTCGTTTTTTCTTTACTTAGCTGCTTTTTTCTTGCCATAATACAAATTCTAACAGTCTATTCAGTAGGACTATCAGCTGTGTATCCACCTGACTTCTGCCCAACACAACTCATGGTCCCAACCCCATTTATAAGGCAAGAAATCCCACTTATTAAACCTGACAGGGCACACCTGTGAAGTGAAAACCATTTCAGGTGACTACCTCTTGAAGCTCATCAAGAGAATGCCAAGTGTGTGCAAAGCAGTAATCAAAGCAAAAGGTGTCTACTTTGAAGAACCTAGAATATAAGACATATTTTCAGTTGTTTCACACTTTTGTGTTAAGTATATAATTCCACATGTGTTAATTCATAGTTTTGATGCCTTCAGTGTGAATCTACAATTTTCATAGTCATGAAAATACAGAAAACTCTTTGAATGAGAAGGTGTGTCCAAACTTTTGGTCTGTACTGTATGTACGCTGTCTGTTGGGGCATCAGGGCATCATGGGGAGTTATGTGTTCAGAAGGTAGGAAGGATGATACCAAAGTGAGGAATGGCTAGTTCACACAGAAGATTTTGCCTTTGTTCACAGCATATTGTGGTTTTTAAGTTCACAGTTTAGTTCCTTTCTTGGTCTTGGGGGTATTCTGGGGCCATATGAATGTCAAAGCAGCCTTTCATTGTAAACAATTCATGCCAAATTCCAGGGTCAAAAGCCTCCATTTTAACCAACCATAAGATGTCTGTATGGCAAACACTGCAGAGTCAAGACATGACTGGAAAAAGCTATTATGGTGATCTGGGCTGAATGGAGAACATGAAGAATGAGATCACCTACAATCAGAAGAGACATCACTTAATGTAATAGGTATGTAGTGCCGTATTCTCCTGTAAGTTAGCAGCTATGAAAGACCAGGCAGAATACTGCATAGTGGACCAGTATCCAGTGCACATGTGGGTGTAGTGGGTGTGTTTGTAAGTCAAACATGCGTCCAGTGGGCTAGGAAGTCGCAGAATTAGGGGATCGTGTGTGGTGGAGAATTTGAGGGATCATTGAATAGAAAAACAACAGTGAGGTACAAATTTTATTGCATCAAGACTAGTTAAATAGAGCAATTATTTTTACATGGGAATCCTGGAACAGGAACAGTCTGCCGGATCCATGCTACCGCTAGACCACCGTGCTGCTGGAAGTCCGCTCCAGCCCCATTCACTATAATGGGTGTGGGCCGGAGGCCGCTGGACAAAAACGACAACATGCTGCATTTTTTTAGTATGGTCGCCTCTTGGCATGTTTGCCATGGTGCGGCCGGACCTCCGACCCGCCCCCATTATAGTGAATGAGGCCAGAGCAGCCTTTCGGTGGACAAGTGGTAGCATGTATCCGGCAGGCTGTTCCCCCGCTGGAACAGCCTACTGGAAAACACTACCACAAGTGTGAAAGTAGCCTTAGAAAAAACTGAAAAAGGACAAAATTTGACAACTGACACTGGCCACCACAAGGGGTAGGCTCTGGGGAGGAAGTTTGTGCTATTTGGCACAGCTGGGAAGTATTTTGCACTATACCGTGGTATTTAGTTCTGTTGGGGAGGTATTTTATTCTGCACTATGGTATTTGGTTTTGCTGTGGAGGTATTTTGTGTTGTATTGCGGTGTTTGACAATGATGGGAAGGCATTTTGTGCTTTCTTTTTGGTATGACACTTCTGGGGAGGTATGTTGTGCTGCATTGTAGTATTTGGCACGGTTGTTGAGGTGTGTTGTGCTGCACTGTGGTATTTTGCACTGCAGAGGAGGTATTCTGTACTGTATTGTGGTATTTGGCATGGTTGTTGAGGCGCGTCACGCTGTCCTGTGGTATTTTGCGCTGCAGAGAAGGTATTCTGTGCTGTATTGTGGTATATGGCACTGTTGTTGAGTCGTGTTGAGCAGCACTGTGGTATTATGTGCTGCACTGTGGTATTATGCACTGTATTGCTGAATTTGTTTGGCACTGCTACAGAGGTAAAACGCACAGTGCTATGGAGGTAATATAAGTGCTGTACGGTAATATTTGATCACTGGTCAGGCTTCTGCATCACCGAGGATTGGCTGGTGGGGCCCATGTGCAAAGAGTTTCTGCCTCATACAATTGGACAAGAAGTTGTCTTTGTATAATTTGTGATTTTTTTTTTTTACAAAGGTAAATGAACACTATGGCGTTGTAGATTACACTGAGAGGGATTACGTCTGATGATTCACTGCGATCTGCACATCACTTTTATGTACATTTCCGTCTTATCACTTTACTCAGAATTTATGTGACAGCACGACAGGTACTGACAGTGAATTATAGGTATTCTCAGAAAAGCAAACACTAAGTACGCTATATGAGTAATGATCTGTAATCATTGCCCTGGAGATTCCCATATACTATACATCCAAAGATGCTAACAGATGACGTAACTAAAGATGCGTAGAAATAGGGGCGCACAGACAAATCCACAAATCCTTATTACACTAATGGTGAAAAAAGCCTGTTGGTAGATGCTCAGCATGAGGCAGGCAAAGCGTTCAACAAAAGTCATCCAGAATATACAATCACTGAATATACTGAATATACAT
Source organism: Rhinella marina (assembly GCA_900303285.1). Classification (NCBI taxonomy): domain Eukaryota; kingdom Metazoa; phylum Chordata; class Amphibia; order Anura; family Bufonidae; genus Rhinella; species Rhinella marina. The sequence continues at coordinate 234,411 of ONZH01015198.1, forward strand.
TCATTGATTAGAAGGCTAGGTCATGGGTTAGTATTCTGTTATTCCTTTTACAATGTTATGAATAAACTGACAACTAGAAACCGACATTCCCATTAATGGGCATGTTCCTACATAGTCTCAAGCCTGTTTTGCATGTTTCATCTAAGGCTACTTTCACACTAGCGTTCTTTTTTTCCGGTATTGAGTTCCGTCATAGGGGCTCAATACCGGAGAAAAACGCTTCAGTTTTGTCCCCATTCATTGTCAATGGGGAAAAAAAACTGAACTGAAGAGAACGGAATTATCCTAAATGCATTCTGTTCAGTTCTCTTCAGTCTCCAGACCGGAGAGCAAACCACAACATGCTGCGGTTTGCTCTCCGTCCTGGGGATCCACACCAAGACGGATCCGTCATGACCCCCAATGCAAGTCAATGGGGACGGATCCGTTCAGTGTGACACAGTAGTAAACGGATCCGTCCTCCATTGACGCCAGCAATAACGCCATTGTGAAAGTAGACTAAGTCCAGCAGCCATAAAGAGCCGGGTTCAGGATGTGTATCCATGTTTTTCACAGTGTCTGATTCTTTTTTAGTGTTTTTTTTCTCTACACAATGGTTCAGTTAAAAATGAACATGATTGACATCCATGTTCTGTCTGTGGTTGTCACAGGCCCATACATGACCAAACAAGTGCATGCCTCCATGGGTCAGTTGGAAAAAAGGATGTGTGAATAAACGCACAAACACAGATGGATATATGTGCTGTCCCTGATTCAGTGACCACACTATTCAATCCAAGCTAGCGATGTCAGACACCCTTATTAATCAGGTAAATGGTAACACCCAATTGTCAATTTGGTCATAAACTTCCAGGGGGAATAACAGAAGAATGACACAAATTTACAGTATTGAGAAAAGATGCCCCAGCACTGGTAATTTATAGGGAATTCAAGTAATATAGACATTTCAGATCTTCTGTGGCAACATAAAGCAAGAATATTACTCTGTAAAACCACAATTTACATAAAACACGGATGATGTACTTTAAAAAAAAAAAAAAAAAAAATTAAAATTAAACACATTTAAAACTTTTTCTGTTATTAGTCCAGGGATGGCCAACCTGAGGCTCGCCAGCTGTTACAAAACTACAACTCCCAGCATACCCAGACTGCCTACAGCTATCAGCCTACAGAAGGGCATGGTGGGAGTTGTAGTTTTACAACAGCTGGAGGGCCGCAGATTGGCCAAGCCTGTATTAGTCATTTAGTTGTGAAGGCATGAGGCCAGCTTTAATTAAAAAAAGACTGGTAGAGTAATATTTGCACTTAATAAATTTGTTGCATCATGGGCTGTATGTGTACCACAAACTGAAATCTATGCCCAGGGGCAGAATAGCCATAGACCCTACAGGGAAATTTCCTGATGGGCCGATGACTAGCCCTCCTCACAGCCACCGACCAGGTACATAACATTCTGATACTCTCAGCATTAAATAATGCAAAGAGCATTAGGTACTTAGGCATCCAACTGGTGGCAAGATGTCCTCCTGAATTCAACTGTATTGCTGTCCTCAGGACAGTGATACAGTCGAATACTGTAGCGGTGGCAATATTTTTTCCTGCACTGTGGGATTTGGTTATGTCGGGGCAGTATTTTGTGTTGCACTCCAGTATTGTTAGACCGCCTACCTGTATTGCATCCCCCCCGTCAATCTGGACCCGCCTACAACATGGGTTACTGTTAGTTTTTTTTTTCCAGGGCCACTTTAAATTCTTAGTCCAACCCGTCTATGCCAGCTACTGTATGGACTGATGTAGATTTCAGCTATATTCTGTCACTGCAAGGAAGTCCCACACCTTCTATTAAGCCCTGTCCCACTTTTTAAAAGATTGCTTTGCGTGATGGAAAATCTCAAAATTTTTGGCCCAAAATGTAGCTTTTTCAAACATTTGTGACTTTTGTATGGCATAAAACTTGGACACTCATACTCACTTGGATGTGTTGGTTCAACAGCTACTCGCACAATTGGGGTTGCTTCAAAATTTAGTGGAATAAAAGGTGGACATGCAGGTGATGTGGACAGTGTAGCAGACTTCAAGACAAAGTCTTCTAAACCGCTTATACCTGTGCAAGGAGAGACAGAAACAAATCAGAAAGTGGAAATAAATGACTGAAATCAACCAAACTTACACAGTCTTCATAGTAATAATTGCTGGTTAGTTTTAATTAAAATTTGATCCAGAGTGCTCTGGACCCGATACTGGGCTGAAGGTTCACCTACCAACATGACAATGACCCTAAGCACACAGCCAAGACCGCACAGGAGAGGCGTAGGGACAACTCAGTGAATGTCAGTGGGTCAGCCAGAGTAATGACTTGAACTCAATAGAACACCTGTAGAGAGACCTGAAAATGGCTGCCCACTGATGGCCTGACTTATGGTATGTCAGTGCAACATTTTAGTTTTAGGCAATCGATTACTCTCCGGCTTGCCCCATCTTCTCAGATGGAATGTTCTTTGCACCGTCGCTTTCCTACTGCTGTGCTAGGTAGGATTGTTGGTTCTTCAAGCGCATATAGACAGAGTAGACTAGAGTAAAGGAAAACTGGCTTAGTTGCCCATAGCAACCAATCTGATTCCACTTTTCAAATATCTTTTAGAAAGTGAAAGGTGGGCTCTGATTGGTTGTAATGGGCAACAAAGCCAGTTTTTTCCTTTACATCAGTTTTGATAAATCTCTCCCACTGTGTAATTTCACATGGGCAAAGACACTCTCATGGGGGAGGGGGAGGCACTACACTATGTAGCGCTGAAGGATCTGCTGGAAGCAGGACGTAAGCTCCTTAACCAGGAAGTGCCACGACAGAAGAGGCAGGGACCAGACGAGTAATGGAAAAAAAAAAACATTATTTATTTTGGGGTCATCTCATCACTTATTTTCTCCAATAAGGTATGCAGTGAGACAACCCTATAAGGTAGATTCTAAAGTCCGTGATTTAACAGCATTTTCTAAGCCGTGACTAACCCAGTGACAGATAAGTTGTTTATCTAGGTTCTTCAGCAGAAGCTCCCTCAGGAGTCATATATTACATTGCTCCAGAGCTTATGAGTCACACTTCTCAGACGATTACAGTGTCAATGACTGCTAAAGGATAAACATTCCTGGAAGTACATGGGAACTGCTGGGCAATACTATAGTGCATACGGTTTATGAACGGCTCATCCTGACAAGCAGGGTATTACTGAATACCATACATACAGTAATTATTAACACTAGCATTAATGATCTCTGTCCAGTTTCTGTAGGGCACTTTGGTATTTTTTGTAACAAGAATAATGACGTCTACAGCAGTATACCTGCCATAAAAATGCCAGAACCCAAAAATCCCCATTTAAAAGGAGTCTGTCACCTGGAAATTCAAGCAGGCCCAATGCCTTGTAGTTCTCAGCTGAATTAGTGAAATATACACAATTTTTGTTCAGGAGGAAAAGCATTTTTAGTCCATATGCAATTGAGCAGTTAAAGGGGTTCTCCGGGAATAAAGAAAATGAAAATACCTAAATATTACTTTATTATAAATATATTCCCAAATATCTTTCATTAGTTATAATGGCTCATTTTGCCTGGGGAGCAATCATTAGGAGAAACAAAATGGCCGCCGTCCTATTTGTTCCCACAGAACCTGTCCTGATCACACAGCAGGACACAGCCACATCCCCACCTCCTCTCTGTACTTCATATCTCCTCATGAACTCCATTCCTACAGAGAATCAGCTGAAGTTCTTATCATCTGTATTCAGGATCCTAATCCCTGACAAGTAGAGCCAAGGATGAGGCAGCTCTTTACCTCAGTGTTGTGAAGTAACTTGTCCTCATGTGTGATTAGGACAGGTTCTGTGTGTAATAATAGGACATCAGCCATTTTATTTCTCCTAATGATTAATTCCTGGAGAACCCCTTTAAGTACAAAGATGGTGGACCCAAGCTCCCTTGCTCCTCCTACTTCCTCTTCAGCCCCTCCCTCTTGATTGGCAGGGCCAGGAGGGATGACTATGCAGGAACTTGGCCCTATCAAGAAGATGAGGGAGGGGCTGTTCAAGGAAGCAGGATGAGCAAGAGTGCTTGGTCCCACCCTTGGTGAACTTAACTGCTTATTTGCACATGAGAAATTGCTTTTTCTCCAAAATGAAGCAACTTCATTAAGTGAAATGTATCCGTTTATTCAATGGAACTACCCCTACAAGGCAGTGATCCTGGTTTACCAGTGTATTCCTGTTAACAGACTCCTGATAAAGGCTACGGAATCCTTTGGGGCTGATTTATGTGTATTATTTTTGTAATAGGGTTTTATTTCAAAAACACACATGTATCACAGTACATAGCAGGCTGCAGAATGCCATTCAGAGTGAAAGCAGTTAGACTGGCTTTCTGATGGTCGAATCTTTACACCCAATCTGACCTCTCCTGAAAAATCCTTAATGATGATTTATGCTCAAGTCTAAGTATTTTTGGGGTACTATCTTTCCTTCGGGAGAGAGCGCCTTAGTCGGCGTGAGGAGACTTATAGGCCATACATGCACCTCTGGAATTCTGGGAAGAAGGGAGGTAAATGAGGTCTTAACAAGTTCTGCCTCTAATGCCACCAGATGTAAGGCAGCTATCCTATAAGTCAATGTTCAACCCTTTAAATAGGCCTTAAGAAATGACTCAGATATTAAATAAGCCGGCATCTCATCTGTGGGCAGCTGTTTCAGGGTGATTGCCCCTCATCAGTGCAGAGCAGAAAGTACTGACTTAACTGGGTGAGAGGCCTAAGTCAGGATTAGGGGGGTACTACCTCTCCTTGGGGGGAGAGCGCCTTAGTCTGCATGAGGAGACTTATAGGCCATACATGCTCCTCTGGAATTCTGGGAAGAGACTTAAAGGGATTGTCCCATGAAAAATATTTCAAGTTTTCAAACCAGCACCTGGATCTAAATACTTTTGTAATTGCATGTAATTAAAAATTCTGTATAGCTACTGAGTTATTCAATAAAATGTATCTGTATGGTGCTACTTTATTTCTTATTTCTCTGACCTGCTCACTGAGAAGGCCGCACATGCTCAGTTTCATCTTTCAACTGCCTCCTGAGCTGTGATAGGAGGAGCTCAGACACGCCTCCTGAGCTCCAGCAGAAAAGACACACCCTTTGAGCTGTCAGAATGATATAAATCTAGCAGAGCAATGAATGTGGAGATCTCTGGATCCATGTGAGGTACAGGGCTGGTTCTAGCGTTGTTAGAAAGGTATTGTCATAGACTATATAATGTCTGATTTTCATTTTTTACATTATTCGTGGGATAACCCCTTTAAAGGGACACTATCGCGAAGAAAAAAAATTTGATATGTTTTACAACATAACAAAAGCAGGTTTTAACATAATGTATTTTTCAAATTGTGTAAATGTTTTTTTTTTAATTCAGTTTTCTTGCCTTACATGGGGGCTGCCATGTTGGAAGTAAAGTGTGACAGTCTGGGTTTACAACACAATGGCACCTCACTTACGGCAGGCGTGTACATAGGTTTCCTCAGTCGCTGCCGACCCTATAGAGAATGAATGGAAGACGTGAGCCCGCCCCTGTGATGACACCAGTAACACACAGCCAGGTCCTCCCTCCTTGCTGCTGGGGGAAGCCCACTGTGCCTGCTCCTCACTCCTGCAGCAGCGTCCTTGTCTTCATTAGGCTGCCTGTTCTAAATTCTATGTCAGCTCATCCCAGCAGTGCAGACAATTTTTGCTGAGTGTACTGCTGGGGTGAGCGGTCCAAAACTCAGAAACAGAGTAGATGGAGGTTCTTGGGGCTGTAGGACCTTAGTGATGTAATCGGCCATGTGACCAGTGGGGGAGGAGCCTGAGGAGCAGAGATCTGTGTTTTTGTAACAAAGCCATTGTCTCATCTTATCTTGCTGAAGCAGTGATGTCACCGCTGAAGGTGTGAATTGGTGATGTCATTGGTACCACCCACTTTTTTGCAGCATGCCTACTTACAGGTTGCTCAAAGCCTCATTTGGCCAGCAGAGCTCCCCCTGGTGACCAAAGATGGTAAATATGGTAAAATCTAATATTTATTTATAATATTTCACACATTGGAATTTTTTATTTATTTATTTATTATTTCTTACAAATATATAATAGATTTTTTTAGCATAAATAAAATATAGAACAGGTTTTTGTGATAGATTCCCTTTAAAGGATAGCTGCCTTACATCTGGTGGCATTAGACGCAGAGCTGGTTAAGAACTCATTTGCATCGTTTTCTTTCCAAATCTAAGTATAAATTGTAACTGTAGTTTCATATAATTATTAAGAACAAGCAGTCGTGTGTATGTACATAAAGAATAACACTACATCTGGCCACTCATCAATAAAAACAGGTAAGTCCAGCACTTCATTAAATGACACAACTGCTTCTTTTTACTGTACTGTTACATATTAGAACAGATGGTAGTAGAAAAGTTCATGGAAGCAGCTTACACGTTTCAGGTACGTTTGTTTTTACTCATAGCAGCTGATAGAAATAACTTTTTCAATTGTGTGCAACACAGATGAGCTATAAAAATGTCTCTCTTCCCAGTAAAAAGCTATTGCATTTCTTTTAGCTGCTCTGCAGTGAATAAAAGATCACTATACAAAGACCTGGCTGAGGGCGACCAGCCCCACTCAGCTCAATATGGACATGCACATTGCTATACACTGTGAACACCAGGTGGCGCCATACTCTAAGTAAATGACATAACCTGAATGGATCGTTTAACAGCATTCAAATGCAAGTATACTTCATTTTTTTATCATCTATAATCTGAACATGACATGTGGAACAACCCCTTTAAAGCTGGCCATACACTTCAGATAGCTGTTTGACCAACAGCTATTACTCCTAACTCCCCTTTAAACCTGCATACTTGGCTCGCCCATGCATGTATGTGCTCTTAATGTGGTTGTCCGAGTGTTTAAAAGCTATGTACACCTTTGGGGCAATTTTTTTTTTATGATTGCAATTTACTCATTCTGGTCTAAAAATCATTTTTTTTAATTAAAAATATTGAGCAGTTCTGTCACAAAGGGATACCTGTTTTTCTAGCTGTGTGAATAGTACTTTTTACTTTCACTTTGTGACATTCATCTAATAAACCTTATCTCTAAATTAATAAAGGTCATAAACATTTAAGATTAGAATTGATTATAATGAGTGTTTATAAGGCCAGAGATCAAGATAAGGAGCCAGTCAGCTAAGCTGCCTGATGGAGCAAAGTGAAAATTCAGATCCTGCTACTAAATAAACTCAAGGCTGCACAAAGACAGTGGCTCATTTTTTAATTAAGACCAACTGAAAAACTATTTAGCTCAACAGGAGTACAATGCAATAATTAAAAAACTGCCGTCAATACTGATGACCTATGCTCAGGATGCCATCAGTATCTGATTAGTGGGGGCTCGCTCCTAGCCTCCCTTCTGAGCAGCCGTTTGAAGAGACCATGGCACTCTGTGAGCGCTGCAGCCTTTTTCTAGTCCGGTGACGTCATGTTCACTGGCCACATTGACTTAGGTGCAGCTAGCTTCCATTCAAGTGAATGGGGCTGAGCTGCAATACCAACCACAGCTGCTATCCAATGTAGAGCACTGTGCTTAGTAAGTTGCATGGAGGAATGTGGGGCTCAACAGAGTGTTGTAGCTTCTGCAAGCAGCTGATTAGTGGGGGGTGGCGGGCATCAGACCTCCTCCATTCACATTCCTGAGGATAGATCATCTGTATTTAACACTCGGACAACCTCTTTAATATGGAGAGCAGAAACTCAATATGGCTGACCCTCATTTCTCCCAACATCTGCTGTCGGGGGAGAGTGGTGCTACTATAAACATTAGATGGTCTGCCATACCTGTCAAAAATCAGTTGCCTCAGATGACAATCTAATGTCTGTGGCCACCCTAAGACAGAATTGTCAGGTAAGGATACAACCTGTCCCTATTACAATGTTGATGATGGCTAGTAACCTGCATACAACAACAGGTGGCAGAACCAGCTGGTGTCCCGTGGCCACATTCCATATCAACCACTCTTGATGTATATCTGAGGATCAACACTAAAAAGAGCACTTTCTTCCAAAGTTCCCAAAATTAACTACTGTCATTTATCAGCCAACCAGAACAGTTCTGCTAACTATCTACTAGACCAGGGGTCAGCAACCTCCAGCTGTTTTGAAACTACAACTCCCAGCATGCAAAATTGTTTGGCTGTTCTTAGGACTACCACATAAGTGGAGCAGGCTAAGAGACGTGGTTTTACAGCAGCTGGAGTGCCAGTGGGACTCCTGCACTAGACACATGCATACTATGCAAGAAGATTACAATTCATTTTATTAACATGTGCTTTATATTATGTATTAAAATTATTTTTTACAGACTCCAGTATACAATGCATACATACGATTGTAAGCGTACGTGATGCCCCTATGCACGGAGGAAAAAACATGCTCAGAATTCATTCATCAAAATCTTTCCCAGCAAATCTTGCAAAGCTGCTGAAATGTTTAAAGACAAAACAGAACCACATCTGCAAATGGTTCTCAAGGTAAAAAAAAATGCTTAAAAAACTGTTTTCACAACACTGCATTCTGTTCAGTAAGGACGTGACCTTGAAATTGCAAAAACATGAGTAAACATTCAGCATGAAGTGGATCACAGTCAAGCTAGGTGGGCCGAGCTGCTGATTTGTCAGATATTCGCCAGACCTCATATTGATATATCATATCTTACTCGAAGCTAAATTACTCACAAGCCCCACCTTTACCCAAAAGGGATAACAAAAAAGCAAATCCACTCATAAATCATTTAATTATCAATGGACTAGCAAAAATTCCACAGCTAAACTGCAAAGAAATTAAACTAAAAAGAAGGTTTTACTAGATAGCATCTTTGCGGGAGGATGCGTTTAATTTATGGTGAGGCGCACCCTCCGGCAGTCCGGGTGCCTCGGAGAACTACCGTAAATGAAGATACATGTGCAGGGTCCCCCTCCCTTGCCACATTCCCTATTCAGAAAGTGTACAAATGCCACTATCAACAAAATTTTGTCGCAATGGCTTTTAAAAAGTTGCAAACCAGAGACTATTTTTGCCAAAAAACGCACAGCGAGATAATGAATCCCCCCCTTTGAGTCTGAACTCCTACCATGATTGAGGATGTGCTCTCTAATATGTTCACTGTTGCCATCTGCTGGACAAGTGTAAGAAAGGAAGTGACAACTACCCTACACAAATACCGACTTGGTCAGGAATAACTATTATAATACTGTACAGACAATAAGGATCCGTATGCAGAGAGGAAATCTCATCCTGGATCGGAGCTGCTTTTGTAAGAATTAAATATGACAATCCGGTTTTTTCAGAAAGGAGAAACATAAAACGGTCATATAGGTGGTTGGCATTGTTAAATCGAATTTTCTTTCAGTGCAAGTAATAATCACAGGTAAGAAAACCTTCCACCAATCGTAATAGTAATTATGGGCATACACCAGAACCATGCTCTGCAAGAGCCTGTGTGATGGCAATCACTTTGTCAGTCGCTAGTGACTTAGATCCAGTTGATGTACAGTACGTTAAAAGGAATATGTTATCAGTAAATGACTTAGGCCCCTTGCAGACGAGCGTGTGTCACGCACAGAATCCACATCACAGCCCCTGGCCTGAACCCCTGGCACTGACGAAGTCACATAGCATTATACTGATTTATGATGTTATGTAACCCTTAGAGGTCTGGAATGTATTGTACATAATGCTGTTAGTGTTATCCAATACATTCCAGAACTATAAGGGTTACAAAGCATCATAAATCAGTATAATGCTATTTGACGTGGATTCAGTGCGTGACACACGTTCGTCTGCAAGGAGCCTTATTGTTTCAATCATGTTAAATATATTTTAAAGCACTCTTTTGGTGGTTATATTTTAAATTCTCCATGTGGATATCTATATTAAAAAAAAAAAAAGTCCTGCAGTTTTTGCACTGGCCACTAAGCCTAGTAATAGGCACCTGTACAGATCACTTGACTACAGTTATCTGCCTATAATTACAAGCAGGATTACAATGACAGATATCACCTATAGACAGATAACACAGGATCCACCGTTCACAATAGGTGATATAACAGCGTATCTACTCCTTCCCTCCTAACCTCTGCACAGGTCTCAGAGCATAGATGTCAGTTCAGCTCCTGTCCATCATGTCTATCACTCATGGTGGCTGCTGTAAAGCATATTTCTAAATGCTGTGAAGAACAGCTCAGGCAAGATGGCAGACCCTCATAATCATGTTCAGTAAAAAGGAATTAAAAAAAAATCTATAATAAGAAATTAAAAACAGATTACAAGAACAAAAAAAGGATATGTGTCACTATTTGGTCTTCACTAGCATAAAAAAATTGGTGACACATTCCCTTTAAGTCATATTCTATAGAGTACTCACGTACAGAGTACTGAAAAGCTTTGATTTCATACATGCTTCCTCTCTTCAATGGCAACATGCAGTTTTCAAATGCTTCTGAATATCTGCATGGCTTTTACAGGTACAAAGTCAGAGTAAAAGGGAACCCGAACTTGTATCTTATTCATTAGAATTCCTGCTCATTCTAAGCTTAGGAGTCCAGTGGATGGACCTACACCATGACTAACCACTATCGGTGTATGCACAGTCACAAAGGAAAGAGGTCAGTCATTAAGTAGGACCACCAAACACATCACTTCTAAATACAAATGTTACTGAATCTTTTCCTACTTTCCTACTTTTCCTATATATCCATCTGCTCAGCTCATATTACAGTATTTACAATATGACAGGCCCCATTTAAAGTGAGTCAGGTTGTTTTCACTAATCTACCTACCAACAATGCCCTTCTAAACATTATGCATTTAATTCTATGAAAAATGGCTCTCTAGTGCCGAGCAGGATGGGCTTCGATTTTGAAAGTGCCCAGGCTCGATGCCTTTCCCCACTGTGTGCTCCTCCCGTAAACTCTGAAGGCTTCCTTCCATCTCCACTGACATTTATGTGCTTGACTTCTATATTCTTACCATATGTAACCCACTGAAAAATGTTCAGTTCTTCTGAACTTGTCTGTTAGACAATAAGGTGTTAGCAGTGTTAATAACTAAACTAAAGTCAAGAGCCCATATCTATATATCTCTATCACATACATGACCTCAGTCCTCTTCTACCCTAAGGTATAACGTACTCCTCTGACAGCAGCGCTGGATTTCTGGGCAGGATGCCACCTCACATGCCAAGCTTCTGAAACTGTGTGTGCTAACCACTGTCATGTTGGAAGACAGTCAAATACAAGTTGAGAAAGTTTGTGTGAGTGAAAACCCAGAATGAATCAAGAAAGAGGACACTAGTGCCATGTGAAAAGGCACCGCCTACTGAGCCAGGCTTCACAAAAGAACATAGGGCCCGGTGATGACACTATCAAAGAACATGCAATTATGGTGAAAATTGAGCCAGAATTCTGCGCACGTACTGTGGGGGAGATTTTTCAAGACCGCCTCATGAATGTGAAAAACCTGCAGTGGCTCTGCAAAATCTTAATGTTTTCCCGCCCAGAAGGTAAATTAGAGGAAATATGTCACCAAGATGGCTCACACCCCACTGTAACCCTGACCTCTTGACTTCATGTCCAATGCCTGCCTAATCTTATATGAAATCCTGTGCCTGGGCACTAAACACATTGTCCTAAGCAGGTGTAGGTTCAAGCTCTTTAGCATGCGAGATTTGGAGCACTTGCAGTAAGGGGACAACCCTTGTGACACTTCCAACCTACTTTGCATAATGAATAAAAGTTGATTTTCTCAGGAAGTAAGATGCTGTGTACACCAAACAAGGAATCTGTACACAGGTTGCTAAAGCCCCTACCAAGTGCTACGGTTATTTTGTGGAACTAAATTATCAGACAGACCGCCTTTAAATAGGGTTTTCCAGGAGCATAATACTAATAATCTATTGTGAGGATAGGTCATTAATATCTGATCGGTAGAGATCCAACTGCTGACACTCCCACCGATCAGTTGTTTGGAGACACAGTGTCCTTGTCACTGCATACCAAGCACAGTGCTGTACACTGTGTACACTTTGTAATGCAGCCCTGGCACAGTTCCTTAAATGGGACCGAGTTGCACATAGGCCATGTGACCAATGAACGTGACGTCACGGACTTAAGAGGAGGAGGAAGCCCTTACTGGAGCACCGTGGACTCTTCAAACAGCTGAATGACGGGAGGCAGTCAGACACCAGTGATCAGTGATGATCTAATCCTCAGGATAGGTCATGAATATTTTACTTCTGGAAAACCCCTCTCTTGATGACGTATTCACCTACATACCATCACCTTTCTCTTCCCAGTCCAATAGTGCTTTGAAAAAGTATTCATAACCCTTGAACTTTTTTACATTTTTTCATGTTACACCCACAAACTTAAATGCATTTTGTTAAATGTAATGTAAAGCAGGGTTCAGTTATTAAAAAATATCTCAAGCTGTGAACATCTCATAGAGCATTGTTCAATCCATCATCCAAAAATGGAACAAGTATAGCACAATTGCAAAACTACTAAGACATGACTGTCCACCTAAACTCACAGCCCAGGCAAGGAGAGCACTAATTAGAGAAGCAGCCAAGAGTCCCATGGTCACTCTGGAGGAACTGCAGAGATCCACAGCTCAGGTGGGAGAATCTGTCCACAGGACAACTATTAGTCGTGTACTCTACAAATCTGGCCTTTATGGAAGAGTGACAAGAAGAAAGCCATTTTTGAAAGCAAGCAATAAAAAGTCTGGTTTGCGGTTTGCCACAAGCCATGTAGGGAACACAGCAAACGTGGAAGAAGGTGCTCTGGTCAGATGAGACCAAACTTTTTGGCCTAAATGAAAAACACTATGTGTTGTGGAAAAAACTGCACGTCACCCTGAACACACCATCCTCACCATGAAACATGGTGGTGGCAGCATCATGCTGTGGGGATGCTTTTCTTCAGCAGGGACAGGGAAGCTTTTCAGAGTTGATGGGAAGATGGATGGAGCTAAATAAAGGGCAATCCTGGAGGAAAACCTGGCAGAGACGGTAAAAGACTTGAGACTGTGGCAGAGGTTCACCTTCCAGCAGGACAACTACTCTAAACATACAGCCAGAACTACAATGGAATGGTTTAGATTAAAGTATATTCATGTTAGACTGGCCTAGTCAAAGTCCAGACCTAAATCCCAATGAGAATCTGTGGCAAGACTTGAAAATTACTGTTCACAGACGCTCTTCATCCAATCTGACTGATTGCAAACTATTTTGAAAAGAAGAATGGGCAAAACTTTCAGCCTCTAGATGTGCAAAGCTGGTAGAAACATACCCCAAAAGACTTGTAGCTATAATAGGTCTTACAAAGTACTGACTCGGGGGAAGCTGAATACAAATGCCGCATCCTCTTCTTGCTGAAAATTCATCATATGTGCTGGATAAAACTTCAATTTTCAGCAAGAAGAGGATGCTGTCTTCTGTTCTCTTTCTCTACATGGATGTTTTGGTGTCTCTGGACTGGACCCCTGAATAGATGTGCATCCTGCCGATACATTTGGAAACAGGTGCTGTACAAACTTTTTCTTTTAGTTTAAATACAAATGCACCCCACACTTTTCAGATTCTTATTAAAAATTTTGAAAACCATGTATCATTTTCTTTTCACTTCACACCTACTTGCTACTTTGTGTTGGTCTATGACATAAAATCCCAATAAAATACATTTAAGTTTGTGGGTGTAACATGAAAAAATGTGGAAAACTTCAAGGGGTATGAGTAATTTTTCAAGGCACTGTTAAAGGGCTAAGAGAAAACAGAAAAAAACAGATCTGGGAAAACGCTTCTTTTACTCCTCCATGTTTCACACAAAAGGTTAAATGTCGGCGGCATTACTTGAGATGAAATATCATTTAGCACTGGTATTCGGGAGAAGAGGGTGAAGTAAGGTCAATGGAAGAACTGCTATAACGTACACTCGTCATCCTTAGCATATATAGCACAGAAAAAGGAAAATTAGTATCACATTTCAGACACGCTTTTTTTTATTCCATATGTGGATTTTGGTTTCAGCGACTTGCAATGTGTATCTTGCTGCTTTTCACGGTCTATAAGTGTAGTCTAAACACATTAATACGCTGAACTTTAACTAGGGAATACAGCGCTGAGCGTTATAATCCACATTGACTGATGCTTCGCAGGTGAAAACAGTAATCCGCACTGCGTAGGTTTACAAGTCCATTTACAGAAATTACCGCAACAAGGCAAAGCGCCGGGCTCCAGCCTCTTTGTTCCTAGAAATATAATCTATCCGCACAGGTTGCAAGAGATACAGCTGGCAGCATTGTTCACTTGGAAATGTCTACACAGCAGAAAGCAGCCAGTGATCCCCCGGCATGTCGTGACGCTGCGCCCTGAACACTTGTTTGTTGCTGGACAGCGTACGAGCAGACAGGTTTTCCTGGACAGTTGCACATAATAGAAATGTAGTCAAGCCTCTGCTGCAGAACAAAGCACATGCTTTCCAGCTGGGAAGTTCTGCCTGAACCAATGTCAATTATAACAAAGGGTACAGGAGCATGCTACACTCACCAGGCTGTGCATAAATCTGTCTCTGAGCAGCTGTAGCTAGACCCCAGCTACCAGCATGCACTCATATTGATCGATTGCATGGAGCACACATTTTTCAACATTTCTGTTCATCTGCCTTTCTTTTTAAAGGGGTTGTCCCATGAAAAATATTCTGCAGTTAAAACCAGCACCTGGAACTGAATTCTTTTGTAATTGGATGTAATTCAAAATTTTGCATAGCCACTGAGTTATTCAATAAAATGTATCTGTATAGCGCCACCTGCTGTTTGTACTTTTTCTTATTTCTTTGTCTTGCTCACTGAGAAGGCCGTACATGCTCAGTTTCATCCTTTAACTGCCTCCTGAGCTGTGATAGGGAGAACTGAGACACGCCCCCTTAGCTGCAGCAGAAAAGACACTCCCCTTGAGCTGTCAGCTTGATATAAATCTAGCAGAACAATGAATGTGGAGATCTCTGGATTCATGTGAGATACAGGGCTGGTTCTAGCTCTGTTAGAAAGAGATTGTCATGTACCATGTATGTATGATGACTGATTTTCATTTTTGACATTATTAATGGGGAAACTCCTTTAAAGTAACGCAATTTCAGAGTTATGTTTGTAAAGCACCCATCAGTAGAGGTGGGACCCCCGCCTATAAGGAATTGGGTGCATATCCTAGCAATATGCCGCCAAGTCCAAGATGGGAATACCTCTTTAATTATACCTGCCAGAACTTATGAAGAAATTAATAGACATTTGTAATGATGGTCCAACTGGATGTTACTCGTTGGGGGTGTCTCCCTGTACAGTCTGACACTGGTAGCACTGACTGGATAGTGTCAGATTGTGCAGGAACACTGCCCCAACTGGTAACACCCATCTGGACCTTCACTGTTAACTGCTAGCAATTTATTTATAACTTATAGCAGGAATAATATAGTAATAGCACATCAGGGAGTCTACAAGAGTTTACATGTCCTGTTTAACCCCTTCCAGCCAAGGTAATTTTGGCCAAATGCTAGAGACCCATTTTTCAAATCTGGCATTGCTCACTTTATGTGCTAATGACCTAAGGATGCATTTACTTATGCATCCAATTCTGAAAAAGTATTTTCGTGACACATTATACTTCGTGTTAGTGGTAAATTTTGGTCAACATATTTTGTTTTTATTTATAGAAAAATCTGACCATTTACCATTTTATTCTAATTTGCAATTTTCAAAACGTGAATTTCTCTGCTTTCAAGCCAGATCACATCTGGTCACATCTAACAAGACAGTAAATAATTGACATTTACCATATGTTCACTTTATGCTGGCATCATTTTTCAAACATACTTTTGACTTTTTGGAGCCTCAGAAGGCTCATAAGTTTAGTAGCAACTGACTCAGTTCTGAAGTGTCTTTGAGAGGCTATATATTAGAAACACAGCATAAATCACTCCATTTGAAAAACTGCATCCCTCAAAGTATTCTAAATTGCATTTAGGATAGTTGTTAACCCTTCAGGAGTTTCACATATGAACAAATTTGAGGGCAATTTTTAATTTATGACTGCATTTCATTCATTTATGGCTAAGAAACATGTTTTTAGTTGGTTACTTTTTGTCCTACAGAGTTAAGTTTCAGCCTATCTGCAGAGTATCTTAGTTTCATGCTGAGCTGTCCGACCACTGGATGTATGTTAGCCCAGCAGCCTGTGCCGGTGCTGCTGCCCCTACTCACGGGCATGGTCGCCGGGCTCCCTCTTTCCCTCCTGCTGCCATGCACCGTGCTGACAAGTGCAGGCAGCAGGTAGCTTAACTGTTGTATCTGTGCTCCATGCCAGAGCTTACTTCCTGCTTGAGTCCTGTACTGTTTGTTTGGGCATGTATGAGTGTGTCTCTCCTCACTTGTGAGGCAGCATGTACACTCCTTCTATCTCCCCAGCCTATGGCTGTATTGTAGGAAGTATTTAAAGCCGCTTCCTGCCCCAGGAAGGCGCCTGAGCAATCTTGATTACTAGCTTGTCTAGTTCCTTGTGTGAAGGTGTTGCCGCCTGCCTCTGACCTTGGACTTCGTTTACGGACTTGGCTTGATCGCTGCCTGCCCTGACTCCGAACTGCCTGACTATGTCCATCCCCTCGGTGCTTTGCACTGGTATCTCTGACCCCCAGGTCAGCTGCCACTGACTCAGGGACTGCTCTGGAGTGGTACCTGGTGACTATGCTAATGGCCCAAGCCTATCCTCACTATGAGAGGCTTCAAAGCAATGTACAGCAACCACCTTCTTCTCCCTTCTTTCCCTCTCATCTTTGTGGGTCCACGAGGTTTTACATTAAAATCATTGCAATGCCTCATCAATAGCAAAACAGCAACATGTTAATTACTGGGGGCCACACTGATCACTAGAATGGAGGTGTCAAATCCTGCTCCACCTCACTGCTTGACTGCTGAGAAGAGTTTGACTGGAAGGGTGATCAAGAGTGCTCTCTGTTGCTCCATTCAGTGGCTATGGGGCAGATGGAAAAAAAAGAAACTGAATAGAATGGTAATAAATCTCAATTGTGGGGAAAAAAACCCTCCATCAAACTATTCCATCTCTTTCTACAGTAGACACAGAGGTTCAAACTTCAGCACTAAATCTGTACAAAGAATTTATCAGAAAGTTGGAACACTGGATGTCCTCAGATATTCGTAAGGGTTGGGGGGGGGGGGGGGGGCGAGGGTTAACCTCTTATTGCATGAAAATATAAATAAATCACAGACATTAAAATGACTGCAATTTATAAAAGTCTCTGCAGGTGTAATGTGCTTGAAACCTGTAGACAACCAAATTGTGAACAGATACCTTAATGATTCGCTCAGGGACAAGACTTCTTCTGCAGGATTGATGGTCTATGTAAATATTTGCTGAGTTGACAACAAGTAAATATATTTACACCGCATCCATAAAACACTTGGAAGTAATTTATCTGCAAGTCATCATGAGATACATCAACTTCTGGCACAGTCAAAATTATACTGCATGGAAATAGATTTAATCTGAGGCTTAACAGAAAATTATAGCTATAGCCACTTCTATATCAAACAGCACTTGGCAATACTCAAAGACATGAACAAGTATCCATAAGATGTCTGCATCTGAAAGCATTAACAGGTATTCTCTAATAGAGATACTAAGGACTGGAGTGACATACACTGTATAACACCTACTAGATGCAATATCAGCCTCTGAGTGTCTCTCTGTATGTCCTTCTCTAGTAGCTCCTCCCCTCTCCACAGATGTATTTGGGTTGCAGCTATAACCTGATCTCTCAGTGCGCTGAAAACATCACTTTACTGACAGGGGCTAACTGGCCATAGAAAAACTTTACTGCTACTGTGATTGCCACCTTCTCAAACAGCTGGTCAGCGGGGTCCTGCTTGTCAGACCCCCACCGATCAGCTACTGACGACTTATCCTGAGGATAGACATCTGCATGGAGTTTGTATGTTCTCCCCGTGTTTGTATGGGTTTCCTCTGGGTATTCCGGTCTCCTCCCACACTCCAAAGATGTTCAGATTGTGAGCCCCATTGGGGACAGAATGATGATAATGTCTGTAAAGTGCTGCAGAGTATGTCAGCGCTATATAAGTGTATAAAATAAATAAAGAAATGGACACCCAATAGTCCATCCATTTTGATACTATGGCTTTTAAGATAAGGAAAAATAATAATCTAGAGTCTGACAAACTCCACCCCCAATCCACAAAAAAAAAAGGATTGAGCAGAGGCAGAGATTATCAGACTAAAAGACGTTGAAAGTTCTCCACCCTTACAAGAAAGTTTTGTACTCTAGCCATGCAATCCAAAGGGAATTTCCGAAGTGATGTAATCCCACAAAGGCAGAACTGCTGTGTAGAGGGATGCCTGAATGGTGTGATCACAAGCTTAGTTCTAACTGAAGTACGTACAGCAATCATGACTTTTGGGTTAGGATAAGTTCACATATGCGTTGTGAACTCCGGCAGCCTGTTCTGGCAGAGGATGCACAACTTTTCCTCTGTCCGAGTTCACATTGTTTATACCAAAATAAAAGTGGCCCCATGTTGTAGGCTGGTCCAAATTAACAGAAGGCAGGGCAACACAAGTAGGCGGGGTCAACAATACCACAGTCCAAAATACCATCCTAGCAGAACCAAATAACACAGTGTAGCACAATATACTGCCCCAAAAGCTGGCCCTATGTGGTGGCCATCAATAGCTACCATCTTCTGTCCTCCTCCTCCAGCAGTCTATGGCTTAGAAGGTGAGGTGCGGGCCAGAGCAGTTGAATTCAGGAGGACATGTGAGGTCGCTGGCTAGTAACTTGAGTACCTGATTCTCACAGTGTTAATTACCACTGAGAGCTCATTATGTACCCAGTCAACAGCAGAGGAGTGCTTGAGTGGCCCCCTAGGGCATCGGCCCACCAGGAAATTTCCCTGTAGGGTCTATGGCCAATCCACCCCTGACATAGACTTACGATGCCAGAACATAGTGCATCCTAAACACAGGATCCATTTACATCTGTACTTGCCATTTAATTAGTGTGCGGCACCTGTAGCTGTCGTTTCAATGAATGGCAGACTGGCAACTAGGGGTAATCTGCATGATTTTGGTCTTTTTTTTTTACCCGTTTTTGGATGCGGTGATGCCTAGTTTTTTTAAATGATTTATTTTTATGTTAATTTTGGGGAAAGGGTGATTTGCCTTTTAGATTTTTCAAAACTTTTCCCTAGGTGATTATAACCAGCAATCATTACATAAATCAATGCACTTATCCATCACAGAACACACCATTCACTGTACTCCAATACAGTCCTGCCACCTGCAAGCCTGTATTGGAATATACCAGTGATAAGTATCAGGGCTTGCTTGAGATCTCTTGCTATCACTGTAACGTAACAGCTTCCCTAATCTCAGCCAGGGAAGGCTGTTACAGTCGCAGGAGCATGCGGCTCTCGCATCTTCAGCGCTCAGATGCCGTGGTCACATTTGACCATGGCATCTGAGGGGTTAAGTGTCTGCGATTGGCCTTATGGCTGATCGCAAATATTAGTCCCTGGCCCCTGCTGTTTGAAACAGCAGAAAACCGGCAGCTATGGCGCCATCTTTAAAGTTGATGGGGTTAAAAAGATACTGATGGATGGATGGATGTGTCATTGAAAAGGAAGGTGAAAAAAAATTACTGCAATGGAGCAGGATTCCTAGGCACTTACAGGAGCAAAATCTGTCAGAATAAAAGCTCATAGACACACTACTCCTGATAAGAAAAGCACCACAGGTATGTTTTTCTACTGTTCTCCGCAGCCCCTACCTATTGCTGTCAACAGTTTAGCATGATCAAAACTGCTGACAGATTTCATTAAAATTCTAGTTATTAATTAATAAGGCAGCATGAACTAGGTGCTATACCCCTATCTCCTATGTTATACACTCGAGGGTAAAGGGCAAAAAAATCTTTAGATTTCTATAACTGTTTGCAAAGAACATAGTTCTCAGGAACCAATATCAAGAAAATGGCTGCTCAGCTGGGAGAGTTTTGTGTAATTACAGTGGCAATCGTCTATGCTGCATTTCTTAAATGAACATGCACTATAATAAACGTATTTGGGCACTTGAGCTGGAAAATTCCCAAGAAGCCAAAAATATTTAGAAAAAAAACTAAATGACTAGCACAAGGTCACGAGAAAAAAAAAAAGGTACGTGCCATATCTCTGCTCGCCAACCTCTAGACTCGGCTCACATTTCTCCAGACATATCAGGCACAAAAGAGGCTTTAAGAATAATTTAGCTCTGTCGTAAAAATAGAAGCAAACAAAATTAGGACTGTTTAAATTTCAGCCGCTCCCACATTGTAAAGGAAGCAGAGCACATCTGTCCCAAGAATCGTTATCTCGCTAAACTGATGACATCAACACTTAAATATTCTAGGGAATAAGGGGCTGTCATCCCTCTCCTTAATTCCTGAAGTTTACCGGCTGAAACCAGGAGTTAATGAAATACGCTGCCAAACAAAGCTGTCTGCACTCAGATTTATCACCACTTATCAGTGCTGTTTGTTTAGAAAGAATCAGGCTCTCTGCCCTGAAAAAAGACCAAAGTTGAAGTGTTGCAGACTCAACCGTTCAGTTAGTTAGAAATCACCAAGAGCGTTAAATCAAATACTACACATAAACACAAGGCTGATAAGATATCTGTGCCTCCTCCTCCAGAAATGACCGCTTCATCATGCTGGCCACACATACAAGTCTGCAAAAACCCAAACGTGTAGGCCATAATGGCACAAATCCTCCAATATATTTACACTTCATGCTGAGGAAGGCAACTTATCATGGTTCTAGTAATAACCTTCCATGTTCTGAAATGAAAGGATGCCATACATATTACATGAATGTTGGCCAAACCTGACAATTTCTGCAGGCCCAGTCAACCATCTATGGGAGGTGTACCAAGTCTGCTCCAACAACAGGACTTCTACAGCACATGCATGTTTGGCCAAGATGAGAGTGCAGGTGTATGGGGAGGTATGGTAGGTATATAGGTAGGTAGGTATGGTAGGTGTATGGGTAGGTTTGAAGTTACAGCTAGCATAAATACTGGTCTGGGATCACAGTGGTGCCTTCACCTGTAGGTTTTTTTGTGGCTTTTCTTGTACTTTGCCATTTTTTTGCACCAGCACTTTTTGCCAAGTATTTAGCAGTAAAAACACCAGATCTAGATGTTAGCTGAAAATCTATGGGAAATAAAAAACATAGAACACACAACTTTTTTTTTTAGTACTGGTGTTTTATGTCTTTTTGGCTCAAGTGCAGTTGAAAAAGTTGCAAATGTGCAGTTTGCAACATTGTCACGCCACAAAAATTGGCGGATTTTAATGAGAAATTTGCCCCACTATGTGCAAAAAATGCCTCAAAAATTGTAGGTGGCAAAAAAATAAAATAAAAAAATTGAGCTTGCTGTTTAACTGGTCAAAACAAACCGTTGCTGACCAACCGTTCTGTATATAGACTGATACTATACAGTATATCTATCTATATAAACTTTCATTAAACTAGAATTTCCTACAATTTAGCACCTTCTAGAAAATGGCTGCTTTTTTCAGTATGCATTTTTAGTTTAAAAAGCTTACATTACCTTTAAATCTCAGTATTTTCACAATTTGTAGGATAAAATGTTGGTATGAGGTTACAGGCTCTTTAAAAATACAAACACGAACTGCAGAAATGTCACAATGGAAA
Organism: Rhinella marina; assembly: GCA_900303285.1. Classification (NCBI taxonomy): domain Eukaryota; kingdom Metazoa; phylum Chordata; class Amphibia; order Anura; family Bufonidae; genus Rhinella; species Rhinella marina. The sequence continues at coordinate 256,303 of ONZH01015198.1, forward strand.
TGATATTTTTCTTTTCTAGCTCACAATTCGCATAAAGCGGGAAGTTGCTTCTTACGAGTTATTTATAACGTACATATCACCTCCTTCCAGTCTCAGACCTTTACTTTACAGCCTTTTATTCATTAATCTATACTGAAGCATAATTTGTGGAAAATTAAGAAAAGATAGTGTACACATCATTTAATACCGTTAAATTGCGACAATTTTGTGACTCACCTCCATTAAGCTCTTGTAATGATTTTGATTAAAACACATTTAATGGTTTTAAATGATATTTTAAGTCAGGTATAGAGGTAAGTACGTGGATGATTAGCAGTTAAAAATGAAATATACTTTACAATTCACTTCAACAGCAATACTCACATGCCCAGAGAAAAGATTTGGGGATGAAAGTGTCACCATCAATATAATATAAATGGAAATTATTGTTAAAAAAACAGTAAATTAATACAAGAAGTAATGCAGAAACAAAAATGAAAAGATCCAACACAGGTGCCTAATACAGCTCTTTTTTTAAGGGGTTGTCTCATCACAAACAGCCCTTCCACAGCCACCATAACACCCAGATGATCACTGCTAATTTGGCAACTAAGATCCCCAACAAAAATGATTGTGGCCAACTATACATTGTCCAGCATCACTCCTATGGCAAAAATACAGTATTACATGCAGCTATTCAAATGAATGACCAACCATATACTACATGGACTTAGCAGGTTCTTAGCAGCTCTCTCCACTGGATGATGAAGTGGAGTCTTGAGTGGGGCACCCACTTCTATGACTGCCATATGCTCTAACAGGCATAAGGAAAGGGGTTTCCAAGATGAGATAACCCCTCTGTATGTACTACTGGGTATTCTTAGCACCCCGCTTCTTTACATTGTGCCATCAAGTGATGGCTGTGATTGAATGGGAACAGCAAACAGATGAGAACTTACATGACGTTCAAAAGAGTGACAAGTCCACTATGTCAGCTATGCTAATACCTTATTAAAGGGATTATCAAAGGGAATTTGTCACTAGAAATTCAGTTAAACTAGGCACGATGTCTTGTAGGGCTAGCTCAGCTGAATGTAACTATACTATTCACTTAGTGACCCATTGCTTCATTCCGGAGAAAAAAGTACTTTTAAGCCATAAGCAAAATAAGAGGTTAAGTGCACCAAGGGTGGGCCCAAGCCACTCTGTGCAGCCTTGTTCCTCCTGCTTCCTCTGCCAACCTCTACCCCCTTTTTTATTGATAGGGTCAGATGATTATGTAGGAAACAGTGCATGTTGGGCACCAGGGGCGGATTGGCAATGTACCCCACCGGGACACTTCCGGTGGGCCGATGGCTTGAAGCATGCTGTGGGCCGGCCGGCACACTACAATACACATCACAGGCCACAGTCAGCCCTGCTGCGATCTCATTATCATACCATTGTCATGATAATGAGATCGCAGCAGGGCTGTTGGCTACCACATTGTGTATTGTCCTGAGAGCCACGGCCGCCGCCCTCCCTGCAGTAAGCTAATCATCGTGCTGCCTGCCCTTTCCTCTTATGGTGTGCTGCGGCCCGCCCCTGTACCTCCCGCTGCTAGGTCCTTTGACACTGGACACCAGGAGAGAGAGCACTGCTCTGCCATCCAGATGTCAAAGGACCTTTGGCTCCTCCCACTCCCAGCGTCAGCGCGACTGACGCTGTGTCATCATCCTACCCCTCCTGCTCCAGGACAGAAGCCAGAAGAGGCTGCTGCAGGTCTGCACATTCAGGTAAGTTTTTTTTTTTTTTTTTTTTAAACAAGCCATTTGACAATGAGGAGGTGGTGGGGGTGGGTATTAAAGTCACCACTGTATATTACTGGAGCAGGGGGGACATTACTGGGAGCACTATAGGGACCTTACTGGGGGCAGGGAGCATTACTGTGGGCACTATAAGGACCTTACTGGGGGCAGGGAGCATTACTGTGGGCACTATAAGGACCTTACTGGAGGCAGGGAGCATTGCTGGGGGCACTATAGGGACCTTACTGGGGGCAGGGAGCATTACTGGGGGCACTATAAGGACCTTACTGGGGGCAGGGAGCATTACTGGTGGCACTATAGGGACCTTACTGGGGGCAGGGAGCATTACTGGGGGCACTATAAGGACCTTACTGGGGGCAGGGAGCATTGCTGGGGGCACTATAAGGACCTTACTGGGGGCAGGGAGCATTACTGGGGGCACTATAAGGACCTTACTGGGGGCAGGGAGCATTACTGGCGGCACTATAGGGACCTTACTGGGGCAGGGAGCATTACTGGGGGCACTATAAGGACCTTACTGGGGGCAGGGGGCATTACTGGGGGCACTATAGGGACATGACTGGGGGCAGGGGGGCATTACTGGGGGTATTATTATTACTGAGGATTATTATTACTGGGGGAATTATAGGCAGTTTTTTGTTGATGGGGCAGATATTATTGCCACTGGGGACACTATAGGGGGCATTATTATTTTTACAGTATATTGGGGTAGCAGCAGGATGACAATGTTGGGGCACCATGGTGGGGAGGATGATGGAAATTTGAGGACTCTAAGATGTCTGTGTGTGAAACTCTGCAGAGATGGAACACAGCTAGAAGATGTCATCATGTGTTGTCTGGTCCTAACGGCGAAGATGAGGAAAGAGAAGATCAGAGGAGACGTCACCGGATGTGAGAGGTAAGTGACGCTGCACTCCCCTGTATGTATGGTAACTCTGAAAGACCATCAGAATACTGATGGTAGGGCTGCCTCTCTGCTGTTGCCTGTGTTTTAAGTCTTCATCCCCTTTCTCTATATCTTAGAGAAAAGTGGAGGAGGGGAACAGGACATGGCAGTTGGTACTGGGCACCACAGAGGGGCAGCTTTTAGAGAGGTTTCCGCCTGTTCTGGAGCAGTATATTGTGCTGCACTGAGCCAAATAAAAAATTGCAGCATGATATACTGCTCGCTATATGGTATTTCTGGCCCCGCCTACCCATGTTGGCCCCACCTTCTCTCAATCTGGACCCGCCCACAACATAGGGCCACTTTTATTTTTTTTTCCAGGGCCACTTTTAATTCCCAATCCGCCCCTGTTGGGCACAGAGAAAAATATGGAGGACATTTCAACTGAAAGCTAAAGGGACACAGGTTACAACCTTTCCTTATTACTGTGCACATAAATGCTGCCTGGGGGCACTTTATTTCTGGTTAGAGAGCCTTACTGTAGTGTTACTGATGGTGGCAACATTGGGTCATTAGATCTGAATACAGCTAAAACATGAAGGCAAGCCTAAGTGACTGACTTCTTTATCCTTAATCAATGCTAGGAGATATGAAATTTTCATGGTCATTCAGAATAGTCTCCATAAGGAATCACGGTCGTATAGACAGCCTATAAACCAGAACTGTAGTTGAATAGAGCAGACTTAGACTGTAAGCAGCTGACGGGAAGATGCCAGGACAGGCAGAAGACATGGTCAAATATAATAGCCAGGCCAATGCCAAAAGAAACAGAAAAGGAAAGGAATCAAAAGGACCTTATTGCTTAGGCACTTAGTAATAGTGGAAGGATCCTCAAAAAGCCTGGGGCACCAGGACATTGGATGAAATCAATGGTAATTGACACACTAGCCCTTTAAGAAGCCAGGAGCCAGCGCATACATGTGACTCACAGACTGAGCGGTACAAAACAGAGGAAAAATGGTGGTGAAGAGCAGACAAATAGTTACAGTAAGGCACCATTCACATTTCCGTTAGAGAAGATCCTGACATGCCGGCTGTCGGCCAGACAAAAAATTGTCCGACCGAAACTGGGCATTTATGTAGTTTTTTTTTTTTTAGTGCAAATTCTACATAAATCTTTGTACATATCACCTTACAGCATTAAACATTCCCCATTGTAATGCACTGCTATCATATCTGGGATCCACATGATAAGGATCCCAAATACTGTCACACACGTTGCCCTAAAGAAGACCTAATGTGAATCAGCAGGTAAGGCTACGTTCACAACTCTGGTGAATGTTTTCGGTAGGCTGTTCCAACAGAGAACAGCCTATCGGCATTCAATGGATTCAGCGTTGCCGGTTCCACAGATGACCGCCGCATCTCTATTGACTAATGAAGAATGGATTCAATGAAACTCCAGCGAAGGAAACATAATATGAACCGTAAAAAAAAGGTAAAGTTGAAAAGAGGATAGCTTCTACAAGTATGGTAGATTAGTAGGGCTGCATTGTTTGTTTGAAGGGGTTTAGAATGATGCTGGTGGCAGTATATGTCCTACCACCATTCCCCTCCTCTATCCTAATAAATATTAATAATTGGATTATAGGTCTTCACAAGGGTCACCTGTGGTTGGGTGATTTTAATAATCTTATAGACTAGAATTTGGATAGGGCAGAGGTTTCTGGAGCTCGAGTTTATACCTGAACTGCTAGGTTGCTCTGTGAATTGGGTTGGAGAAGACTGAATCCTGGGAAACAAATTTTTTCTTGTTCTTCTTCATATAATTCCTTGCATAGAATTGATCCAGTTTTGGTTAATGATGCTATCTTTTATAGATTGAACAAGGTTAAATATGAGGCACGCGCTATATCCGATCATTCTCCTCTGTCTGTACAGCCTAATTTATGCAATGCATATTTATATACCCCCATCTTTAAAATTAATCCAGGCTGGCTTCTGTTCATAGAGAAAGGTAAGCTGAATAAAGAACATTCTGCTGTTGGATGTTTTTTGGATGTTGTTGGTCACTCTTCTTCTAAAGTAGTGGTGTAGAAAACATTAAAAGCATATATTAGGGGAGTTTATTATAAATTATTTGTGGTGCTCAATAGTATTCCTAAATTTTGGTTATCATCACATTTTCCTACAGTTCGGGCCTGGGAGAGGCCTGTCTCAAATTTTATGTTTCTGCAGTTTGGACTTTTTAGCTCTAACAATAGGGCTAGTGATTAGTCTGCAATTTTGGTTAAATAATCTAGCTCCTAAAGATTGGAATAAGTTTAATTATTGGAATTTGAAATTATAGTGAGTCCACCTGTAGCATAGGTGATGTCAAGATGTTTTTTTTTCCTTACTACACTCCTGGTGACTCATCTGGGTGCGGTGGTTGGGGGCTTTTGTAATTTATCTGTATTTGTATTTTTGTATGTTTCCAATTTGCTTAATAAAATTTAAAAAAAAAATACACTTCTAGACGTTAGAAATTCAAGAACAGACTGGTTCAAATAAATAAGTAGACATATCTCCTGCACTTCTGTCTGTCTGCCTCACCATCAAATGTTCCATTGTATTGTAATAAAGAGCCAGTATCTGAGAATCAGCAGGCAGCATAAGCCGATGATTCCCTCTTCCTGTGTTCCCCTTTGACCTTGCACAAGTTGCTTGACCGGTTGGAGCTCCAGTCCACCCATCTGTTGATAATTTGTAAACACTGGATCCAGTGAAAAACAGATGTTACTTCTAAAATCACACAGCTATAATCATGTGACAATCAGAGTCTGGAAAAACAAGCTGTCACCTCATTCACCGGAGGAATGGAAAGGAAATGAACAAGACTTGGTGCAGAGCACAAACAAATACTACTACTCACTTCACCTTCCCGGCTTCAAAACACATTTACCGACTGTGTACATATGACATCACTAATTAAAGCTTTAACCACAACCTTGTTCAAGTAATATCTGGCCACAAAACACTAGTCCGTTAAAGGGGTTGTCCAGGTTCAGAGCTGAACCCGGACCTAACCCCCTTCTTCACCCAGGCAGCCCCTCTCCCTTGCCCTGCGCTGAATCTCGCAGGGCAAGGGCTTTTTCTGCAGATCCGGTGATGATCCGGGTCTCTGGTAGACGGAGGGACAAATGTAAAGACATTAGGGCAGCGCTAAAGCTCATCCATTAGTGACAATGCTTCACCAGCAACACTGCTAGACAGAAACCTCCATCTAGCAGTGTAAAAATGGCAACAAAAAAGTTGTTGGCTGCCTGGGTGAAGAAGGGGATATGTCCAGGTTCAGTTCTGAACGCGGACAACCCCTTTAAGGCTGTATTAGGCTGATGTGGCAGACAATTGTTGGGCGTTAACTTCCGGCAATCGTCTGCTCGGTAACCGCTGCTCTTACATCGATGATCTCCTCCGCAGCATGGGGGGAGCGATCGCTATGCCATCGCTCTTCTCTATATTGAATCATTGGATCGTGAATAGACACAACAATCTGCCGCCTGAAAACGCTAATTTTTTAGCGTGTCAAAAGATTTGGATTGCCCGATGAACGAGCTTGTTAGCGATCATCAGCAGAAAAATCGGCAGGTGTAATACAACCTTTACAAACCTTATGGGTAACAAAAAGCTAACCATTGTCTTCTTTTTGAGCACCGATAGGCAGTTCATAGTCTACAAAGACCTATACAGAAGCACAGTACACAGCACAGGTTTATCTTATCTCACTTTGCAATGCATCTGAATCTGGTTTATTATTCTATGTATTAAGCTACTTCAGCTTAGGAAGGGACGACTGTAAAAGCCTATATTAGATGGAGAGAATATCTTCGCGAATGTCGTTCATGTGAACGAAATTGAACAAGCCTCGCGAGATGTAATAAGTATGAGCGATTAAATGACGAGCGAGGAATCACTAATTTCTCGCCAATCATGATCTTTATTCCTGCTGAAAAAATTCTCATTCCTTGGTCACAGATCCGTTCGTAAAATATGGAGTTGTCTATTCGCTTACAGATCACATAGAGGCGTGCCACCATTCCACCTGAAGCTTACTTTCATGAGCAAGCATCTGGACATGTAATATAAAGCGATGACTTTGTAGTCAACAATTAACAAGCAAAAGTACGAACACCGCTCTATGTAATAAGCACATTTTTGGTCACTAACGAGTCAAAAAATCTTCGATCTATAATCTTTATCTGCCAGACATCTGCTAGTCTAATACAAGCTGAAGGGTCCTTTTAAGGATGGGTTCACATATGCGCTTTGAACTCCACCAGTCTGTTCCGGCTGAGAAACAGACTACCGGAATTCACTGTATCCAGCGTACATCTGGCTTTCAGCAAGACAAAAAAAAAATACTACACTCAGCACTTTTTGTCCGGCCGTAAGCCGGCACATATGCCAGAAAGTGTCCATATTCCTGCCAGATCCCATTACAGTGAATGGGGATCTAGTGGTGCATTGTGGTATCCAGATAGACCGGATACAGTGAACTCCGGCAGTATGTTCCTCCACTGGAACAGGCTGCTGGAGTTCAAAGCACATATGTGAACCCAACCTAATAGTGCTAAAACAAGTTGATCAGTGCTCATTTAAAAGCTATTTACACAGGCCTATGGATAATGCATGGAGGATGATCAATCGTTACTATGATCATTCATCTTCCATACTTTTTACATTATGCCGAGAGGCCATTTCCACTTTTGGCGAGGGAACCAGCCAGTATTTTCATATTTGCGTGTGCTAATATTAATGATCCAATCAGCCACCAAACAAGTGTTTTCTTATTTGTCTGCTGGCACATTTACCGTAGATGAGCCAATTATTGGGAACGAGCATTAGTACAAACGTTCAATCCCAATACTTGGCCCGATCATCTGCTGGTATCAAAGGATCCTACCATCCATTAGTGGATTGGTAAAAGGTCTAGACAAATGTGTTTCACTCGATCACTGCTTCACCTCACCGTATAGTCAGACATTTGTTTCTTGGTGGATCCTATGAAAGTCAAAGGTATTGGCCACCAAACATTGCTCCACAATAAACGTGTAAAGAAGAGGAGTGTTTTTTCCTTGAAATCTGTCTACCTCTACTCAGTCAATGACAGGAAGAAAGAGTCAACATCTCACAGAACCGCAGCTTGGTCTCCATTTTCAGAGTACAGATCTGATTACATCAGCAGTTTCCCAACTCTCTCCTCTGTCGTGTCCTGTTAGTTAGATTGTCATCACTCTTCTCTCTTAAAGGGTGCAGCGAGTCACGTACAAAGAGAAAGACAAGCAGAGACCAAACTCTGCAGGGAAGCCTCAGTAGATGACGGTCTTAAAGTGAGTCTGTCACCTCATTTTCACCTATATAGCTAACAGCAGTGCCCCACAGACGATTGCATACACATCTCAGACATACCTGTGTGCACTGTGTGTCTGTATTCCTCGTTCAGAAAAAGCACTTTTATTCTGCAGGAAAACAGCTCCCAAGTGCCTGGCTCTGCTGCTGCTGCAAACCAGACTGGAGGGGGGAGGGCAGCTTTAGCTGCTCATATCTTGGGATTAGTAGCAGATAGAACAATGGTTCTGACCTTCTTTGAAAGCTGACAGCATTATATCCAGTATATCAGAAGATACAGCTGTTAGAAATCGAGTCAGGAGAGAAAGCTGTTTTTAGTTTCACTTTCAGCTGGGCACTTGGGAGCTGTTTTCCTGCAGAATAAAAGTGCTTTTCCTGGACATGTAATACAGACACAAAGTGCACACAGGTATGTCTGGGATGTGTATGCAATCTTCTGTGGGGCAGTGCTGTTAGTTATATAGGTGAAAATGAGGTGACAGACTCCCTTTAAAGTGTAACGGTCATTTCAAGTAATTTTTCAGAGTAAGTGGTTGTGTGTACATGAGGAATATCACTATTTCAGGCCATCATAATTCTTCCCTGTGTAATCTTTCTGCATTTCTCAGTTTTTTTCTGAGCCAGTACGCGTAGACTAGCTGGAATGATGTCTGTCCATACATAGGACATGGATAAACAGGGGATCCTGCTTCTTAGAGGGAACCTGTCACCATGAAATACAGTGTAATCTTCAGGCAGCATGTTATAGAGCAGGAGGAGCTGAGCTGACTGATATATAGATTTGTGGAAAAAGATTCAGTAAAACTTGTAATTTATACATTTATATCTCTATTTCTGACTTCAGTTATACATGAGGGAGGTGATTAATAGTATTCTATGTGTGTATATTCATAGATAGATGTCAGTCACTGATAGTTGTACATGGGGATGTGTTATCAGTGATTGATAGCATTCTCTGTGTAAGTGTGTATACATAGATAGCTGTCAGTCACTGATAGTTGTACACAGGGGATGTGTTATCAGTGATTGATAGCATTCTCTGTGTAAGTGTGTATACATAGATAGCTGTCAGTCACTGATAGTTGTACATGGGGAGGTGTTATCAGTGATTGATAGCATTCTCTGTGTAAGTGTGTATACATAGATAGCTGTCAGTCACTGATAGTTGTACATGGGGAGGTGTTATCAGTGATTGATAGCATTCTCTGTGTAAGTGTGTATACATAGATAACATTCTCTGTGTAAGTGTACATAAAGAGCTGTCAGTCACAGTTTAGCCTCCTGCACATGTTGCGGAATACGTGCATTTTTTCTGCTCAGATTCCCATGTGAAAAAACTGCAGGGTAGTACAGAACCAGCAAAGTGTATGACATTACACAAATCTCATGTACACTTTGCAGATTTTTTTCTGTATGGAAATTGACCTGCCGTGTGGATTTCCATATCCTCAGTATTATGAGTGCAGTTTTAGCTGTGGATTTCACTTTTTTCCAATAAAGGGTGAGAAGACCAAGAGTGGAAGCCTGAGCAAAAAATAATCAAACACTTCTCTTGTTCTCCACCCTAAATTCAATATGAATGTCCAGTAATCCATGGACCATAAGTTATGATATGTGGTAATGCAGTTCTTAGATAACCCGAACCTTGTGCGCCGAACTTGAAAACAGAAGTTCGCTCATACCTAGTTACTAAACCTCTAAGTACAACATGAACACAACTAGATGTGAGATAGTAACACATTATCTGTCTGTTCATTCACAGGTTTTAGCTGCTCCGTGCCGTCACTTCTTAAATACTATAATACTATGCATACACAGTATTATAATATATAATGTATATAATATAGTGTAGTAGTAGTAGAAGCTTCACACTGGCAGCCCCATAGCAATGCAGAAAACAGAGTAACGATGCAGATGTCAGGAACACCTAAACCTATTAAAATAACCAAATTAAAAATGTATTCATAAATTAAACAGTGCTTAACCAGCTCATAAAACATACACAAAAACAAACAGAAAGAGGGCACATCAGTCCAGAAATATGTATGTTTTAGATTCTTCGCTCGTGAAAACTCTGATATTTCCTGAAAAACACACTTGATCTGCACGCGAGGCTTAAAAACACATTTCTTTCACTGTTCAAGGTTTTGGCAGCTGTGGGTCATTTGCTCAGAAGTTTTAGGTAATGTTTCTTCAGGGTCTATGAAACTACAGAATTGCACATGGCACATATTTACTATACCAGAGGCCACATGAATGAACAGGAAAAACACAACTCAATTTGGACACTACACCCTCTACATTAAAGGAAGGGGAAGAATTTAAAAGACGGCAAGTAACCCTTTGCTGATGTTAGTGAGCTTTACCACTGATGGAGAAAGCGAAGGGGATGCAGAGGCTACAAATACACCTGGGCCTTATGACTACAGGGCCCACAGGCTCCCTAGCAACAGAGGGTCTCTAACCCTAATTTCCTTATTTTGAGCATGTGCAAAAACTGTAGTGACATTTTTTCTAGAAAGCCAATAAACTTATAAGCAATCTTAAGTCTCATCCACTTTAAAATGCTACTTTTAAATGCTGAGGGTTTTCCGTCTGCAACGCAGAGGAAAAGCCACAGCCTATACACATCATATGGACATAATCAAAGGTTCTTTTACACAGGCCGATGTAACTAAAAGGACATCAAGTCTGGGATGGTGGGTCACCATTTGGAACTCTAGCTCATCGATTCTTTATCAGTCAAAAATCATCAATTAGCATGTTTTTTTTAATTCTATGTTAGCACTAGAGATGAGCGAGCATGCTCGAGTTCCATTTTTGCATATTTGCGTACGCATTTTAAAATTCGTACGCTATTCATACGCATATTTTAATCTATACGCATATGCGTACGAATAGCGTACAAATTGAATTTGTACGCTATTCGTATGCATTTGCGTATAGATTAAAATATGCGTACAAATTTTAAAATGCGTACGCAAATACGCAAAAATGGCACTCGAGCATGCTCGCTCATCTCTAGTTAGCACCAAGACAATGGTCATATTATATATTAAATTCTGTCAGTAATAAGTTTCCTTGTCTTAGCACTAAAGCTTGACTCGCTTCCTGACGTATGGTAATTGATGTCACAGCAAAAACAATTGCAGAAAATGATTGATTTACTGAGCAAATAACAAAAGAAAATCTGTAAGAAAATGTCAAAATCCCATAAGGTCATGTCAAGTAAAAATAAAACTGCAAAACCAATTCTTATGTATAGTGGATATTGACAAACTGTCAAACTTTCCACACTCATTGCTGGTGTAAGTTGTCAAAAGTCACAACGTCACTAAATAGTGCTCAAGAATGAGAAGACAACTACTGCTAAAACATTTCATCAAGTAAAACCCTCCTGCTGATAACCAGTGGGGTGACAAGGCACGTAGACAAGTCTAACATGGGGAGCTAAACAGACAGCTCACCATTCAAACTGTACAATGTATACGTACAGCATACTACAACTTTGGTCAACAGCTGTACTCTACAACAGTCACCAAAAGGGAAACCAACTTTTTTTGTATACAATTCAAGCAGTTGCTACAAGGCTACGTATGCATTCATCACAATTTTTGTTCCAATTTTGTATAAAATGAAAAATGAAGTAAAATAAAAATTCTCCCACCATTTTATGTCTACAGCTCATGACTGTGTCTCCATGGAAACAGACTACAAATGATCCCCGTGAAGTCTGATGCTACAGTCACTTCCATCTGGCCCTTAAAGGGGTTGTCCGAGTTATGAAAAAAAAAAATGTATAGATCTGTAAATCTGATGGGCAGCAATATATAACTAAGTAAAGCAAGTTTTAGGCAAAAAAAAAATCTATATTTCCTCATTTCTCTGGTTCTCCTCTGGCCTTTGTTTACATGCAGTAATAACAATCTCTGCCCCTCCCCCTTCCTGCTATGCAAAGGCAGTGAATACATGAGCTGCCCTGAGTGACATGTCTGCTGGAATACTCAGCAGTATGTTGTATGTGTAGGACTACAAGTCCCAGCTGTACAATGACACTGCTGATACACACATGGTCTTCCCCCTACCTTCTTCTTTGCATCTCCTCCAGATCAGCTCCAGTCAGCTCTGTGTCTGTAGGGTGAGGAGAGCAGATCCTGTGTCTCTTTACATCTGCAGCTGCTGTTGTAAAGCCTTCAGTGTGTTGTGGCTGAAGGGGTTAATGTTTTATCTGAAAGAATCCAGGGAGAGAGCAGATAGCAGCAGCGGCAGAGCAGTGGGGCGTGGCCAGCACAGTGACTTCTCATGTACAGGCTCTATGCACGAATATAAGATTAAGAGGGAGGCAAGCTGACATCACAGGTCATGTGACCCTGAGTGAAATCTGATAAACCAGCAGCTTTAGAAGCAGAAAGTGTATGGAAAAGCTGTTTTATTTGACTAGTTAGAAACATACAAAGGACAAAAAAATAACTCAGACAACCCCTTTAATTCTTGTTAATCAATGAAATGTATGTCTCAGACTAGCGTTGAGCTATCTGGCAGGCTGTTCCGGCACAACGGTAGTGTGAAACTAGCCTAAGAAGTAGAAAACAACTGGAAGGAATACGAATGCATGATCAGACTATCCAAGGCTAGTTCTTGGCCATCCAGGTGCAGCTATGTTGACTCAAGATGGTCAAAACTTGTCACTGAGCTTTCAAAAACATGATCGGTTGGGGTCGAAATGTTGACACCCCAACCCATCACCAGGGAGAAGTGTGTGATATCTCTTTGATGTAGGAGATAGAATTGACAAGTACTTATTCATTTCCTTCAGAGCCCATCTCCTGCAGCGAAGAGAGAGTGCACACTAACTAGGGTTCTAATGATCAGTGGGTGTCTCAGCACTCAGATCCCCACCGATATGACATATCAAAAATATTTTATGAAAGCTCAATGACATTTTAAACCTCTTTTGAAAGGTCCAGTTAGTGGGTGAAAATGTACTAACTAACTTAATTGTAACTTCACCTTATGGATTTATTATACCGGAGTCTGTACAGTGAGTTATATAGTGAAAAAGTAAAGAAAAGGCTTAAAAAATCATTTACTGAAAAATAATCTAAACAAGGAGAAAAAAAAAAAATCAAATGTCTTTAATACAGCGGCCATTTATGAGTTCAGTTCCCATTAAGATCTAGTAAGTATCAAGAAAACACTAAAGTAAAATAATAATAAATGATCAAAAACCCATGTCTGCTTTTAGATTAAAGGCTAATATGGATATTACCGTAGTTAGACTTTATATTACAGTATGTTAAGACACATGGCATGAACTGTATCTGAACTTGCGTACAATTAGAAGGTGCTTTAATTTTTTCTTTACGTATATACTCTACCGGTGCCTAATGTCTGCTCCTCCGCTAAGCATACTTCTAGGCTCTTGTCTAAATGGCTAAATCCAGATGGAACTCAGGCACTGGCAGGAAGAATAAAATATAGGCACATTCTGCAGTTTTACAAAGTGTCTAGAGCCTCTTATGTAGATGGCATTCATCGGATGAGCCGAATTATATGCAGCAGGGAGATTTTACGCGTTATTATGGTATATAGTATAGTGTACATTAGCTGCACACAGCGCTAATTGATCTAGACATAAGCTTCAACCAAAGAAAAAAGAAAACGAGTCGTTCACAACAATGGTGACAATGGGCCCTTTACACGGGCTGACAATCGAAACGATCATCGCTAACCAACGTTACTGGTAATGCTCGTTAGCAATGATCTTGCGGCGTTAATGCACCGCCTATTACCTGATGAACGAGCACAACACTCGTTCATTGGGTAATTGTATTTCTCACAAATAAAAAAATAAAATGCCCAGATATAGAAGACCTCAAACTGTTCTAAGAGAAAGGTTTTTGTTTCTAGGTCCAGTAAAGCCCTGTGATTATTTCAGAATAGGACTACAAAGGCTGTGATTTGTTAATGGGACAGGACAAGACTCATATGTTAGAGGCAAGGGCCCCCAGGTAACATTATAATTAACGGAAGGATTCAGGGGTTCTAGAAAATCTCAAATATGTTTGGTGAGAGCTCTCCTTTAAGCAAAGGTCAATCTGTAATTGGCAAATGGACCAATCACTGTATAGCGATTTGGTAGAGACGTAGTACAATTTTTGAAAAATGCTAACCTGGACATAAAAAGCAAATAATTAGACAAATACCAACTACATAAATAGCTATTTCATTTCAAGGGTCTGTTAAAGGGACTCTGTCACCAGAATTTTGGACCATTATCTGCAGTAATACATGAGTAGTAGTGCAGATAAGAAGTCCAGATAAACATTTCTTATTTTCCTACTGCTCCCCATTGTCCCACTGTCAGCACTCAAAGTTGCACTGAAATACACAGTCCGGACTGTTGTGCTAACATAATGGAGAAGACTCCTGTGCAATGCATGGCAGTCCTGACAACGTATTTTGGTGCAGCTCTAAGCGGTAGTGGAAGGGAGTGCGTTAGGAAAATAAAATATAGTGATCTAGACTTCTTATCTGCACTACTACTCATGTATTATAGCAGATAATAGTCCAAGTTCATAGCGACAGATTCCCTTTAAGTGACGAAAGACAAGCAGTTAATACAGATATTCCTGCTTTATCATCTAAGCCAAAAATTTTAAGGAAATTTGAAAAATAAAGAGAAAAAAACTGCAACTTTCTGGAGAACTAGTGGATTTGCTGACATCACATTACATGCCATTAGCGTTGCGTCAAGACAGGAGATGAAATGTAAGAAAGCTGCAGAAAGAGCTTGTCTTCCTTTCCTTTTCCATAGCCCAATGCCCCAATGTGAACTACATATAGTTAGATACTGCTTTCCTAATTTGTACTCTACGGTGAAAAGGTAGCATCTGTTCCACGCCAGCTGTCGATTAGAAGTGGTGTTAAAATTAATGAAGCCTTGAGGCATCAAGTTTACATGGATTTCTCTCCAGTACTGGAAGGTGTCTTGGCTGGTTTATTTAAACAGGGATAAAAGGCATGCATTACCAAAAAACCTGTCCTTTGAAATAAAGAACGGCTCTCTTGCATCAACCAAGTCTGAATACTTATTTTTAGAACCGGATATTTCAGCATAAAATGTGTGGATCAGCATCTTTTCTGGTTCTGTAGAAATCAATCCCATTGACTTCACCTTGGCCGTCAGTTCTCTTGGATACTCCTCTCTGGAAAGACGGCCTTTAATCCCATCAGGAGGCAATATGTGTAATTAGAGCTACATACATTTTTAACCTTGTCTTCACTAAGAAAAGGCCAAAATAGATTTACTTCAAATAGTAAAGTGTTTACGCTGATTGCAATGCAGAATCTCAAAAAGATAAGTAATGATGGGGAACTTAAAAGGGTTTTCAGAGACTGTGCTACTGATGACCAATCATCTGGATAGGTCATTAGTATGTGATCGGTGGGGGTCTGACAACCAGGACCCCCAGCAATCAGCTGTTAGAGAATGTACTTGAGCTTGCAGTAGCGTTGCAGCCTTCACACAACTTTCCCTAGGCCGAGTGTCCCAGCTGTTGTAAAACTACAACTCCAAAGATGCATACTTGCTTGGCTGTTCTCAGAACTCCATATAAATGAATGGAGCATGCTGGGAGTCATAGTTTCACCACAGCTGGAGTGCCCGAGGTTAGCCATAACTGGTCTAGGCAAAGCTCAGCCCTACTGAAGTGAATGGGGTCTGAGTTGTGATACCAAGGATAGCTGCTATCAAATGGACAGAGAGAAGGCCACAGCGCTCACAGGAGCACCAGTGCCTTCTTAAACAGCTAATCAGCAGGGTTCCTGGGTGTAGGACCCCCACCAATCAGGTATTGATGACCTATCCAGAGCATAGGTCATCAGTGGTAAAGTCTCAGAAAATCCTTTTAAATAGAATTTAAAGTGGGGTTCTGTAATCCTGTAGCTGGGCTAGATAAGTCTTCAGGTGGGTACCAGGCAGCACTACGCTGTAGATCCATCCTTCAACCAAATAAAGTACTAGTACAGCACATCAAAAATTTGTGCTTCAAGTGATATTTATTTCACGTTTTTGGCTCAGATTCCTGAATAACAAACACCACTTAAGGCTTCAACTTGTGATGGAACCAGTGAATGGACAGCTATGTACAGTCCTAAAATAGGTCCCCTACATGTTCCTGCTACCCTTTGGATGGCAAACACTTGCCTGATGAAGGGTGTTTACCCAAAACGTTGCTCCAAACAATAAATCACAAGTGGTGGTTTAGATATTACTTATATAAGGACAGTGCATGCACAGTGTTTAACACATAGATATAACATGTAAATTTACCAGACACATGTCTATTTACTAGATAAATGGCTGAATATATAGAGACCAAAGTAGGGGGCCGCCAATTAAAAAACCCCGCTCTGTTCATCAAGAGTACTTTTTACTAGTACTCCACCAATTTTCAATTACGCACACCTGAGTAACCCGGAAGAATTCACACATGATGTGAGATTTATCAAAATGCTTTAAAAAATTCTGCTCAGCTCATTTCAGTTTTACCCTCTGACAGCTGAACACTGCCACCATTGTAATTCCCACTAGGGATGGCACTTCGCTTTCTTTCCCAAATTCCAAATGGTCAATCTGCCTTGCACAGTGGGGAAAAAAGTATTTAGTCAGCCACCAATTGTGCAAGTTCTCCCACTTAAAACGATGAGAGAGGCCTGTAATTGATATCATAGATAGATCTCAACTATGAGAGACAAAATGAGAAAACAAATCCAGAAAATCACATTGTCTGATTTTTAAAGAATTTATTTGCAAATTATGGTGGAAAATAAGTATTTGGTCACCTACAAACAAGCAAGATTTCTGGCTCTCACAGATCTGTAACTTCTTCTTTAAGAGGCTCCTCTGTCCTCTACTCATTACCTGTAGTAATGACACCTGTTTGAACTTGTTATCAGTATAAAAGACACCTGTCCACAGCCTCAAACAGTCACACTCCAAACTCCACTATGGTGAAGACCAAAGAGCTGTCGAAGGACACCAGAAACAAAATTGTAGACCTGCACCAGGCTGGGAAGTCTGAATCTGCAATAGGCAAGTAGCTTGGTGTGAAGAAATCAACTGTGGGAGCAAAAATTAGAAAATGGAAGACATACAAGACCACTGATAATCTCGCTCGATCAGGGGCTCTACACAAGATCTCATCCCGTGGGGTCAAAATGATCACAAGAACTGTGAGCAAAAATCCCAGAACCACACAGGGGGACCTGCAGAAAGCTGGGACCAACGTAACAAAGGCTACCGTCAGTAACACACTACGCCGCCAGGGACTCACATCCTGCAGTGCCAGACGTGTCCCCCTGCTTAAGCCAGTACATATCCGGACCCATCTGAAGTTTGCTAGAGAGCATTTGGATGTTCCAGAAGAGTATGGGGAGAATGTCATATGGTCAGATGAAACCAAAGTAGAACTGTTTGGTAGAAACACAACTTGTCGTGTTTGGAGGAGAGTGAATGCTGAGTTGCATCCAAAGAACACCATACCTACTGTGAAGCATGGGGTGGCAACATCATGCTTTGGGGCTATTTCTCTGCAAAGGGACCAGGACGACTGATCCGTGTACATGAAAGAATGAATGGG
Source organism: Rhinella marina (assembly GCA_900303285.1). NCBI lineage: Eukaryota > Metazoa > Chordata > Amphibia > Anura > Bufonidae > Rhinella > Rhinella marina. The sequence goes on from ONZH01015198.1 coordinate 274,011, forward strand.
GCCACGTATCGTGAGATTTTGAGTGCAAACCTCCTGCCATCAGCAAGGGCATTGAAGATGAAACGTGGCTGGGTCTTTCAGCATGACAAGGATCCCACACCGCCAGGGCAATGAAGGAGTGGCTTCGTAAGAAGAATTTCAAGGTCCTGGAGTGGCCTAGCCAGTCTCCAGATCTCAACCCCATAGAAAACCTTTGGAGGGAGTTGAAAGTCCATGTTGCCCAGCGACAGCCCCAAAACATCACTGCTCTAGAGGAGATCTGCATGGAGGAATGGGCCAACATACCACCAACCTTGTGAAGACTTAGAGAAAACGTTTGACCTCTGTCATTGCCAACAATGGATATATAACAAAGTATTGAGATGAACTTTTGTTATTGACCAAATACTTATTTTCCACCATAATTTGCAAATAAATTCTTTAAAAATCAGACAATGTGATTTTCTGGATTTGTTTTTGTGACTTTGTCTCTCATAGTTGAGGTCTACCTATGATGTCAATTCCTCTCTCATCTTTTTAAGTGGGAGAACTTGCACAATTGGTGGCTGACTAAATACTTTTTTTCCCCACTGTATGTATATGTTCTCTGCAGGGGCAGACTGGGAACTTAAAGTGGCCCTGGAAATATTAAAAGGGGCCCGGTTTTGTTGTTGTGTCCAAATTGATGGAAGGCAGAGCCAACAATACCATATTGTGGCACATTATACCGCCCCAACAGAGCCAAAACAGTCCATCACAAAATACATTCCCAAAAACTTCCACTGGCTGGCCCCCTGGGCATCGGCCCACCAGGTAATTTCCCTGTAAGGTCTATGGCCAATCCATCCCTGGTTCTCTGTCAGTATCAGTATACACCTAGCCATGGCATTTTTAACAACAGGACAGAAGAAGAGATCTCAACAACTTATTACAGATAACATCAAGGATACCTTTAAATGGGACTGTTATACTGGCGGCCCGTGGCTGGTGCCTCTCCGCTCGAACTGGCAGGCATGGGTGCACCAGTCTGCTCAGCGGCCCTTACACTCCCCCCTTGGTGTTCCTTCTCAGCGGGCCCGGACACTAAAGTTACCTGGCAGTTCTATCTTGCAGACAGTGCTACTCATTGAATTTGATCCTTCGGTGCCTGATCTGACTTTGGCCTGTACCTGCTTATGGTTTACTTTGACCCCTGGGTGCTTCATATTGGTGCCTCTGGACACTGTGTGTCATCAGTCAATTGATCAGTAACAAATCTATGAGATCTGGTGGTTCCCTTGCAGTGAATGCAGATCCCTGCGTAGAGGCTAAAAGGTGACAACCAAGGGGCCCCTTTGAAAACTCCCTTGGGAGTAGTTTCCAAGCCGAATCTGTTTAAGTGACACTGTGGGTCCACACTCTCTGGGTAACAGCTCTTCGATCGCAAAAATAGAATAGAAATTTCTACAGAATGAAAAGTAGGTCCACATGTCCTTATGCCTGCCAGGCACCAAAGACTTTTTTTTTTTTTTTTAAACAAAGTACATAGGTCTGGCTGCTATTTTGCTGACTTAACAAAATGTCTGACAAGTGAGAGATCATGTATCACCCACAAGGAAAGTAACAACTGGGCTGCCCCCTTCTTCAAGACAGACGAAAAACATGCAGACAAAAGAAATGAGGAATGTCAGCTGCTTTGGAAACCTGACCACTGTTTGCTACTTACAGAAACAAGCTTAAAATATTAGCATAAATGCACAGCCTGAACGCCTACACATCAGTGCAAAAAGAAAAAAAAATGACTCATGCTATATTGGGTTACATTAATGTCTTTATCAGTTGTGCAGTAGAGCAGGGCATATAATGTGATAGGTCACGCTTCTCTGATGAAAGGCCATCAAGTCACCTAAAGCAATACAGGAGAAACATAAAACTCCCCTGTGTCTTTTTAATATACTGAGCCTGCATTCAGCACTTTATCTGAGCTGCAGGTTTATCCATTCCTATGGAGCCATGGTCGGAAATTGCTCAATTAGGATGCATCAAGTAGATGCAATGGAAAGGTGAAAATGGACACCCCGAGTGCTACATGGGAGCTTGTCTTTCAGAGAAATGGAGGCAAAACACAGGTTTGGAGATTGGCTCTTACTTTCATATTTCAATGTGTTGTGTATTGGAAAAGACTAAAAGGCAAATTTATTAAAACTGGTGTTTCATATGCCAGTCTAAAAAAAAGAAAAAAGAATTTGTAGTAAATTGCGTCAAATTTATTAAAATGTGCATGCCTTTTAAACTGATATGCTTGATATGAGCAGTCGTATATTTGCACTGCATTCAGAGCTGTTTTGTTCCCCCCTTCTGGTAAACCACTTTTTTAACTTTGGCAAGCATGGTGTAATAAGTGAAATTCCAAAAAGAGACAAAACATGGATTGCTCATCTACAAGATCTGCATTGATCTGTTGCTTCTCAGCACAATTTACCTTGCTTTTCAGAATAATTACCAGTATACAAGCCATAGTCCACTGCTGTACACAAGGCCATTTGTATACATTTTGATCAATGTGCATAAACCCACTCACCAAGTCAAGGTTGCCTCCTTTGAGTGGAGCCTACTGTAATTTGGTGAAGCACCATGTGGCAACCACCGCACCCACAAGCATCGAGACCCAGCAGCCCTATAGCACCCTTGCTGTCAGACTGAGCAGAGATTGTGGATGTGCAATCCATGTTTTTTCTCTTTTTGGAATTTTATCAGTGTTCTGTTCTTCTCTCATTCGACCAAGGTGTTTTTAATTAGCAGGAGACTGAATAAAGGTCAAAGAATACTTGGTCTCGGTTTCATTTCTGAGACCACATGGACAGGTGAGTCAAGTACTGCATGGTTGCTGCGGGTTGGTAGGGCCGGGGGCCCATTGCCAAGGGGGCTCAGTCTGACAGCAGGCGTGCTGTAGGGCTGCTGGATCTCACCACCTGTGGGTGCTGTGTTTTGGCAGCGGTTGCCAGATTTAGGTAGGTCCCAATTTTGCACATTCTACGTCTTTTTGGGCTCAGTATATGCCAAAAACTGGTGTAAACTGATAAAAGCAACAGGCAGTCTGTTATAGAGCAGGATGAGAAAAGCAGATTTATATATATAGTTTTGTGGGAAAAGATTTTGTAAAACTTGTATTTTATTAATCTACATTCCTACTCATTCTGTTTTTTCATGTCAATGAGGAGGTCCTATCAGTGACTGACAGCCTTCCCTCTATGACTGTGTATATAGAGATAGCTGTCAATCACTGATAGGACCGCCTCCTGGACTTCAAAGCCCAAAATAGCCATTTTCTCCTAAAAAATTCTCCTAAAACTAAATATCAATCTGCTCATCTCCTTCTGCTCTAGTAGAAGCTTGGTGACAGGTTTCCTTTAATAAATGTACATCTAAGGCATTACATAACACTAGGAAATACACTAACCTCAACCAACTATAGCGTAATACCAAACTCACTGAGGTATACAAGCTGGAGGATACCATGCATAGACAGAAAGGTGGTACTTCATAACCAAACTGTTAATAATACAAGTGGAGACTCCACCAATCACCTTGGCCCCTTCAGCATCTCGCCCATACACATGGCTGTGCCTGGTACTGCATCTCAGCCGGAGGGGTAGGCCTTCAGTATTTTAGTCCAGGAAAAACCTGTCCAACTATTGAACTGAGAAGCTTTTCATCAATGGTTCCATGCCTTAAAGGGTTTCTGTCACCAGATTTGGGCATACTAAACAGGATGGCATTTGCAATGTGCAAATGCCACCTGATGCCCAATCTGGTTTTCTTACTGTAATCAGATCAGCCGTTTTGTTAAAAAAAGCACTTTTATAATATGTAAATTAGGCGTACTAGGTGCAAGAGGCGTTTACCTTGCACCTAGTAATCGCCGTGTTCCAACCTCAAGTGCCGCCTCCTGCTTCCTGATTGACAGGGCCAGGCAGCTTGCTCGATGAGCTGCCGGCCCTGTCCTCGCTCGAAATCCCGCGCCTGCGCCGTGTAGGCTAAATTCGGCGCAGGCGCAGATAGTTCACCCGGCCGCCCGGCTCCTGCCTCTCTCACTGCGCCTGCGCCGTGCGGAGTAAAAGCGGCGCAGGCGCAGTGAGTTCCGCCGGCCGCCCGGCTCCCGGGTCTCTCAGTGCGCCTGCGCAGGCGCAGTGAGAGAGCCGGGGGAACTCACTGGCCTGCGCCGCTTTTTACTCCGCACGGCGCAGGCGCAGTGAGAGAGGCAGGAGCCGGGCGGCCGGTGAACTATCTGCGCCTGCGCAGAATTTAGCCTACACGGCGCAGGCGCGGGATTTCGAGCGAGGACAGGGCCGGCAGCTCATCGAGCAAGCTGCCTGGCCCTGTCAATCAGGAAGCAGGAGGCGGCACTAGAGGTTGGAACACGGCGATTACTAGGTGCAAGGTAAACGCCTCTTGCACCTAGTACGCCTAATTTACATATTATAAAAGTGCTTTTTTTAACAAAACGGCTGATCTGATTACAGTAAGAAAACCAGATTGGGCATCAGGTGGCATTTGCACATTGCAAATGCCATCCTGTTTAGTATGCCCAAATCTGGTGACAGAAACCCTTTAAATGCTACTTTAGATCTGTTATAATGCCAATGTGCTAGTGCCAAAAATATCAGAAATATATTACATAAAAACCATATAACACTTACGATAACCATATCCTTCTGAAAGTAAATATGCAGGAGATTTTCTGGGTCGATGAAAAGGAAAAGATTAAAATGTTAAAAAAGGAAGGTCTTTACCTTACAAAAGCTATCGCTTATCTCAAGCGCATAAATACAAGTGGGTCACCCTGGTCAAGTATTATAAAAGACTGTGAGGAGAGATGGGCTTGTATATGAACACACGGCTGCGAAGCGGCGTTAGCTCATGTTGACCAGAATATTAAGAGAATTCTCCTAATGTGAGAGTTCCAGGAAACATGTTGCCGGTGTGTGATAACCACGGACAAAACCTGTCAATCAAATAGCACAATGCGCTGCGCGCCCAAGAAACGTATGCATACAGACCTCATATGAAAGAGAATGAAGTATACACTGTTTCCTAATGTCATTTCTAAGCAGTACCTAATCTACCAATAAACAATCGAAACATCAAGGGATAACCTAAGAGAGGCGCCAAGAAACAAGGTCAGAAGGATAGCTTCAAACTAATACTCATTTTTAAGAGCCCAATAACTCAAAATACCCACAAATTACAATAATGTATATCCATGGTGCAGATAGCATCTTGTGACATCATGCATCCAGAATATTTAAAAGGTCACTGGGTTTTCAGAATGGTTTTGATATGGTATAGTGACTTATCACAGGTTTTGATTGGTGGGGGTCTGAGTGCCGAGACCCCACCGATCACTAGAATGAGGAGAGAGAAGCACTCACATGTTGTGCTCTCTCTCTTCAATGCAGGACTGGAAGTAAGACAGAATCAACAGAAAGTCTATGGGCCCACCTTCATTGCAGGGAGGAGAGAGACCGCACTATGTGAGCAAACAGACCCCGACCGATCAACAACTTTAGATATCTTTCTATGACATATCAACAGTCGTATGAAAGTTCAGTGACCCTTTAACTCTTACAATACATTGATTGTGGGGCATATTAGTGTTCTTGTGGGTGAATCTAGTAAATAGAGACGATTACAGGATATGTCTTTATTTCATCAGTCAGGGTCCAACCTCTAGGTCCAGAGCCATATACAAACTGTGCACAAACAGAGGGTACAGCCTCATTCACTGCGGTGGTGTCTGTATGTATGAGGAAGATATATCTATTAAGAATATTTTTATTGTTCCTTGTTCCAATACTTGAGAACAGACTACAAAACAATGCCAGTGTTTATTCTGTAGTGATTTACTACTGCCTTCCATTTGAGTAATGATTTTAAGAGGACCTTTCACCACTCCTGACATTCCTGTTTTAATAGCTTCATGCATTCCCCATGTAATAACAATTGTGGACCATCTATTCTTATGTCTCTATGTTGCGCCATTTTTTTATTATTTCTACTAGAAGTTATGAATGAATTGCTAGCAGTCTGCAGTAAGGGTACAGAGGGGAGGTGACCAGTAGGGGGTGTGTACCTGCACAGTCTGACATTATCCAATCAGTGCTGCCATTTTCAGACTGTTCAGGTACACACCTCCAACTGGTTAATGCTTCTCTGTACCCTTACTGCAGACTGCTAGCAATTCATTCATAACTTCTAGTAGAAATAATAAAGGAATGGCACAACATAGAGACATAAGAATAGATGGTCCAGAATTGTTATTACATGGGGAATGCGAGGCAGGAGAGGCAACAGGTCCTCTTTAATGGAGTATTTACATTTTATTAGTGGGGACAGGAACTTCCAGGGGCCACAACGTTTTAAGAAACAGGATCAATGAGGCATTACATTTATAATAAAGTGCACTTTTTAACAAAGATTTTTTTTATTATTATAATAATTTTACAAAGATATTTTCACATATTGCTTATTAGAGTCTGTTAAAATAATATACAGATTCAATAAACTGAATGTAAAGATCTGATTAACACAAAAGAGGGACCAGAGGTATAACTGTGCCACTGGCTGGCTCTCTGATAGAAAAATGACAGAATTTTACATTCTGAGAGGGTGGCACTGCCAGAGGAAATCAGAACCACCAAGAATATAAAATGTAGATTAAAAGAATCACTAATTGCAGAATCTATCTGATTAAAGTCGAGACTTGTAATACAATAACTAATTATGTTTTCTTTCCATCAAATCTATGCTATGCTGTGAATTTACATTCCTCTGTAGAGAGAAACATCTGCTTGCCACTTTGTTAAGTCATTAGCAGGTCTTCCGTCTACAGATATCTACTGGCTGTACATTACCAGGAATTGGCGCATACCATAGCACAGACGTCATAGCTGCCATGCAATCCAAGATGATACATGAAAACATCAACAGGTCTTCAGAGTGAAAGGAGCACCACTAGGCTGTATGTAAATTAAAAAGTTAATGCGGTTGTCTGGTATGCTACTATAAAGGTGCACCCCTAACGTAAGAGAAGGCCAATGTCAACAAGAAAACGGCGGTAAGTCCCTTAATGTGCTCAGGTCACTAAAGCTGACCTGCCAGCTAAATGACTAAGGAAAACATATTAAAAAAAAGCCGGTAAAAAGTTCCGGGGTCTCTGAGGGAGTAATAACCTAATTTTAGGTATTAACATATACAGATAATAAATTCTCAACATTATACAACTATTACACCTCTGGCATACCCCAACACCTTCCCCATAGTAAATAGGTCCACCTAATGGTACTGATTTCTAAAGGAATTTGTGACCAAGGTGGTAATAAATGTACATTTTCTTTTAAGTGTATACTGCTTAGTTGCTTGCCAACAGTTCCAAGTCTGCAGGGACTGCACCTAATTCTCAGAGTCGGTCTTCACAAACTCGTTCTTACAGACGTTCCTACATGCCCCAAATACCAATTCCAATTACAAAGTTGGTACATAGAGGCATGGGATTCAACCAGTTCCCTCCAGCTCTCCAGATCCGGTTGTTAAAATTACCACTGGATCGGAGAACCGTGTTACCGGCTGAGTCCCGATCCGATGCTCTGGCAGTGGTAAGGCAGCTGGAGATGATCGCTGCTATTGCTTCGCTGGCTGCTGAGAGATTAGCTCCTTAGTTGGGTGGTATGTGTGTGTGGTGTATATGTGGTGCCTTTATGTGTATGTGTGTTGCATATATATGGTGTATGTATATGTAAAAATATGTATAGTAGGGAACCTGTTATTAAAAATTCTAATCTCACCCCTGGGTACATATGATATTGGGAGACACTGTTTCCAGGAACTAATCAAGTGAAAATGAAACCTGAAATCTGATATTGGCAACTGCATCATTTTTTTTCTTTCAACTAGTTTTGAGAAACTTCACATGAAAGCTTTTTTTAATCAATTATTCATTTATTGTAGACTGGTCTACACTGGCGCTGTCAGTTTTTGCTGCTCCACCCTGCCTGCTTTATAGAAAGCGCTTTCAGATATTGGAATGTCTGATGATCACTTACAGCTTAGATGCAAATATAATACCATCCACAGCTCTTAAAAGGCTTGTAGAACAAAAAAAATACAAAAATGACTTGCCTGTTAAATACCCTTCCCCCTTGCCAGTCCTGCACCAACGACATCACCTACATTATTCACGTGACCACTGCAGGCAATCACTGGTCTTACCGCTCATGTTCCTTAGAACCATGTGTCAGCAATGAGGCCAGTGATTGGTGTTATGTGCACCACCAAAGTGGGGGGATTTAATGAGCGAATGAGTTTATTTTATGTTTTAGCATTTCCTGCTCTTAGTCCACTTCTTTAAAACCCTATACAACCCCATAACAGTTTTGCCCAAGCAAACACCTAATGTTAGCATGATCAACCCTATTAAACCAGGCATATTGTCTGGTAGGGTTGATCATTCTGATTAAAACACCACCATTCTTTTATATTTATGCACATTAGGCAATTTGAGGGGCTGGCGTAGCTCTTGGAGCACTATTACGCCCATCGGTGCTAAGTACATTTCCCCCTCCCCTTTAATTGCCAGAGCTAGATAGCCGTGGCTAACTTCGTCATTGGTGGTCCAGTGTAATTTGGTACAATGGTGTAAATACAGTCACTGGTATCAGTGTATTTTAGCAAAATCCTAACCCTATGGAACTTAACCAAGTGCCTTTTTCTGAAAACTTTTTAAAACTGTCTAGTGAGGTGTAAAAGGTAGACTGAATGGACAGTATGCCGAATTTTGTTGCAATCTGAGCCAGAATTTTGGCACGTTTTGTATATTTCTTCTAATATGTTGAGGAGAGCAGCTTTACTATTGTTATGTTGAAGGTTTGATCTTATTACAACACGTTCAGGTTCGGTTACCACTTCAAATGACCCTCTTGTGATGTATGGGCAGGATAAGTCACCTGGGCTCCACATGGTCTGTCTATTGGGGCCTCAAGCAATTTTTCAAAAAGAGACAAAAGAGAATGGACAGCTTTGCCATTAGTGCTGATGACCAAGACTGCAATAAACACCCACTTTCTTCTTCTCAGCGGACAGTGGTCCGGTTGTTAGATGTAAAGGCATCTTGAGGGCTAATTCAGCAATAATGTGATAAATCTACTATTCTGTAATGCAAAACGCTGGTAATGATCTAAGTATAACAATCCCTTGTGAAATTGAGATGTATTAATACTGGAGTCCCTGCGTTTATTCCTCTTACAGTTTGTGCCAGAATCTGGTCATACACCCTGTTTAACACATAGGAAATTGGGGGAAAAGGAAAAAATATATATTGTGAGTTGTGCTCAGCTACTGTATGTAGATTATGGTGTCCACTCACTTATCTGACACATAAGGTTAACCATAAAAACAAATGTATAATAATTTTTAAAAAAGTTGTCTATTGAAAGTGAGATTTACTATCATCAGTTAGGATTGCTGATCCTAGGTCATCAGTATCAGATTGGTGGGAGTCCGACACCTGGGACCCCCGCTGATCAGCTGTTTGAGAAGGTACCGGCGCTCCTATTGCTACCTTCTCCCCGCTCACCAAGCACAGCGCCGTACATTGTACAGCGGCTGTGCTTGGTATTGTGTATAACACCCCTTCACTTGAATTGGGCTGAGCCACTCCTAGCCCACGTGACCGATGAACGTGACGGTACTGGCCAAGGAAACGCTGAGAGAAGGCCTCGGCGCTCACGGGAGCGGTGGTGCTTAATTAAACAGCTGATCAGGGGGGTCCCGGGTGTCGGACTCCCACTGATCAGATACTGATGACCTATCCTGAGGATAGGTCATCAGTAGTTAACTCCACAAAAACCCCTTTAATACTCTTAAATTTTCAAAATTAGACATTTCATTTCAGTGAAGGGTGGGAGGATAAAGAGTTAATAGGACATGTTAATGAACAGTAACCGCTTATATTTTTCACACCATACTTCAATGAACAGAAACTAAAAGGGGGGGATAACTGCAACCAAGCAGACACCTCTGAAATGATCCCTTCGCACACCTCACGCTCTGCCAGGTCCAACCACCCAGGAGACAGCCAGCAAGGCCGACACAAAGGATGCTGGGTACACACATGTAAATGAGACATCTGTCTTGTCTGGGGCACACAGTGGGAGCTGCTCCATGCAGAAAGTAGAACAGAGTCTGTAACATATCCACAGGAAAAAGATTTGCTGAGCCTTGTCCTGGGCCCATGCCCAATTCCCCTCAGATTAGAATTTTTTATTACAACACCAATCGTCATTATACATGTTCATATGATGCACCAAAGTCACAAATTCTAGACGAAATACATGTTTAAAGGAGTTGTCAGAATGTTTTTTTAAGGCAAGGGAAGCAATTTTTTTACAATAATAATGAATAGTTATACGAAGCCCCTCTGACCTCGTCCCTCCACTCTCATCCTCCCCGTCAGTGCAGTCATGAAGGGCCTATATATTGCACATGCGGTTCGATAAAACAAAATCTAGCGGGATTGGAAAGGCGGCCCTTTAATGCTCTTTTGAGGCTGCTGGCTATCTTAGTAAAGGCTCACCGCATCTACATGCATATTCAATAACGACTATATGTAAAAGATAGAAAACCAACGTATCTGTCACTTTAAGAGACTGTTAGGTCTGCACAGCTCTTTGAAGAGGCCGGCGTATTAGCAATGGGATTTGGTGTCACTTTTACGTAACACGTTTAGATGGTCTGTGACTTGCTGCTACCTTGTCAGCCTGGACTGACCTCTTCGCTCCCTGCTCTGTGATTTCTCACAGCAGATCGACAGCTTTTCAAGAAAACACTGCCACAAGTCTTCTGATAAAGCTGGTGAAATGGCTCAACCTGGATGTGAGAATCAACCTGGCCATGCGTACTGAGTACCCGGGAGAAATTGCAGGCTGGTTTTCTACGACTGTGACACACAAAATCCTGGAAGGAATATTTCTCATGCATCCTCGTCCGATCCGCATTTTTTGCAGATTGAACGTGCACCCATTAATTTCTATGAGACAAGACAGATACCATCTGTGTGCTGTCCGCATCCATGCGGCTGTTCTGCAAATGATAGAACATGTCCTATTTTTGTCTATTTTGCGGACAGGAATAGGCATTTCTATAATAGGAAAACGCAGGATGCAGAGAGCTGGTATCTGTGTATTGTGAATCCGCGGTTTGCGGACTGCAAAATGGCAACGGCCATGCGCATATCTTCATACTCACTTCCATTCTGACGCTGTGCTCCCACAAACCGGCTGTAAAATGCATTGAGAGGACTCTTCTTTGAGTCCTCTCCATTATGTGAGTGAGCACTGGAGTCCACTGAGTGCATTTTACTGCAGGTTTGTGGGAGCACAGCGTCGGAATGGAAGTGAGTATGAAGATAAAAGTTACACAACCAGACTCGATGTCACTTATACTATACACTGCTTACTGTAGTTCGGAGGGTGTTTCAGAGCTGACAGGTCCCCTTTAAGGAAAGTAACCAAATAGATCGATATTGATGGCAGTGAACACAAATTCATCATGACATATTGTCATATTTAAAAGGGCTTATCCAGGATTAAAAAATTAAACCTGGCAGCTTTCGTCCACAGCCCGTGCCACTCTTGTCCTCAGTTTGTGTCGCAGCACAGCTCCACCTGTGGACAGGAGTGGCCATGTGTTTCTAATGGTGGAGAACCTTTTTAAGAATACCACACCAAAACAAAGAAAGGGAGAAAATGGTGACAGACCAATAAATTCCTTCAAGAAAACTGTCTACCTGGTTCCTTGGAACAAATGATGAGGCCACGCTATGTCCAACAGCATTATGGGCAAAAGAAATTGAGGGTTAAACGTGTAATATTGTTAAGACGAAATATGAAATAACTGGCCAACGGCATCTGGTTGCTACCTGGAAGAAGACGTGACATGCCATCCATTATGCATGACTATCCTGGGTGGATTGGCAGCGTGCGGTGATTGCGTGTGCCTGGCAATCAGAGTGATTTCAATAACACAGGTCAGCATTAGACTCTGAAGCCTTTCAGACTGCAAAAATAATAACATGCATTACGTATAACCATATGCTGCTGGTGCAATAAAGCTACGCTTCCAAGCATAGCAGTATGAAAGGGAATTTTGTAAAGCCCATCACCAAAAACACCCAATACCAAGATGCAATTTTAATTTTTCTTCTCCACGCAGCTTCTTGTAGAGCAGAAAAAAACACTTTCTGCTTTTAACAACCACCTTTACAGCAAAACACTTATTTGCATTGCAGACGAAAACCGCTAAAATTACACGTTTAAGCAATTAGAATTTTATAGGCAGACTGTATGCATGTGAAATGACATGCAATTCAAATACATCGCCAAAATAATATAAAAAAAGTAAAGAAGCACAACCCTCTCCCTTTGTTCAATTTCTACACTCTGTTCTCTTTGTTTAGTACAAGTCATGAGGAACACTGCCCCCTAGTGTTTGCACAGGCAGAGCGCACTCTAATATCGGTCACTTTTCTAATGATATAGTGATCTCAGAGAAAAATTATCCAGGCAAATGTCTGTATGCCTTTGCAAGGCTTTCGCAGAAGGTGATAATGGTTTCTATCTGGCGTTAATCCTAGGAAGACATTCTGGTCTTTCAAAATGGCATCAGAACCTACAGCTACTCCGTCCCCAGTCTGTCAGAAGCTGAACAGAACATGTGAAGGAACCTGAAACGGTGGTGATGCCACTATAGAAACCTAAATGACACCAACATTGTTCGTGTAAGACTATGATGAAACAGATCCTGAGTTATTATGAACCATATAGCAGTGAACCGGCCAACTCCGCCTGATGACTACATTGCTGATCAGCTTCCTGACCCGAAAGGACACCATGAACCAGCACAGCCTTCCAAATCAAAACGGGACAAAAACATGCAGTCCACACGTCACACTTCTCAGAGTACAGAACAAACAGTGAACCACTAGCTTAGGAAGGATATATATCTACAGTATCTATATACTGAATGGACACTTTAAAAACCCCCAACTCTTTATAAGTAACAGCCTATCCTCAGGGTAGGCCATCACTAACCGATTGGTAGGGATCAGAGTTGCCAAAAACAATAAGTTGGACAACTTATTCCAAAAATCATGTGTACAGTGCAATATACTGAGAAGAACTTACTACCAGTATGTACTGTGAGCTGTAAAATAATGATAACTACCACCAAAGTAATCAAGTACCACCAGCCTCAAAAAAAAAAAAATCCTGGACATATCGATTTTCTTTTTCACGGACACAGGAAAAAAGTTGCCTATTTTTACAGACTGTCAAGAAATTTATGGAAGGGATCTGACACCCCACACACCTGCCGATCAGCAGCAGTAGCAGCTCCAGAATTACACAGCGCCATCTGTAGTGTAGTGGACAGAGCAGGTTACTGCAGTGCTGTTCCTATTCACTTCAATGGGGGCAGCAAGGCAGTAACTAGCGATGCTGATATTTAGTTCCAGTTGCCGGATTTACTGATCGCTGAGGGTGCAGGGTGTCAGACACCCATTGATCAGTGGTCTGAAAACACAACTCATAATTCCTTAACACAGATTGGATTTAACAGTAGACGACCAGATTTTTCCCGGCAGATTCTTATGTGTAAAAGTGCAGCGTAATACAATACCAGCAAAGTGTATGAGATTTCACAAATTTCATGTACACTACTATGATTTTTCGGCCCATGTGGAAATGGCCTGCTGGGTGAATTTTGAAATCAAGTCAACGGGTCCTCATCCTATACCCGTGTGTTGCAGACCTGCTGCTTGCGGTCAGCAACACGGGCACAGAGGCCACACTTTCATGTGAATGGACCCATTCAGCATTTGGTATGGAAACACCAAAATTTTGTGCAGGTAGCCTAAGGACTCATAACCACTAAGGTAAGGGCTCAGCGCCTGGGCTGTGGACAGCGGTCTGCAATGCATGGGCATCGGCCGTGTGCAGTCTGCGCTGCGGACCCATTGATTTGATTGAGTCTACGATCTGCAAGATATGTGAAGCACAGACTCAAAAGACCATGGAAGCACTCTGTAGTGTTAACACGGGCTTCTGATCCATGTCTCCGCTCTACAAAATATAGGACATATCCTATCTTCGGCCGTATCTTGCCGATCGTAGACCCATTCAAGTCAATGCGGTTTGCAGCTCGAAAGAAAGAAAGCAAAAGTCAGATCACTGAGCCATGGAAAACCCGCCTGATCACACGGGTGTAGATTTCTCTTGCACCATGCTGATGAGAGGGTCAGAATTCGGCAAAACCGGAATAAATCGATGAACCTTGCGTGCTAATGATACCTGTGTATGCCATGACAAACTGCTTCGGTTCTGAAAGCCCAAGAAAATCCATTGCGCTAATAGGCGAGTGTCTCTAATACCGTGGCCATTCAGTGTATATATTGCCAACATATACCACAGTGTCTTCTGTCCCACGCATACACTGCATCTAATGACCAGGAACACAAACCTTATTTTGCTGACATTAGTGGTGACATTTTTCCCTCTTTTTTAAGAATAAATAGCACAAAACACAAGAGGTTTGATGCGGTTGGAAAAAACATGGCATGCTGAAATACCGCTACTCTGTGATGAAGGAATACCTTAAACCCCACTTACATTATGGAAACTGATTGCTTCCCACATTTTCTACAGCGGAAAAATACATATCAAGTCTAGAGATACACGAACTTAGCCCACGTGACATTCTGTGACGACTTGTCACTGTCAATGGCATATCTGTGCTTCAGCTAGGGGGCTAAATGTCCACCCCTAGGGGAAGACATGACCCCCGAAGAGCTAGCATGGCAGCGCAGAAACGCTGATTTCCCCGGTGAGATCTCTAATCTAATAAGTGCGCCCAAGGGCTAGAAATAATATGGTTTAGCTACAGAAGAGCCCCAAGTCCAGTGTAAGAAATACTGCTGGCTGGGACTGCAGCTTCCTGAGATGGTGGCAAGCAGGTTGGCAGCCGTATGTAACGAAGCTTCACCTATATGACAGATCAGTGCAACCTTCAAGGAAGGTGACATACCAGATAATAACTTCTATAGATGACTGGTCATTTTATCAATTTATGTGGACACGTAGGAAAAATGAATGTACGTTATATCCAAGAGCTGACATTCCCTTATGTAACCTGCTCGGCTCATATCATTCACCTTGCTCTGTCTTTCAGCCATACACTCCTGATTTGTGACTATGAGGTGTAATCATGGTGTAAAATAAGGTTGGAGAATCACAACAGTGGCCTTTAGGGTTTATAAGAAGGCTTTCCTCAGAACTATAATAGCATATACACTCTTTTACCTTTGTGTCACTATATTATCTGGGATTCTGGAATTCTATTCATGATACCCAAAGATCAGGAACAGCATACAGACAGGCGAATGCCTGAAATTGTGCCACAATTTTCTTCTAAAATAAAACAAGTAATTATTACTTATAACAGTTACACTTGTGACTACAGTACATCAGCATCCTAAACCACTGGGAATATAAGGTGTTAAAGGGGTTGTCCATGTGTTCAATACTGGTGACCTATCCTCAGGATAGCTCATCAGTATGTAATCGATGGCAGCCTGACACTAGGCACCTCCACCGATCAGCTTTTTGAAGAGCACCAGACATCAGTATTAAAGGGGTATTCCCATCTGACAAATGTAGTTTGTATAGTTAGATATAGCCATACCAATATTATTACTAATAGAATGTATTTACATAAAATGTACCGTTTAGAAGATTTGCCTATTTGTATTTCCATTGTCCCACACACATTAGTCAGGCCGTTGCCCCTGGTTACGACCACCGAGGCCATGTAGTAGTGGTGGCCAGCTTGCTCCTTTTCAAACCCGCTCTGAGGTAACTGCTGTATTGTGAACGCACATTACATTAGCATGTGGAGACACATCTTAGGGTTGTAGCATTTTGTCTGCGCTTCCAAAACGCAGAGAAACAGATCCTGTTCCAAGATTTATCTCTATGGAGCAGGATCTGTTTATAAAGTCTGCGCTTTGGACGGATCCTGACCATTGCGTTTTGGACTGGTAGCGTCCAAAACACAGATGTGAAAGTACCCTAAGATGTGTCTCGCATGCTCATGTAATGTGCGTTCACAATACAGCAGTTACCTCAGAGCGGGTTTGAACAGGAGCAAGCTGACCACCACTACTACATGGCCACAGTGGTCGTAACCAGGGGCAACGGCCTGACTGATGTGTAAGGGACAATGGATATACAAATAGGCAAATCTTGTAAACGGTACATTTTATATAAATACATTCTGTTAGTAATAATATTAGT
Organism: Rhinella marina; assembly: GCA_900303285.1. Lineage (NCBI taxonomy): Eukaryota > Metazoa > Chordata > Amphibia > Anura > Bufonidae > Rhinella > Rhinella marina. The sequence goes on from ONZH01015198.1 coordinate 290,372, forward strand.
ATGGCTATATCTAATTATACAAACTACATTTGTGAGATGGGAATACCCCTTTAAACAATCAGACACCCCCTTTAGGCTACATGCAGACAAACATATTTTGTAGCCCCGCAAAGAATATAGAGCATGTCCTATTCTTGTCTGTTTTGCAGACAAGGATAGGCATTGTTACAATGGATCTGCAAAAAAAAAAAACAATGCAATACGAATGCCAAAAGGATGTCATCCGTATTTTTTGTGTCCAAAACACATACGGTCGTGTGAATGTGGCCTTAACCTCAAACCCGTCCTAAATTTCCAGGGATATTCAGTAGTAACCCTTAGTTACCTAAGAACACATCACCACCCTCCGCCAGCAGAGATTTTAAACCCTAAACTTCTTTAGACGACCAGGGATTAGGGCTATTACCAGAACTACTAACTACCTAAACCAATGTTCCCCTACCTTGTTGGTCTCCAGCTTTAGCAAGATTTCAACTTTCATCATACCCTCACAGCCTGGGTACGATGAGAGTTGTCGTTTTGCAGCTGGATAGCCGTAGTTTAGAGACCTAAACCATGTAAAAGTTGGTAGTGAATATAATGGGGGGAGGGGCACGTGGTCGGGAAAGAAACTCCCCATGCCTGCTCTTCCTGGCACTGCCAGTAGAATGAAGAGAAGCTGTTGTAGTATATGCTGGAAGACATCACAACAGCCCCTCTCTCTGCTCCAATGTGAATGTATAGGCGCCAGGGAGGGCGTGATCCTGTGCCTGTTCACACTTTGTGCGTAAGTATCATTTAAGAGAAAGCTGGAAATGCTACTCCCTGATGTCCGATAAGAGAAAGTTCACCCAGATCCTGACTCCTGGCATCACCAGTCTCAGCACTGACAGGGTTAAGGATGTTATGGGCACGGTGGTGACTTGACACGACAGGATAATGAAAGTGCCGTTACGGAGATTTTTCTAAATCTACCAACATCTGTTCCTGGAGGAGCAGTAATAGGGCCAGCTTCCTTTGCTATATCAGTTCATTGACATGTAATATTAGCAGTTAAAGGGATCAAGTGCAGATAAATACAGGATTACCCTAAACTCTTCTAGGCCTCGCCATCTCGTAGCTGTAACAGGCACAGTACATGTCAATATGGAGAACAATTCAGCATACCGCACAGATGGGTAAAAAGATCTTCTGACAAGATGAAAGAGAAACACCATGTCACTAATTTATGTGAGAATCTTAGACGTTATTACAACTTCTACAATTGCAGCAACCCAGCTTTTCCACTGTTCTGAATGGTACATCTGCCTTGATTGCAGCTATGCATCTACCCTGCCCGAATCTCCCCTCTCCGTATATATATCTATTTAAATAAGACGCACCTAGGTTTTAGAGGAGGACAATAAGAAAACAGTATTTTTCATTGGACCTTGCATTGGATCAGACCAGCAATCAGAACCCCAATGTTAATCAGACTTCAATTCACAGACCTCAGATCAGACCCCCAATGTTAATAAGACCTCAGATCAGACATTATCTCAGATCCCAATGTGAATAAACCCCATGCGCACAGCACAGACAACGGCAGAAGACCAGGAAGCGGTGAGTACAGAGCCCGGGGAGCAGGCCCATAAGACACAGTGACAATTTTTTTGGGGAGAAAAAATGTGTCTTATGCGAGAAATACAGTATCTTAGATTTTGTGCCATTACTCTGTTAGTTCTCCTTGAAATGTATGCATAAACTGACAGCTGGGTGTTTTCAGTTGGGGCCGGGGGCATCAGTACATAGACTCACTGACTGCACGGACAAGAGCACAGGTCGCAATAACGCATAAAAAAGCGTCATAGACGCGTTTTCAGGCAATTTTACTCCCGGAAAAAAGTCTAAGGCGTACCACTACGCCTTAGACTTTCCCCAGTTTTTCATTAGCGCAGTGAACGGCACAGGCAGCACAGCAATGCTGCCTGTGCCTGAAATAACCAATAATAAAGCTCCTTACAGCAAGGAGCTTTGTTATTGGTGCGCCACAGCAATACAGGTCGGGTGAGGCAGAGGAAGCCGGCGGGAGCTGGAAGGAGGAGGGGCCTGCTCCCGGGGCTGGAAGGAGAGCGGGCGCACAGAGCATGGACCCTGGGAAACAAAACAGGGCCGCTGGAGAGGTAAAGGGCCGCGGACTGATGTGACTGGTGCCTGGGAGAAGAGCTGCCTCCGGCCTGTGTCCCCCTGGGTGGAGAGGGATGGGAGAGTTGTGGCAGTGAAAAGCTGTCAGTCTTCAAGTGAGTGATTTTCCCCCTCCCCCAACCATGGTTCTGTCCAGTCTCCCAGTGACCCTGCTCCCCCTGTCACCCCTCTAGTGACCCTGCTCCCCCTGTCACCCCTCTAGTGACCCTGCTCCCCGTCACCCCTCTAGTGACCCTGCTCCCCCTGTCACCCCTCTAGTGACCCTGCTCCCCCTGTCACCCCTCTAGTGACCCTGCTCCCCCTGTCACCCCACTAGTGACCCTGCTCCCCCTGTCACCCCACTAGTGACCCTGCTCCCCCTGTCACCCCACTAGTGACCCTGCTCCCCGTCACCCCTCTAGTGACCCTGCTCCCCGTCACCCCACTAGTGACCCTGCTCCCCCTGTCACCCCACTAGTGACCCTGCTCCCCCTGTCACCCCACTAGTGACCATGCTCCCCCTGTCACCCCACTAGTGACCCTGCTCCCCCTGTCACCCCTCTAGTGACCCTGCTCCCCCTGTCACCCCTCTAGTGACCCTGCTCCCTCCCCTGTGTGCCCTGTCACCCCACTAGTGACCCTGCTCCCCTGTCACCCCACTAGTGACCCTGCTCCCCCTGTCACCCCACTAGTGACCCTGCTCCCCCTGTCACCCTCTAGTGACCCTGCTCCCCCTGTCACCCCACTAGTGACCCTGCTCCCCCTGTCACCCCACTAGTGACCCTGCTCCCCCTGTCACCCCACTAGTGACCCTATTTTAATTACTGCAGATTTCGTACTCCTCCTCGGGTAAAAATGCCCCTCAAAAATGGTCAGAGGAGTATTTTTACTCTTCTGAAAAAAACGTAGCGCGACCTCTGGACAAGAGACTGCATCAGTGAACACTTTGTGACTGCCAATAGAAATCAAGTGCAGGGATTTTCCTGGGCTCTCATCTTCTTATGTAACACTATGGCCTCGTTCACATTTCCATTTTTCACTAACTTGTGCTATCCACATTGTATGTCCGCTCTGCAAAAGACAGAACATGTACTGGCTGCAAAAGGCGGTACATGGAACCATTGAAATCAGGAAAAAAAAAAAAAGAAAGAAAGCCGAATATCACGCAGACATACGGTCTTGTGCATGAGGCCTTAAAAAAAAAAAAAAATCAATAAAAAAAAAAAAAAAAAATCACACAGACGAATGCAGCCTGAACAATGACACTTTTGGCCTTTATCAGGTAAATGACCTATGGATATATCTGACGTATACTGGGAGAGCTTTTCTGTTGATGTGTGAATTCAACCTCATAAAGGTGGCTGCCCAAACTTGGAGGTTGAAGGTAAACTGAGGAAGATGTGAATCATTCTTGTTAGGCTCAACCACCTCTTTGTAAGGTTGAACTGTGTGCTGGTCATGTGATGGACGCTTATTACAGTAATTACATTGCTTTCTGGTAACAAGCCATACATCCACTCATGTATCCGGCACATTGTTAGCAGTGTTTTTCATTCTCTAGAAGTAAGAAATAAAGGTTCCTGCTTCAAGACTACAAGCAGAACCTGTAAAATCCTTGAGAAACTGATGCACAAAGTATGAAGCGCTGACCTGCTCCGGCCGGCAAGTGGATGAGCAGCGTTCCTAGCCATCCTAGTTCCAGGAGCAGGAAGTAAAGTGCAACAGGGACTTTTTTTTTTATACAGGTGTGTATAAAATATACACACCTGTTAAGGTCTATAAATGTACATGTTTGTCACACACGTCATCTCATTCATTTTATATTCACCCAGACCAAAAAAAAAAAAAAGGTGGCCCAGATAGACACATAATTTAACGGGGTATTCCGGGTTCATGATATGACCTATCTTCAAGATTGGTCATCAGAATCAGATTGATGTAGGCCCAACTCTCGGCATCCTTGGCGATCAGCTGTTTGAAGGGGTCACGGCGCTTGTATGTGTGCTGTGTCCTCATCAATATTGACCTGCATGCTATCTACATGTTAGCAGCAGTGTGATTAAAGCTTCCTCTCCCATTCAAGAGAACAGGATGAAAAGCTGTAATTACCCTGCACCGATGCTAAAATGTAGATGGCGTGTGAGTAAACATTGAAGAGGACGTAGTGCTCACAAGAGGGCCATGGCCCTCTAATAGATGACAGGTGGTGAGCAAAAGAGATGGGCCCCACGATCTGATATAGATGACCTATCCTGAGGACAACTCATCAATAACATGACACTGCACAACCACTTTCATGTTTATGAGGAGAATATGAAAGGAGCAGGGACTGAGTAATAAGAATAAACCTCATTACTGTTGTTTAGTGGTAATGCACCATGGTGGAGGAGCGAGGGAGACAATAGTCAGTAATTATACACCACTGCTTCTACTGCTTTATTGTTCAGCAGAGCTACATGCCAGCAAAACTGCTAAATTAAACTGCTGCAAGAATAGATGCCAGAATGTTCTGGAATTGAAAAAAAATCATTTTACATATCTTTTCTTAAAGGGGTGACTTGCTATAAGAGTTTTTGATAATAAATTGATCACAAAGTGTCCTCTTGCTGAAATCTGCAGAGATCAACTATTATTTGTGGGGAAACCTGGAAGTAAGACCAGTGTGTTCACGACATGAAATGTGCTCCATGTGGGAGAGTAAATTCCCATAGTGAACTCATCTGACCCAACCACAGGGGATTATAACGATTTATAATGCTCTGTCCCCCTGCACGGCCTCCACTGTAATGATTTTACTCACATAATACCCTGCAGTCCAGTCAAAGGAGCAGAGTTCACTACGGGAATTCACACTTCAACAAGGAGTGTTTCATGCAGTGAACACGCATGTCTGAAACTGGCCTAAGTCTACTGCCCGTGTAGCCAGCAATGGCGGACAATTTGGTGTTTTGTGGTACGCAAATAGCAGATTGGCAAAACATGGATACCGGAAGGGTGCGTTCAGCATTTTGCAGCACGAAACGCCCGGCTCATAATAGAACAGTCCTATCCTTGTCTGTAATCCAGACAAAAACATGTTTGATTGTTTTGTGGAATGGACATGCGGACACAAATACACAGTCATTTCTGATGTTTTTGCGGCCACATTGAAGTGAGCAATTTTGCAAACTGGACACACAAAAAAAAAACGAAAGGGACACAGAAAAAAATACAATTGTGTGCATGAGCCTTTAAACAAGTTGTCGGACAGGACAGGTCCTCCAGAATGAGAGATACTCTTTGTAACTGCTCTCTACTTTGGCCAAGAGAGGGGAGATCCAGAATCTGGGGCAAATGAAAACAGGTTTTCAAAACCATGATCCCTTAGTAGTAAAAAATAGTAGTGGTATTGTTACCATAAAAAATACTGGAACCCTACATAAAACCATACCTAAATGGGAACTGTTTGCATGAGCCATCATGGTGCCCGTGAGAGGGGTCGCCTCATGAAGTCAAATATTTATTAAAAATAAGTAGGCCGTGGTGAACAGCTACCTTCACCAAGGGAAGCCATTTCTAGTCATAAATGTAGTACGAATGGTCGTGTAGATAATGCATGATCGTACCAGGTGCACCAGATTGGGAGCTGCTCTTACACAGTGGTTATCCATTCTGGCATACAGGGAAGCGGGGTGGTCCTAAACGGGGATCCCTCTATAAAGTCCGTATGCAATAACAATGCATAGGTACATAGGTGCCATGAAACGAGTATGGACAGAACCTAACCAAATCATCTCTACTCATCTGCCTACTATCCAATATTCATATAGCACATTACAAAAAAGAAAATCTTTACTTGTATAAATCTTTGCGCAGCAGAACATACAATCTAGAGTTCCTTCAGGGTAACATTACTCATAGAAATGTGCTAGGACCAAACACATGAGAGCGGTCCATGATTCTAGGGCTATTACACTATGTATAAGGGCCTAATTTGGGTTGTTGAGCAGAGAGTCTGAAGACCGCTGTGTCTTATAGTGGAAAATGCATGTTCAGAGAATGATTATCCCATCATTATCAATCAGCAGTCATTTCTACAAATAGAAATAGAAATCAGCAGTCATCACCACAATTCCTGGTAATGTGAGCTCTAAATGTCATCTTCCCGGTATGTGTTATAGTACACCGTGTGTAATGTCGCTAGTCCGATAGCTGGCTCCTAAATAATGTCTAATCTGTATGAAACAAATCCCTTACATGACACTCCTCTAATATCTTATGAGCAGGAACACGTGTAACCTGGGTTCTAGAAAATATGGTGGGAACTAGAGACATCACAAACCCAGAATTTCTCCTTTGATTTCGATACCAAGTAAAGTATCATGATAATACCACATACAAAAAAATACCCCTCCAAAAATCAATGCTTCTGGACAGCAGAGTGCTGTTTAGACACCACAATCTGCTGCCGGGGAACGATGTTTGAGGTGTCCACACCAAAGATCACCTCATCCAATTAACAAGCAATTTGCTCTTTCATCAGGTGACCTGCAGCACCTTTAGAAACAGCTTTGGAAGCAGTTCACACTTAGCGCTGCTGCATCAGGAGAGTCAGGTCATAATTCCAAAACCAAATGAATAACAGACTGGTGCGCACTGCTTATTAAACACTCCAAATAGAATCAGAAACTCAAGAGTCCACAATTCTGTTATGTTGTTATTCCTCACTTGTTCACATGTTGTATGCTTGCTTGCTTTCAAAACACCTCAAGTCAGCCAGGGCAAACTGTTCCTCCCTGGCTGAGTGTTTTGAAAGCAAGCAAGCAACGTGTGAACAAGTGAGGAATAACGATATAACAAAATTGTGGACTCTTGAGTTCCTGCAAGTGAGACCTGTCCCAACCTTATTTTATTTGGAGTGTTTAATCAGCAGCACGCACCAGTTCATTATTAAGATTATCGGCAATGAACGTTTGTAGGAATGTTTGTTCCTGATAATGGGCCTGACCATCAGGCCATGTAAATTCAGCAAATCCAGCAACTCCATCAGACTCCCATCAGACAGTAAAAATAAACTTTCCTCGCTTGCTGCCAGGACTCACTGGTCCCCGCACTGCTTCTTCCGGCCCATGCTGCACTGTGACCTGATGTCGCACTGCATCAGGTCATAGTGCGCGTCTACGTGCACGACATTCTGACGCTGTATGCAGTCACAGCGAGGCCTGGAAGAAGACCAGGGAGGGTGAGTAAAGCCAGCGCAGCTCAGCTCTGCCCTCAACCTCCCCGTGCCTCCTGCATGCTAATGACTGCTTGCATAAGACGCTTCTATAAGACGCTCTACCACTTTTCCCTCACTTTGGGGGGAAAAAATTCCGTCTTACAGTTCAAACAATATGGTAACTGAAATTTGACAAATCTCATGAAGACTTTGCGTATACTTCCTGTGTGGAAATTGACTTGCCATGCAGAGTTTGAAATCCGCACCCATGTTCAGGTAGTCTAGAGGTGCGTTTTTAGTAGAATTTTTTCCTCTACACCTGCATTTTATGCTATAGAAACGCCAGTTGTATATGTTAGCTGAAGGTCTATGGGAAGTATAAAATGCAGGACACACAAGCGTTTTTACATGATCTTCTCTAAAGGGAAAACACTATGAAGAGAACTGTAGTCGGGAAAAACCACACCACAAAAAATTTGTTAAAATGCAGGTAGCAATGGCAATAAAACAATGTATACGTTTTATATGGCTTTTTTTTAGTAGTAAGAAATGCATGTATATAAGCACCCTAAGGCTACTTTCACCTCATGGATCAGCAAAAACGCTTCTGTTACTGATAATGCAACCGTCTGCATCCGTTCTGAATGGATCCAGTTGTATTATCTTTAACATAGCAATGACGAATCTGTCTCTAAATCCATTGTAAGTCAATGGGGGACAGATCCATTTTCTATTGTGTCAGATTGTGTCCGAGAAACCGGATCTGACATTGTGTGTCAGGACGGATCCGTCTTGCTCCGCATCACATCGTAGACAGAAAAACACTGCTTGTAGCGTTATTCTGTCCACGACGGGGGACGCTACCAAACAGAAAGGAATGCATTCTGCTGCTCTCTGTTTCATTCACTTCAGTTTTGTCCCCATTGACAATGAATGGGGATAAAACTGAGGCGTTTTCCCCCTGCTATTGAGATCCTATGATGGATCTCAATAGCGGAAAGGGAAAGCGCAGATGTGAAAGTAGCCTAAAGGGGCCTGCACAGAGGTGTAAGTTTACAAACAGAATTTCTGTGTGGATTTTCATGCGGATTTCTCTTCATTTCCACACCAAAATCTGCATTATGTCACTTGCAGATTTTATGTGGTTTTGCCCCGAGGACAAGCGATGGCTACAGCTATCAACCATCCTTATACAGCTGCATTGTTTCTGGGCAGCAGAGTAGAGCTTAAACAGCACAATCTTCTGCCCCGAAACAATGATTTAGGTGTCCACATGAACGATTGTTTCGCCTGATGAACGAGCGTTTCACTCGTTCATCAGGTGATCCAAAGCACCTTCGGAGGGGCAGATTATCGGGATCAGCCGTATGATCGGGCTGTGTAAACCCGCCATAAGAGTGAACAAATTAAAGCAGTGTGAAGTCAGCATATGAATGAAATATTATATGAATGAAAAAAAAAAAGAATTTACGTTCATACACAAAGGATCTGGTCATTTCTTAAAAAATAGTGTACTGGAAAAAATGCCACTCAAAGAAAAATCCAATTTTACCATAATTATAAAACAATAGCAGTGTCTGCAAAAAACAGGAGAAAAAAGTTTAACGTCAAAAGCGTTCAAACCTAATTTTAAAAATAAATTGACAAATCCGACTGAACACTGTAAAAACATCCTGAATTTGATTGAAGACGCAGTCAATGCTCTAAATTACAAAAAAAAAAAAAACCCTTTCAGAATCACAGCAGGAAGAGTGAGACTATGTCAGATAGAGCTGAAGCAGGTAATTTTGTACTTTATTCACAACGCTGGTAACAATTAGAATATGATGAGGAGGAAAGATGAAAATGATTTAGATCTGTAAGCACATGATGAAAAGCTAATTCAGAACAAATGTCTGCCTCCTCAGATCACATGAATCAGCAGTAACCTTTCTTCAAATAAATTGGCAGGGTTACTGTTATTTAAAAATGCTATATATACTTTTTACACATGGTTTTAATACTCAATAGTTTACATTCGGCCATCGGAAACAATGGGTCTATTGGGATCAAAAAAACACAATACAAAACAATGTAAACAACGGAATACTGGCCTCCTTCCAGTATGGGACTGGGAGACAATGGGCCGAGAAATTATTCACGTCCACTTTTGAGGGTGGTTAGCTCTTTTATTAGTATACACTGGTTATATCATCAAAAAGGAATGATAGATCATCTGCGGAGAAGGCCAAAAAGTGATAAGTCACATGAGCGAGTTTTCCATCCGAATGTGATGCGTATTGTGAACGCGCAGCATCCTGACTGTATCCTGACCCATTCATTTCAATGGGTCTGTGTACAAGCACACATTTTTCAGGCATCACCTTTGCGTTTGGTAGAAATTGCAGCAGGTTCTATATTGTGCGTTTTTCAAACAGCCCTGGCCCCATACAAGTGAATGGGACTTGTGTAGAAAAACAGAAGAAATCCGGACACAAAGCGTTTTTCACTGATGGTTGCTAGGAGATGTAGATGGTTATTCTTCATGAGCGTGAAAAACTCATGTAATCCGGATACAATCTGATTTGGACGGAAAAAACGCACACTCTGAACTGACTGAACTTGCATGCAAAACATGACGTTTTCCATGAACAGATCTCGACCCAATCTGTATCACTCGTGTGAAAGAGGCCTTACTGTATCAGAACCTAGCATCTCTGAAGGACTGTCTGGTCCATTGGTCGGCAAAGCCAATATGTCTCATTCTGCATGTATAGATCTGACTAGTTCTCCAGATCACTTTCCTCTTTAGGCCACCTGCACACGTTGTGGAATATGCGCAGCATATTACAGTAGTAGCAAAGTGTATGAGATCTCATGTACACTTTACAGATTTTTTTATGTGCGGAAATTGACCTGCACTTCGAATTTCCAAATCCGCAGCATATCAATTATGTTTGAGGTTTTCGCTGCAGATTTAATCCTTTTCAATGGAAGGGCGAGATCTGTGGCAAAACCACATCTAATGCGCACCAAAATCCACAACTAGAAATAAGGTGCAGAAACGCACATAAATCTGCAGAGATTGAAGCGGATCTTATGTGCGTTCCCCTGCACTCGTTTGAAGATGGCCTTAGGCTTCTGATGCAGCAGAATAATTTCAGTGCAGATTGTTCCACAATTCTGTAGTAAAATCTATCAGATTTTACCCTTCGCATGACAAGGGATGAAATCTGTAGCAAATATGTCAAATAGCAAGTATGAAGCAGACTTGCATTCTGTGCTGCATTTTTCCATTACATATGAATAGAGTTTTAGAAACACCGTAATTTATTGCACATTTTGAGTGTAGAATCTGCAAAATCCATCACATCTAAAAAGGGATTGTCTAGAATTTTAATATTGATGGCCTTTCCTCAGGATAGGCCATCAATATCTGATCGGCAGGGTCCGACAACCAGTACCCTAACTGATAAGCTGTTCTAGGGTAGATCGGGTGCCGACACAGCTTTGTCCATTGTGTAGTGCACTTTGCTGGTAACTGCAGTTCTGCTCCCATTCACTTCAAAGGAAGCACTACTGCAGTAACCAGTTCCTTCCACTACACAGTGGACAGAGCTGTTCCAGTTTTTTGAACAAAGCTACTGCAGAACAGCTGATTGGAAGGAGTAAAGGTGTTGGACCCTGCCAATCAGATATTGATGGCCTATCCCAAGTATAGACCAAAAACATAATAATCCTTTACATTTTCAAAGTTATCCTTTGTTAATAAGGCATCCATACACTGCTATGGACCCATACTGCCATATTTTGAGTGCCTATGCTTTCATAGAAGTTATATGGAGGCACAATGTGTTTGTATGTATATAAAATAATCTAATACAGCACTAAAAGTTGACAGGAATTAAAAAAAAAAAAGTTGCTGAAATAAGATGAGCTAAGTGACAGTGATCACCTGTTCTGAGGATCAACCCCTTTAAAGAGGACCTATTACCACTCCTGACATGTCTGTTTTAATAGCTTCATGCGTTCCCCATGTGATAACACTTCTGGAGCATCTATTCTTATGGCTGTATGTTGTGCCATTCCTTTATTATTTGTACTAGAATTTCTGACTGAATTACTAGCAGTCTGCAGTAAGGATGAGGAGGGGAGGTAACAAGTTGGGGGTGTGTACCTGCACAGGCTGAAAATGGCAGCACTGATTGGATAGAGTGAGTCTGTGCAGGTACACACCCCCAACTGGTTACCTCCCCTCTGTAACCTTACTGCAGACTCCTAGTAATTTATTCATAACGTCTAGTAGAAATAATAGAGGAATGGCACAACATAGGGATATAGGAATAGATGCTCCAGAATTGTTATTACATGGGGAATGCATGAAGATAAATAAAACAGGCATGTCAGGAGTGGTGACAGGTCCTCTTTAAGTAAATGGGCCAATTTACAATTTGGTTACAACTATACTATGTTTTACAACCTCTACAATTTATTTTCACTATATCTGTATGTATTTTTCACTCAATATCTGTATGTGTTCGTGTCCATAAAATAAAAAATAAAAAAATCACATACTAAAATTAGAAAGCCTTACTTTTTCTTTCCCCACATGAGCTGTAACAGTTCATTACTGAGCTCACAGTCCGCACCAAGCTGAGTCCCTTCCCGTTAAAAATCAATGCTGTATGTTCCAGAACTTAAATGTCTGAATGCAGGATATTCTTTGGGATTTCTGCCCCCACAATGACCACACTCTAATGTTCAGGTCTTCGTTTTACCAGCTTTTACATCAAAACTGTTCTTTGATCGCTCCAGCCTGCTAAAGACCAAAAGTAATGTGACGGCTTATTAGGCCTCAGCACATTCTCCCTTGTTAGTAGCCAGCTATGAAGAAGACCAAATTAGAGGAGAGGAAAAAAAAAATTGCAACAGATTTTTATGGAATCTTTTCCAAACGTTAGGAGCGAACTGTACTTGTTATAGCCTTGAACTGAACATTTCTTCCAGCATCTCTACAGTTAAACCTTGCAAATACAGTCATCCAAGATTAAACGCTCATTCCATAAAGCAAGCATTTAATAGCAAAGGGCAATACTACTAATCTACAGAGCAGCTTCCCCAATTTGTTACATATTCTGCAAGAAACGTCTCTATGAGTCTAAGGAGAGACACTTGGGCTTCCTTTGAAGCTGTAAAACAAATTACCTTGAAACAGAAATCGCTGCTAACCGCCATGACAAATGGCTCCCAATCACGCCGGCAGTGTTTGCCTCCTTTGTGTGTGACGTTATTTTCCCAGTAGAGAACACTCACTATTAAATGACAGAGAGGCGGTGGTAGTGTAGATTTTGCTCAGACATGGTCCTCAGAGATAGAGTATTGACTTAACATGTCACAGTCACTTTGTCTCCTCTAAGAGCTGGTTTGTGAGGTCAGGGGTGATCTACTGATTGCGCAGAAGAACTCAACATTAAGCAATTTATCTGTTCACATGGAAACTGAGTATTTGAAGTTTTCCACCAAACAGCTTTGGCATGGGAATAATTAAAAATGAAGTGTACATAAACTATTTAGGGTATGAAGAGGTAGACTTTGTAAGAAACTAAGAAACATGTTCCAAGGACCTTTTCCAAACATTTTAAAATACATTTTTATCAAAAACAGGTCTTGAGAAGGTCCCACAACAACAAGCTGATCATGAGCAGCCCCTACTAGTCGCCAGTGGTCCTCCAGATCCAGAGATGCTCTTTGTTAGCCAGACTGAATCAGACCAATTCAAGTATATGATTATTGAACATTTTCACTGAATTTCTGTGAAAAAATTCTACTGTGTACAGTAATCTCATAAGAGATAGAAGACAGCAGGTTTAAAATCCTTGGCAAATACCTGGTCACTGCAGAGGAAATATAGTATTAAAGGGGTATTCCTGGACCCAGAAGGGCCTTCAAACCCACCCTAATTACTCATCTCATCTTTCCCTGTTAAGAAAGTTTCTAATATTCTGTTTACCAACAGCACGTCCTTTGTCAGGTTTCAGGTCTGGTCTATGGACAGGAATGCCACAGTCCAGGACAGAGGAAGTGCTGTGAAAGAGCCAGAAGTATTCGTATCCACAGTGAATTCGCAGTTCAGGAGTTTGTGTATGCACCAGTGAGATGAATAGGTCTGGCCCCGTCCATGGCACCTACCTCATCCTTGGCCGTGGAAGTTACGTCCCCACCTATAGCTCACATTGGAAACCTGGAAAAGGTGATGTCGAGGGTACAGGCTTTTCAGTAGAGGAGCATTAAGTGACCGGTTTCCAAAGCAACCAATCCACTAAACTTCGAGATAGTAGGCATATCAGAAATGTTCTTCTATTGGCTAGATATGAGTAATTAAGGTCCCAGAAAACCCTTCTAAATGCTGGTCACTCAGATACATGGATGTTTGAATCCACCACAGAATGAGCCACTATTTGCTAACAGCTCTCCTCTAGTATTCAATTAGGGGAGAGGGCAAAAAAGATATTTTAAGGCAATTTAAAGTAGTTCTTTACTATTTTCTTATTGATAATCTATCTTTTGGATAGTTCAACAGCATATGATCGACAAGGGTCTGGCGCCTAGAACTCCTGCCAGTGTTTGAGAAGGCAGCGGCCTTTTCGCTGCTTACCGTAGGCCAGTGATGTCACAACTATGTCACATGGCCTGGGCGCAGCTCGGCTCCATTGACTTCAAGCGAGCGCCGCTGCCTTCTGAAACAGCGGATCGGTGGTGGTCCTAGGTGTCGGACCCTTGCCGATCAGATGCAGATGACCTATTCAAAGGATAGTATCCACAACTTCCACAACGGCAGCATCTCCACAAAAGCGTATTTATTCTTCAAAAAGTCATCAGAACATGTGCAAAGATCGCCAATAAAGTGCAACGCTTGAGAAAGGTTACCATGTAACCGAAACGTTGCACTTTATTGGCGATCTTTGCACATGTTCTGATGACTTTTTGAAGAATAAATACGCTTTTGTGGAGATGCTGCCGTTGTGGATGTTGTGGATACTATATGGATGACCCTAATGGATCTAAGGGTTGAATTGGCTGTTGCATTCCACTAATGGTCTGAAAGGTATTAGGTGCTGCTCTCAGTTATTATTTTTTACTATTCAAAGGATAGATCATCAGTAAGAAAAAGGTAAAGAACCCCTTTAAGATTTCAGGACTTTGGATAATGGATTTTGAAAGGTGACAAATGAGCCTGTTCACATGACAAAGAAGTGAGATCCTTTTCGCCATTCCACATGCTCAGGGAGCAGGAGCGCTGCTGGCAGACCGCAGAGTCCAGTGCTCCAATGTGCTTGATGAAAAACCACAAGCAGGGGTGGTATAAAATCGCTGAAGTATATCAATAATAAAATCACTTACAACAAACATACAAAATGGAAACCCCAACTCCACCCACCGAGAGGAAGACAACTGTCTAAATTACCAAAAAAAAACAAACAACTCTTTATTTATTTTATGCACTTATTATATAGTGCTACTATATTCCGCAGCTACTATATTCCGCAGCGCTTTACAGACGTTGGCATTACACTGTTCCCAATGGGGCCCACTATCCTCAGACCTGTTCACAACACAATTCCCACACAAGTTGTCATGCACGGTCTACTTTCAAAGGACCATGAATAGTAAATCTGTCTAGTTCGGTACCTAATAACTGAGCACGTTGCACAGGAATCTAGGAAAAGCTAGATGGGCCATCATCCCTGAAAAAGCTCTGCCTCTTACTGTAGAACTTCATAAAGTCATTATGTACAAATACAGTATAAATAATGGGCTACATGGTGACTCAGTGGTTAGCACTGGTGCCTTGCAGCGCTGTGGCCCTAGGTTCGAATCTGACCAAGGACAACATCTGTATGGAGTTTGTATGTTCTCCCCGTGTTTGTGTCGTTTCCTCCCACACTCCAAAGACATACTGATAGGGAACCTAGATTGTGAGCTCCCCTGCAGACAGTGAGTGATAATAATGTCTGTTAAGAGCTGCGGAATATGTCAGCACTATATAAGCAAGAGAAACAAATAAAAATAAAATCACCCAGAGTAATAAAACAACATGCCTAATATTTGGCAAGTCAGCCTCATGCAGGCAAAACAGCTCTGACCTGTCAAGCTACCGACTCTACAAGACCTCTATCCAATATTAACTTTTTCAGAAAGAATAGCCTTTAGTGGGATCACACCAGACTGTTTGCTCTCTAAGCACATCAATAAGTCTTGACCTTGTTGCTGGTGCATCTGTTGCCGTTCCTTTGAGCAAGTTTGGTAGGTACTAACCACTGTGTACAGGGAACATACACGCATGACCTTGTGTTTTGGAGATTCTCTGGCCCGGTTTTCTAGCCACACACAAAATCACAATTTGGACTTTGTCAAAGTTGCTCAGATCCTTGCTCTTGCCCATTTGCCCTGCTTCCGTGCATGAACTTCAGGAAATTCCTATTCACTTGCTGTCTGTCTGATACACCATGACAGGTGCCAAGGCCATCAGATAATTATGTTGTTCCCTTCACCTACTAGGGTGACATGTGGCCACACGTTCAGATTTTTATATGCAGTTTTTGAAGCCAAAACCAGGAGTGAATTCAAAATAAGAAAAGTATTTGTATTAATACTTTTTCTATGATCCACACCCGATTTTACCTTCAAAAACTGCACTAGGAGACCTGAATGTGTGGCAGCACCCTAAGTGGTTACCATGCTGACTAAAGGGTGTAGGGTATTTTGATACGAGCTTGTTAAGTGAGCCTCTCTGCGGTGCTAAATGTCCAGACACAGGGGAATTCAAAGAACAGGAACTAGAATACATAGAAAAAAATGATAGCCAGAAAAAAAAATACACTTTTTATATATGAGGAAAATTACATAGAATATTCATATACAGGTTGTTAATCCCTTGAGGATGGGGCAAATTTTTTCCTCCTCGCTTTTTAATTTTTCAGTCGACTTGAGTTGTACCTTTTAATGGCAATATTTAATGTTCCATATAATGCATTGCAAACAAAATATTAGTGGGGTGAAAAATGTAATTCCACCAGTGTTTATTTTTAAAGTGTTCACTATGCAATAAAAATGACACAACATCCTTATTCTGAGGGTCAGTACGATCACAGCAATACCAAATTCATATAGTGTTTATTAAGATGCCTCAGTTGCTAATGATTGCGGCATCTAAGGCGTAAAATGACCAGGATGGGAGTTATCTTGAGATCCTAGCCATAGCAAGCAGGTGTCAGCTGTATGACACAGTATGGAGCAGGTCCAGCGGGTGAGCCCACTCCATACACTGCTCTTACACTGCAGACATACTGTAAAATCCAGATGCGCAAAGGGGTTATCTTATGAAAATAATTTTTCACCTATCCAAAGGACAAGTCATAGGTATCAGATTACAGAGGGTTCAACTGCTGTCTTGAATGGATTGGTAAGTGCACATTTTGTCTGCCATGCCATTCACTTCTAAGAGCGCTTTGTACATCAGCCCTGTAGAAGTGAATGGTGCGGTGGACAGACATGCACACTACTGCTCCATTCACAGAGACTTGCAGACACCTCCTTCTCGAGAATCAGAAATTTCACACCTATCCCGTGAACAGATGATAATTCATTTTCATGGGATAACTTCTTTAATGATAAAAAATCTTTTGATCTGTGTCCCTTTAAATAACGGTATGAAGAAGTTTATTTTTTTTTAAATCTAAAATGTTTTATTTTTTGCATTCCTAAATGACAGATTCAAAGGAAATGAAAATCACAGCATGCCCCATTAACCATTACATAATAACAGTATTCTTCAGCAATAGCTTTTCACACTGTCAGTTAAAGGGAACCTGTCACTACGAAATGCAGTACAATCTGAAGTCACCATGTTATAGAGCAGGAGGAGCTGAGCAGATTGATATATAGTTTGGAGGGGAATTCAATAAAACTTGTATACATGTAAATCTCTGCTATTTCTGACTTCAGTTGTACATGGGGGAGGTTTTATCTGTGACTGACAGAACACCTTATGTAAGTGTTACAGAAATAGAGATTTAAATGAATAAATTACACATCAATCTGCTCAGCTCCTCTTGCTCTATAACATGCTGTCTTCAGATAACACTGCATCTTGTGGTGACAGGTTCCCTTTAAGGCTCCATTCACACGTCCTGTTTTTCTTTCCTGATTCGATCCTGATTTTTTCAGGACCCATTGAAATTAATGGATCCAGATCAGGATCAGAATCGAATCAGGAAAGAAAAACAGGACGTGTGAATGGAGCCTAAGCCTCTGCTCAGTTTTGCACGAGGGACATGGTATCAGCATACACACACACAGAGAAGGTTATCAATCACTGATTATTGCTGAATGGGCCGTACTGAGCTCAGAAAGATCTTCTGTCATAAAACTATACATCAATCTGCTCAGCTCTTTCTGCTCTACAACACACTGCATTTTGTTGTGACAGATTCTTTTTAAATAGAGAAAAACCGGTCAATCTACAATGGTGTACCTTCAGTAATGATTCCTCCTTTCATGCTGTGTAGCCTTCCACCATAGACTTGATGACACAGAGACCATTCTCCTGGGTCACTAATACAGAGGAATCATTGACTGGCTAAACGGATCAGTCAGTGAAGGACATAGGACAATGAAATTGAAAAAAAAAAAAGTGTACATTTTGTACTTTATTTTTTTTTATTTAAAACAGATTAAAATAATGCAGTAGATTTTTACTCAAAACCTCAGTTTGATATCTGCAACAGAATCTTCATATAACACTCTTGTGAGAGTCAGCCATAAAAAAAAGAGAAAACGGGCACACTTTTTTTCATTTTTACTATCGCTGTTCTAAGCAACAGAAGAAACCAATGACTACAACAGTGATCATATAAATAATGGCCATTTCGCTCCCTTTTTATTAATGGATTAAAATAATGCAGCCGATTTTCACACAAAACTGCTGCAAAAGTTATATGCAGATGTCGCTACAGATTTCAAACTTTCCCTTACTTCCCACTATGTTTGTTTTCAGATCTGGACCTCACACAACAGATAAGGTGGGAGTCATCAGGCTAAGGCTACTTTCACACTGGCGGCAGGCCTGATCCGGCAGGTGAAGGGTGCTGCTGGATCAGGCCTGCCGCAGTGACATGTGTGGAGCCGGAACCGCGCTCCGGCCCCACACATGTCACACAGTACATACATATACATACACATAAACATACACACACATATAGACATACAAACACACATACATACTTACATGCTCCCCGGCAGGTCTTCGGAGCGTCAGGACGGCTCACACAGGTCACGATTCCCCACAGCGCCCTCTGCTGGGCGCCTGGTGGAATCGTCATCTGACGATTCCACCAGGCGCCCAGCAGAGGGCGCTGTGGGGAATTGTGACCTGTGTGAGCCGTCCTGACGCTCCGAAGACCTGCCGGGGAGCATGTAAGTATGTATGTGTGTTTGTATGTCTTTATGTGTGTGTATGTTTATGTCTGTATGTGTCTATGTGTACCCGGATCCGTAATGGACTCCATTGAAAGTCAATGGAGGGCGGATCCGGTTACCATTATGGTCACACCAGACGGATCCACCCCCATTGACTTGCATTGGGGGTCATTCCGGATCCGTCTTGGTGCGGATGCCTGGACCGGAGAGCAAACCGCAGCATGCTGCGGTTTGTTCTCCGGTCTGAAGACGGAACGGAATGCTTTCAGGAGCATTCCGTTGTCTTCAGTTCAGTTTTGTCCCCATTGACAATGAATGGGGACAAAACTGAAGCGTTTTATTCCGGTATTGAGCCCCTATGACGGAACTCAATACCGGAATTTTAAAACGCTAGTGTGAAAGTAGCCTTAGGCTTCATTCACACGACCGTATGTGTTTGCGGTCCGCAAATTGCGGATCCGCAAAAAAAACGGATGACGTTCCGTATGGCATGCGTGTTTCCGTTATTTTTGCGGATCCATTGTAACAATGCCTATCCTTGTCAGCAAAACGGACAAGAATAGGACATGTTCTATCTTTTTTGCGGAACGGAAATACGGACATACGGAAACGGAATGCACACGGAGTACCTTCCGTTTTTTTTTGCGGACCCATTGAAATGAATGGTTCCGCATACGGTCCGCAAAAAAAACGGAACGGACACGGAAACAAAATACGGTCGTGTGAATGAAGCCTTACAGAAAGGCAGGAGGCTGCCGTGGTGCTCAGAAGCAACGTAAAAGCAGTTGTTTTTTTGGCGCTGCAATCTGCGACTTTTCGTCGCCTATGCCAGGTCTAAAAAAGTGAACTTGAAGTGGGAGGGGAAGGGGAACGGGCGGGCAGGCTCATCTCATTCATCATTTTCTATGGCTGTTTTAGGAATAGAAAATTGTCTAAATGTAAGACAGCAAGGAAGCGGTCTTACATTTTGACTGGCGCTGGATGCGCCGAAGTTATGAAGAGGCTGGCATTTGTTCATAACTTCGGTGGATCCACCACCAGATATAGGGGTTATTAAGATCAGCGTCTAAAACGCCGGTCTTAATAAATGACCTCCTTAGATCTCTGCTCTTTCTGAGTTCATTGTTCTGGGGAAGGTGTTATCAGCATTCCCTGTGTGGTATATATAAATAGCTGCCAGTCACTGATATGGCTCCTGTGTACAACTGAGTACAGAAAGAGAGGAGTTTTTAAATGTATAAAATACATATTTTTCTGAATGTTTTCCAAAAAAAACTGTATCAATCTGCTCAGCTCATCCTGCTCTTTAACATGCTGCTTTCAGATTGTACTGCATTTCGTGGTGACAGATCCTCTTTAACCGACAGTGTGAAAAGCTATTTTACACGCTGAAGAATACTGTTATTTATTTTACTCACTCATATAGCGCTAACATATTCCACAGCGATTTACAGACATTATCGTCATGCGCTTTCCCAAATGGAGTTCCCCATCAGTATATCTTTGTAATGTGGGAGGAAACCCACGTAAGCACGGGGAGAACATAGAAACTACATGCAGATGTTGTCCTTGGTCGGATTTGAACATAGGACACTAACCACTGTTGTTATGTGATGGTTCATGAGGCTGGGGTACGTTGTGATCTTCATTTTCCTTGAACGTATAATTTAGGTATGATAAAATACAAAACTTTTTGGATATAAAAAATAGCTTCAAGCCATTCTGTAAAGGGACACTTCCACCCAAACATTATCACATATTAAAAAGGGGTTATCCCACAAAAATGACTTATGCACAGGACGGGTGATAAATATGAGATTGGAGGGGGTTTGTCTGCTGGGACCCTCCACAATCACAAGAACGAGGGATCCCCTCTCTGAATGGTGCAGTAGTGCTCAGGTCGCTCTACTCACTTCTATGCGGCTGATGAAGTCAGTGCTCAGGGAATTGAAAATGAAAGTAATGACAAGCACCAATTGACTAACATATTATCCATTAGCGCTCGTAAAAGGACCCTTAGCAGACAGATTTATCATTGATCAATGTATTTAAGGCACTGCTAATTCTAGACTCTGAACTAGTTTATACAGAATTTAATAGGACTGCAAGACACCAGTCAGTTTTCTTTGGCTTATTGAAAAGTGGACACATTTCAGTAGGACTTACATGCGCACTGTCCTTGGAGTTGGTAGTATCACAGACTATCACAAAACCCGCTTAAGCGCTGCCAAAACACAATTCTTATAATCTATAGCGGCATTTTAGTAAATACTCAGTCAGTGATAAAACAAGCTAAAAATAGGAAATGTCTCCATCTGGACATGTGAAATATCATGGAAATTAAGTTTCCAAATCTGTGTCATGGAAAGTTGGAATTTCTTCCAGATGTGCGAGGTTCCTCTTCTTCCCCCCTCTTAACTAGAACTCTGTTTCCAGAACGCGAGGAAACCTCTGTGCGGTAACCTGATATGTTCAATCAGTTAAGAACTAAACATGAACAGTTATTACAGCTGAGGCTGGCAGAAAAATCCTTTACCTTTGGTGAACCGATGTTTACGTGTTAGGGAATTGCACATGAGCCTTTTCCTGATATACTCTTACTACCCAAACTTTCCCTTCCACGAGAGGAAGCAATGCCAGCCATCATTACTGTACCCTGCTGACAGCAGCTATTGGGATTTCCCAGGTTAAATGCCCATGAAGTGCTTAGAAGGGCTTTTTGTATTAGGTAATGTGCCTCCAAACACAGTGGTCAGCTTCAAGTGAATATTATGGTCAGCCCAGTTAAATAATGCCTAGCCTTCTACACAGCTGCAAAATGAACATTAAAGAGGACCTTTCACCACTCCTGACGTGCCTGGTTTAATAGCTCCATGCATTCCCCATGTAATAATTCTGGAGCATCTATTCTTATGTCTGTATGTTCTGCCATTCCTTTATTATTTGCACTAGAAGTTATGAATGAATTGCTATTTGTCTTCAGTAAAGGAACAGAGGGGAGGTAACAAGTTGGGGTGTGTACCTGCAAAGTCTGAACATGACAGCACTGATTGGCTAGAGTCAGACTGTGCAGATACACACCCCCAACTGGCCACCTCCCCTCTGTTCCTTTACTGAAGGCAAATAGCAATTCATTCATAACGTCTAGTAGAAATAATAAAGTAATGGCACAACATAGAGCAATAAGAATAGATGCTCCAGAATTGTTATTACATGGGGAATGCTTGGAGCTATTAAAATAGGCATGTCAGGAGTAGTGAAAGGTCCTCTTTAAGGCAAAGTTCAGATTTGTCCAATTTTGTTGGTGAGAAATTTTCAACACGAATACAGTACAACGCTTGTGAATGAAGGTTTACAAATTCCCATCGAGATGGCCGCCACAAAATCTATGTGGTTTTTATAGCATACTCTATGGGTAGCAGATTAAAGGGGTTCTCCAGGATTTACATATTGATGACCTACCCTCAGAATTGGTCACAGGATTAGGGCTAAGCTGCAGTACCAAGACTAGCCGCTATACAATTACAGTGCTATGCTTCGTAAGCTGTGAGGAGGACACGATGCTCATGGGAGCCCTACGTCCTCCTCAAACAGGTGGTTGGTGGGGGTACCGAGAGTCTGACCCCGCCAATATCATATTGATGACCTATCTTGAGGTCATCAATATTTAAATCTCAGAACCACTTTAATTATAATAAAGTGTCACTGGGCTTTCAAAAAAAAACTTTTGACATGTCATAGTGACAGGTTGTTCGCTAGAATGAGGAGACAGAAGGACTCAAATAGAATGCTCTCTCCTCGCTGCAGGAGATGGGCACATTAGAAAGTCTAGGAGCCCATCTCACTTCCATCTCATGCAGTGAGGTCAGACTGTCCCACGTGAGCTCTTTTCTCTCATCTTTCTAGAAACTGGTGGGGTCTCAGCACACAGACCCCCACAATACTTCTTCCAGGTTTTTCAGATTCTATAAGGGCTTAACTATCTTTTGTGCCCACTACAGTAGACTTTAACTGGTCAATATTAGCTTATAGGTCCAGGTTATACAGTAGACATTGACCTATTAATGGGGTTGCCCGGGCTATCAATATTGAGGACTTTCCTCACGATAGATCTTCAATATCAGATCAGCAGGGGTCCGACACCCGGAACCCAAGCTGATCAGCTGTATGAGGAGAAGGTATCGATCGTATATTGATGACCTCTCCTGAGGATAGGTCATCCATATTAACCGCCCGGACAACTCCTTTAAGACCAATCAGCTGTTTGCAGCAGCCACCAGTGCTGGAACTAACTGAGAGAACGAAGCCAAAAAGCTTATAGTTAGCTTATAGTTAACACTGAATTATTACATCTTAACTCAAGCTGTAGTTGCAAGAAGACAAAAAAAAAAAAAAAGAATGAAGGCATACCCAAGACATTGCCTGCAGGTACTTCTTCCAGGTCTTCCAATTCACGACCCATCAGAAGATAAAGGTTATCCAGGGAGCAACAAGCCATGTGCGGGATGGCAGAGATGTCAGCAGTGAAGGGGCAATCAGATGGCAGCTGAAACAAGGACAAATTTATAGTTTTTTTGGGTGGAAAAGTAATCTGCTAAAAATGTAACCAGACACAAATAATTTATACCAGGGACACCCAACCTGCGGCCCTCCAGCTGTTGCTGAACTACAACTTCCATCATGCCTTGACAGCCTACAGTTGTCAGGGCAGTTGGGAGTTGTAGTTTTGCAACAGCTGAAGGGCCGTAGGTTGAGTATCCCTGATTTACACCATTAAAATAAGTTATACAAAAAAAAAAACCACACGGATACCTAGATAACAGCCTGTTCAGCTTCTTCCTTTGGGCCACGTTCAGAGGTGGCAGATTTGACACAGATTACAGTACAATACTTGTGAAATGGGCTACTTAGAACCAAATCCATAAGTTGAGGAAAAAATCCACATGAAATTCAGGTCGAGCCATGAGTTTTCAAGCCTGCGCTGCAGCATGTCCATTATGTTGCAGGATGATTTTGGATCTCATCCTTTGAGGGGCGCACTGGCCATAGACCCTACAGGGAAATTTCCCGGTGGGCCCATGCCAGGGGGCCACCTAAACCATCCTATTGGCCAAAAGCCAGGAACAAAAAGATCTGTTCTCTCATCATTAATTAATTTAGGCAGTATTTTATGCTGCACTGTGGTATCTGGTTCTTCTGAGGCAGTATTTTGTGCTGCACTGTGGTATCTGGGGCCACTTTTAGGTTTTTTTCCAGGGCCTTTTTAAGTTCCCAGTCCGCCTCTCCATCCTTTGTATTGCAAACTTGGGTAAAGTTTTGTTATACTGGCAACAGTGGTAGACTGGCCATAAATCCTATAGGGAAACTTCCTGGTGGGCTGATGACTTACCACACAGCCATCAGCCATGGTAAGTAACGATTTGACGCTCCCCAACTGACTCCTGAATTCAACTGTATTGCCATCCTGAGGCAACCGAAGTAGAAGGACAAAGCATGGCAGATGGGGCTGGCGAGCACAGAAAGGCAGTTTTTGAGGAGGTATTTTGTGCTGCACTTTGGTATTTGGCTATGCTGGGGTGATATAATGTGCTACTATACACTGCACCTTCCATCTGCACTTAACTGTTAGTAGTTTAGAGCAGGGACACTGTGTATGAACAGAGGAGACATCACATGGAGGTCATTTGCCTGAAATCCATCTGTGGTCATCTTATGGACAGGACCTCTATGTGGACAGCACAGAACATTTGACTAACAAGGGGGCCTAGCTTATGAAATATAGCAAACAGCACAGAATAGCAACAAAGGCTATATTAGCACTTGCCGTATGCACTTTGGTCACAAGTAGCCAACAAGAAAGGTGCCAACCCCTTTAAGATGAGCTACCATTTAAGATGTGCACACGACATTGAGAGAAATATCTGCCTTCCTAGCATTATGCCTCATTTCAAAATGTAAAAAGCGGTTGAGTCAATTATGCATTCAATCAGCCTCATGCTGACTTCCACTAATAGATACAATTACTATAACAACAGAATCTTTGAGTGAGGCCGGTCTCATAGCTAACCCTCCGAACTTATCTCCTGGGCACAGAGCCGTCAGCAGACCAGGTAATGTGAAAATCCTGCCACCGCTGAAATCATAGTAGGTAATGGATTTAGTCAACTCTTGCGCATAACCTTCTGTTAAAACATGCACAGCAATCTCATAACAGATGGTGTCCATTACACACTGGATCAAATTATTTTTCCTCCTTCTCAAAGAATGCTAAGCAGAAACGAATGCCATCATCCCTAGCCATATTTATAGGTATACTTAAGTGCTGAAAAAAGGAAGGGGCACCATAAATATGCATGTGCCAACACATTCCAAAAAGTGAACAAAAAAGATAGAAGAAAAATATTTGGTAAACACAGTATTTAAGGACCGATTTCTTCAATAATTCCGACCCTGCCCAGGTGAACATACAATACATGTTACGTGGGCTCTGACTGCCTATGTTCACTTTCAGCTCTGCTAATAATACAGCTTTAGACCTCATGCACACGGACGATGTCGGCCGGTGCCCATACTGCGGGTCCGCAATATACAGGCCCCGGCCGTCTGTGCATCGCATCATGAATGAGGACCCTTTCACTTGAATGGGTCTGCAATCCGAAAAGTGCGGTGCGGAACTGAGGCACAGAAACCCACAGAGTGTGGTGAGGATGCATCACGGACCCATTCAGGTTTCCAGTGGCCAAAACGACTGTTCCTAGTTATATTCCATCTGACAAAAGTTTGTTATGGTGAAGACCGTCCATTTTAATCAACTTTCGCCTAATTTTAATCAACTTTGTCCCATCATAGACAATGGGGGCATATCGCTAGGATATGCTTCCATTGTCTGATAGGCTCGGGTGCCACTTCTGTGACCCGCACCTACAACGAAAACGGAGCGGGAAAATGAATGGAGGGTGCACTGCGCATGCGCAGCAGCCCTCCATTCATTTCAATGGGGCCGCCGAAAATAGCCAAGCGCTCGCTCAGCTATTTCCGTCTGCCCATAGAAATGAATGGGAGCAGGGGCCCCGCATGCACAGTGCGCTCCCATTCACTTCTATGGGAGCAGAGCTTGGTGGTGGGCGGCCCCCGGGAAAGCCAGGGTCCTCCAGCCACAGCTCTCCCCGCTCTGTTCTCCTTGTAAAATGCCCCCATTGTCTATGATGGGAATACCCCTTTAACAGATCTAAAAATTAAGCATAACAGAAAAAATAGCATGTAAGAAAATAGCCAAAAGTACCCAACATGGAAGTTTGGATAACTCCCATTAAGCTTTTGGGCCCTGTACAGGATATAAAACAAGGTACCCTCTTCTTTACAATTGCTGAACATTAGTCTTATCTCTTAAAGTCCTTGGGCCCACCAGAAGAAATAATTCTGAGGGCCCACCCTCTGAGTCTGTTTTATTGGGGTCCATTATTGTCAGATGGTGGGCCCACTGGAGGATCCTCTGGTAGTATGGTGGGCCAGTCTGACCCTGCATGTAACCCAGAGCAGGGTTTTGATAGGTAATCTTTACTAAACAGAGCAACAGCTAGTGGACCTAGACACACTTTGTCTGTGGGCGGCTGCCTCATACCCGGCAGTGATGTGCACCAGAGCGGGATTTCAGGAGCAGAGATGTAAGGATACTGGGCTGGTTTACAGCAAGACAGGGGAGAGC
This sequence comes from Rhinella marina, assembly GCA_900303285.1. NCBI lineage: Eukaryota > Metazoa > Chordata > Amphibia > Anura > Bufonidae > Rhinella > Rhinella marina. Next base: position 316,873 of record ONZH01015198.1, read on the forward strand.
TTATTGTCTGGGGGCCTGGACACTTGCGAGCTCATTAGCATATTGCTTCAAGGTTCATTTTTTTGAGCATCACAGTTGTAGACAAGGTAAACAAAGGTACCATAGTGAACTGTTTACCTCACCTACAGGGCTATTACAGTAGCTTGAGATGAGTAAAGTAGCTGACAGACTCCCTTCAAACAAAAATAAGCACAGAATCCACGCAAAAACGGATATGCGTGCAACTTTTAAATGTCAATTTATGTTGTGGATTCGCGCAGCGGATTTTACCCTGTAATGCATAGCATGCTGTTGTGATGGGGGGGGGGGGCGGGCGCTGCGGTTGTTGGGGGCGGAGCATAGTGCCCCCACACAGCAAAACGTTTATAGTGCATAGTCGTAGTTGTGCCATAGTCCATTGATTTTATAGTGCCATAGTGCCCCATGTGCAAGCGGGTGTGCATGTGTGTGCCGTGTGTGCCGTGCGTAGTTTGTGCTCCGTGCCTTTGTGCCATAGCACATCTGTTAGTTGTGCTGCCCCAACAGTGTCCCATGTGCACACAGTAGTTATAGTGCTAGTCCCCCACACAGTGTCATAACAAACTAACCAGTAGTCTAGTGCACACAGTAATAGTGCCATAGTGCCCCCACACAGTAGTCATAGTGCCATAGTGCCCCCACACAGTAGTCATAGGCCATAGTGCCCCACAGTAGTTAGTAGCACAGTGCCACACAGTATCACATACACAGTGTGATGTGCATAGGCACACTGTGCGGCCCCATTTAGTGCCATAGTGCACACAGTAGTTATAGTGCCATAGTGCCCCCACACAGTAGTGTGCGGCCCCATTAAGTGCCAAGTGCCCCCATATGTGCCATGTGCCCCACACAGTCAGTGCAGTCATAGTGCGTGCCCACAAGTAGTGTGCCCCACACAGTCCATAGTGCCCCCACACAGTAGTATAGTGCCATAGTCCCCCACAGTTAGTCATAGTGCCATAGTGCCCCCATTCATGCATAGCATAGTCAAGCATAGTGCAAAGTCGTGTCTCCTAGTGCATCAGTCAGCATGCTCTAGTCCCCAGTGTGTTATGCAGTGAGTAGTTATAGTGCATGTGCCCACACAGTAGTTATAGTGCCAGTGCCCCCACACAGTAGTTATAGTGCCAGTGCCCCCACACAGTAGTTTAAGGCCATAGTGCACACAGTAGTCATAGTGCCATAGTGCCCCCACACAGTAGTCATAGTGCTAGTGCCCCCCACACATAGTTATAGTGCCAGTGCCCCCAACAGTTAGTCATAGTGCCATAGTGCCCCCACACAGTAGTTCCATAGTGCACAGTAATAGTGCCATAGTGCCCCCACACAGTAGTCATAGTGCCAAGTGCCCCCAGTGATAGTGCAGTAGTCCAGTTTTGGCCATGCCCAGTAGTCATATATATACACAGTACATAGTGCCCACACAGTAGTCATAGTGCCAAGTGCCACACAGTAGTATATGCCATAGTGCCCCACACAGAGTTATGGTATTTAGTGCAGTGTTGTTCAGTGCCCCCATAGTCCATAGTGCACACAGTTCATGTCCATAGTGCCCCCACAGTTATAGTGCCCACAGTGCCAGTAGTTAGTGCAGTACACAGTATAGTGCCATAGTGCCCCCACAAGTAGTTATAGTCTGTGTTATAGTGCCACCAGTGTATTGCTGTAGTTATATGTAGTGCCCCCACACAGTAGTTATAGTGCCCATAGTTTAGCTAGTCCCCACACAGTAGTCATGTAGTCCACCCCCCACACAGTGTGCTAGTGCTACCACACAGTAGTTATAGCTCATAGTGCTCCATTTTTACAATAAAACAAACACTTATACTTACCTCCATCAGCCTGGCAGCACTGCGATGCAGGCCTCCTCCGGCCTGTGTCCCGCTCTGCACGGCTCAGGCGGCGCGATGACGTCATCGCACCGCCTGAGCTGGCCTCTGATAGGCTACAGCACTAGGCCTGCAGCCTATCAGAGGAACGGGCAGGGGAGACGCCTCTCCCTCCCTGCCCCACCGCAGCACAGGCATCTGTATCGCCGTCCTCAGGACGGCGATACAGATGACTATGGAGATGAGCGCTTCCACAATGGAAGCGCTTATCTCCTTGTCCCCTGCTAGCCGCGGCCGGCAGACATCGCTTCAGGGCCCGGTCCTGTAGTGCATAGTGTGAATTACACAGCAAAACCGGCATTCGTTTGACCATATCCATTTTGCGGTCCGTGCAAAACATGGGTACCGGCTGTGTGTGTTCCGTATTTTGCGAATCAGCACATTCTGTCCTTTGTTAGAAATGTCTATTCTTGTCCACAAAACAAACCAGAATAGGACATGCTCTATATTTTTGCGGGGCCACAGAACGGACATATGGATGTGGAAAGCACACTGTGTGCTTTCTGCATCTTTTGCGGCCCCATTAAAATGAATGGGTCTGCATCCGATCCGCAAAAATACAGTCGTGTGAAAGCCTCCTTATGCAGACTCTGCTGTGGATTTGTCATGAATTCTGCTGCAGATCCATGTCAAAACGTTCAGTGGAAAAGCACAAAGAGAGGGTGTTTGCTGTGGTAACACCTTACCAGGACAGCCCAAGTTTTGGGAACAGCCCAGGGCCTATAGACTACTTAAAGGGGTTGTCCCACAAAATATATTCTGCAGTTTTCAAACCAGCATGTGGATCTGAATATTTATGTAATTGCAGATAATTAAAAGTTTAGTCGAACCGAGAGTTATTCAATAAAATGTATCTGTATAGCGCCACCTGCTGTTTGTTCTTTTTCTTATTTTTCTGTCCACCTTGCTGTGGTGGACACATATGCTCAGTTCCATCCTTCATCTGCCACCTGAGCTGTGATAGGGAGAGAGCTGCAGCAGCAAGGACGTGATGTGAGCTTGATATAAATTTAGCAGAACAATTGGAACAATCAATGTGGAGATCTCTGGATCCATGTGAGGTACAGGGCTGGTTCTAGCTTTGTTAGAAAGAGTGTCATGTACAATATGATGTCTGATTTCTATTTTTTACATTAATCATGGGAAAACTATTTTAATCCACTAGTTTTCTTCCCCACTTATGAGGAATGCAAAATAGCATACTGAACTGACAGACCAAATAATATATAGCACTTTACAGAGGGGCAGCTATTGTCTATGGGTCCCAATGAGGTCCAAGCTCACAGCCCCCCCACAATGTTCTGCCATGGTTCTTCTTAAATGGCAGAACTCCAATTTAACACAATTTTGGTGTAAAATTGACATTATTTTTGTTTATAAATCAGGCATAAAGCTTTAGACAGAATAAAAATCCTTGGGGCCTCAGAAATGGTAGACAAAAGGCATCTCACCCTAGTTCTATCATACAAAATTAACAGTCACATTTGTAAAGAGCTGGTTTTTGGAAAAAAAAATACTGTAAGCATCCAATGTTCTCCTTCTGTTAACCATATGGCAACTCAGCAGTTACAAGTCTGCATTAATTAAACGAACAAAAAAAATGAAGGCCTCAGGTTCCAGTGAGCTGGCCCTTTCCTCGGGCCCTCTTTTCTCTAGTGATAGCACAAAGAACATCCGCCCTGTGGTCACCAACGCTTTGTATGACAGTTTAATCAAGAAGATGAGGGTCTGCCCGGTTGTACGCTCATCAGAAATAAATAGACCAGCTCTTTGTGTTATCATATGAACATATGCTTGCTGGGGAGAGCTTGGACTGGCATCGCCCCCTCTTATAGACAGCACAGATGACAATAAGAACAAACAAGATTTTAAATGAAGCAGTTCTGCTAAAAGCAATGTCTGTCTCGCTTCACGTTCAATAATCCGGCGGGGGAACATTTTTTGGAGCAAAATGTTATGGTTTTTGATAATATGGCCAGAAGGCAAGGAATAGTACAAGATGCAATAACTATTTCTGGATCTCTCCAACTAACTGACGGCTGTGGACACTTGCAGAGCATCACAGGGCAACAATGAGATCAACGCCTTATGTGTCCACATATGTCAACTACATAAGAGGAGAACTTTTCTCGATCAAGAAGAAAATACAAGAGATTGACAGACAACGTTGCAAACTAGCATTGTATGGTCAGATGGAAGTCAAGAGTCGAAGGCAGGTATGGCCAATCTAGGGCTCTCCAGATGCTGCAAAACTACAACTCCCAGCATGCCCAGACTGCCTACAGCTATCAGTCTACAAGCAGGTCATGGTGGGAATTGTAGTTTTACAACAGCTGCAGAGCTACAGGATGGCCATCCCTGGTCTATGGTTTCTGGTCAACATGCATGTTCATCCCAACACAATCAACCATGGATGGATTTATTTTAATACTGGTGTCCAGTTGTGGGGTTAAAAATGCTATGTATCTGATATACACAGTGAACATGTCTGGACTGACCACCCAACACTGCATTAAAAGTGATCCTCTAGACTCAGCTGTAGAGTCAGAGTCAGTTTTGGGTGGAGTGAAATAGTCTCTATTTTTTAGACTATAAGATTTACATTTTGGCAAGAAAAAAATTGTTAAAAAGTGATTGCGCCTTATAGTCCACAGTCAGGATGATCCAGTGGCGCCTGACCTCCTGACTGCTTCCTTAAAGGGAACCTGTCACATTGGACATGGTGTCTGAGCTGCAGGTAGTATGAAAGATTGATGTATAATTTATAGGAAAAGATTCAGTAAAATGTGTCATTTATTCATTTATATTCCTGCTTATTCTGGGCTGTGAAGTCAGGGAGGCGGTCCTATCAGTGATTGACAGCTCTCTGTACATACAGTCATAGAGGAAAGACTGTCAATGACTGATAGGAGCATATGTTTGTGTCTGCATCCGTTCCGCAATTTTTGAGAATGGATGCAGACCTATTCATTTCAATGGGGTCGCAAAAAATGTGGACAGAACACCGTGTGCTGTCCGCATCCGTATTTCCATTTCGCAGCCCTGCAAAAAAGATAGAACATGTCCTATTCTTGTCTGCAATTGCGGATAAGAATAGGCATTTCTATCATAGGGCTAGCCGTTCCATTACACAAAATGCACACCGTACACCACCTGTATACATGTTTTGCAGACCGCAAAAACTGATAAGGTCATCTGAATTAGCCATTATACTGAACCTTTAACCACAAAACTCTATATCAATCTGCTCAGCTCCTCCTGCTCTATAACATGCTGCCTGCCGATTACTTCACATTTTCATGGTGACAGGTTCACTTTAATAATAATCCGGCAGAGCACTCAAGGACCGGACTTCCGCAGTTGGCAAAGCGGAGGTTGGCAAAGGTTAATATTGTATAATTTGGAATAGCTTGCATTTTACTAGTGATTACCAGTTATTATACATGAGTTAGCCGTGGAGTATGAGTAGCAAAAAAACAATTGGCTGCTTGGCTCAATGACTTTATTGTCTTGCTTATAGGGGGTGTCTTCTTAAAGAAGATGCATAATGCTTGTTGGGACTGAAAATCTGTTACAGAAAATCTGGCCTGGATGAGAGCCAATTCCCACGGCCATTGCTTGGCCGCTCCGTGCATTGGGGGCTGCAATTTGTGGTCCTCAATGCACGGGCACATCCGTGCAGCTGCCGCAATGGATCCAGACCCATTTAACTTGAATGGGTCTGTGATCTGCCCGCACCGCAAAAAAAAAAAACAGAACGTTTTATTTTTCTTACGGTGTGGAGGCACGGACAGAAACCCCACGGAAGCACCTCAGAAGCTCAGGGTGGACACGGCTGGTGCCTGCATATTGCGGACGCGCTGTTTGCGGGCCACATTACGGGCACGGCCGAACAACAGGCGTGTGCATGAGCCCTAAAGGGGGGGGTTAGTCTTTTGGAGACCATGACACGGCTATGACCAGGAAATGTAATTTAAGCTTCGGTGTCTCAGATTTTCCAATGTGGTCTGAAATTCACCTACTATTCCATCAGGGATTCAGATTGTATTCTCTCTTCTTAGCTTTACACTGAAGCTTCACTTTCTGCAACGTGCAGCAAAATCCCACACAGGCTGCAGAAAGTCAGTGCATGTAGTGCTGATTTCCATATTAGCAAAGGCAGAGGATAACAAACTGTATGAACTATAAGCATAACCACATTGAGATAAGGACTGTGAGGACTATCACCCTGTGCCTAAATAAAGACAAAACTCACTTTGGAGCAATATGCAGCAGGCCTCTTAATAAATTTGTCTCATCTTGAGTTTTCTGTGCACCTCTACCTGAAATCTACCTCACCTATGGGCTGGTGCAGATTTCAGTTATACAGGCCACCAACTAGCCAACAAACACGTACATGCTGCTGGCAATACGCCAACTATGGTGGACGAAGGATCACACAGCAGACTGCATCAGCCCCTGTAGAGGCCCTTTAAACGAGAGTGGTTCAACGTGTCATTATAGCTCCGCATTCATGTAAAAGAACCCAAAATTCAGCCAATTTTCTAAGTCAACTCTTCTTCTAAGACGCAACTTTTTGCTGGCATACAACTTTGATCAACAACCCAAAGTGGTGCACACATCACTAATGTTGGGCCCACATAGTGGAAGAGAGCCCGCGACCCATGTACTCTTTCACTTCTGTTCTTCTACGACTTATAGCTAAACTCTTTGTCGTTTTCTGGTGTCCTGCTCACTTGATTAAGGGACAGGACCTTTTAACTTTTTCTAAAAGCTTCCTTGAAGACAAGTCCCAGCCTGAAAACCATACTTTACAAACATTTTGTAAAGTATATTGGATATAGCCCTACCTATATTAATTAAAGAAACCATCACTGGATGAGCACATGTCAGAGATCAAGCCAGACGGCTGTGCTCCAGGGAAATCACCAGGCTGGAGGAGGAGGACCTCACGATTAAAGGTTCCTTTATTCAGAATGGCCTTCTAGTAGTTTGAAATGTAATAAGAGAAAACATGAAGACTAAGAATTTTACTTCGCAAGGAACGTTCCAGCTCAGTGAGTCTACACCATAAAGAAGAAATCGTTACCTTAGGCAGCGCTTCTGCAGGATCATATTTAGGCCCCAGGACAAATATCCTTTGCCCTCTGCGCACCACTCCGCTAAAGACTCGAGCAAAGGCAATAAAATAACTTTTGTTCTCGTCTTCTTGTTTGTCTGACTTCTGTATCACGTTCTCCCTTTCATTGGACAGAGTTTGGGTATCACCTGTAACACAATTAAAGCAAAATCTATAATAACACAATGCCTCAGGAATCATCTTGGCTGAGGCTTTAACTCTGCACCTTCCACATAAATATACATATATATGCAGTATATATAAGAAAATTATCTCCATGATTACGGTAACTATTTTAAACACATTAGACCAGGTGTGGAAAGATTTTGGTTTAACCACTGATGAACACATCTCCCATTACTTCATAGCAACTGACAGCTAACCATATAGTCAATCAAACCCGCTATGATCTAATGAGTAGGGGGGTAGTCCAACTAACAGAGACATCTCTTGTAAGAGAACAGAAAGACCTGAGACTTTCATTCCTGAGCCTTTGCTCCACTGAAAGATAAAAAAAATGTCTGGTGTCTGAGGGTACGACCGCACAGCCCAATCAATCTAATTAGAACCACACTGGTAGAGGGGTTGTCCAGCCAGTACATATTTATAACCTATCCTCAGGATAGTGCATCACTATCTGATTGGTGGGGGTCCAACTCCCAGCATCCCCGCCAATCAGCTACTTAAAGAGGAGGTGATGTTCGTGTGACCGGGGAAGTCTCATTGGCACAGAGATTGTTTGATTTACTTGAATGGAATGAGCACTTGTAATTACACTGCGCCACCGCCGCAAAGGAAGACAATGCGCAGTGTATGTGCATCTGAAGAGGAGGCAGCGATCGTACGAGTAGTGCTTCCTCTTCAAAACAGCTGATCCCAGAGGTACTGGTATTGATGGCCCATCCTGAGAAGAGGTCATAAATATGTACTGGCTGCACAACACCTTTAAGTCGATCTGCATTGTAAACGGCAGCTCGGCACCCGCAATACTGCAAGGCCATTAACAATTTAGACCAACTAAACAGTGAAATTCTAATTAGTTACATTATAGCGCGATACAGCTCGCTTGGCCAGGCGGTACTCAACCACAATGCAGCCATGTCAAAAACTGCAACATGATTGTGCCATGTGGTCGTACCCTTACAGGCCACATATTGCCTTTTTCTGTTAAAATAAACATTCATGTTCAGCCGATGCACAAAGCCAGAACAGATGAAGGCCAGCTAAACAAGCCAAATGATGTCATCATAATATCTAAGGATGTCATGATGATGTCGCAATGTCTTATGATATGTTATAATGAGGTCTTAAGATGTCATAATGATATCTTTATGATGCTCTTATGTCATAATAATGACTTACGATGTCCAAATGAATGTATACGATGTCATAGTTATTTCTTATGATGAAATAATGAATATATTATGATGTCATAGTTATGTCTTATGATGAAATCATGAATGTATTATGATGTCATAATGAAGTTTCTAACGTTGTGTAACTGATGCTGATTCTTTTGTGCAAAAAATCTGCAGCATTTACAGTACTAGCAGTGTGCACGAGATTTCACGAGATGCACGAGATTTCAGAAATCTTATCGACCCACTGCAGAGAAAATCCACAGTATAAAGTGAGGTGTATCACGAATTTTCAATCCACGGCAAGTCAATTTATGCTGCAGGTTTTATCCATGGCAATAACGCCATGAAAATCGTCCCATTTCAGTTAGTTTTCCTCACAATTCACTGAGGATTCTCCACTGTGTGAACCCTTATAATGTCATGACATTCTTATGATGTCATAATATGCGTCATAAATAATGTATTATGATGTCATGATGCTGTATGTTGATGTCACTATTAATATCTTATGATGTTAAATGTCCTATCTTGTGTATTATAATGATGGTTCATCCAAAGGAAAGTACAGACCTACATCAGAGTATTAAAGGGGTATTCCCATCTCACAAATGTAGTTTGTATAGTTAGATATAGCCATACCAATATTATTACTAATAGAATGTATTTATATAAAATGTACCGTTTAGAAGATTTACCTATTTGTATATCCATTGTCCCACACACATCAGTCAGGCCGTTGCCCCTGGTTACGACCACTGTGGCCATGTAGTAGTGGTGGCCGGCTTGCTCTTGTTAAAACCCGCTCTGAGGTAACTGCTGTATTGTGAACACACATTACATGAACATGCGCAGACACATCTTAGGGTTGTAGCATTTTTGTCTGCGCTTCCAAAACGCAGAGAAACGGATCCTGTTCCAAGATCAATTCATCTCTATGGAGCAGGATCTGTTTATAAAGTCTGCGTTTTGGATGGATCCTGATCATTGGGTTTTGGACTGGTAGCGTCCAAAACACAGATGTGAAAGTACCCTAAGATGTGTCTCCGCATGCTGATGTAATGTGTGTTCACAATAGAGCAGTTACCTCAGAGCGGGTTTGAACAGGAGCAAACCGGCCACCACTACTACATGGCTGCGGTGGCCGTAACTAGGGGCAACGGCCTGACTGATGTGTGTGGGACAAGGATATACAAATAGGGAAATCTTCTAAACGGTACATTTTATATAAATACATTCTATTAGTAATAATATTGGTATGGCTATATCTAACTATACAAACTACATTTGTGAGATGGGAATACCCCTTTAAGGCCATATGGACAACTTTATCTTGTAAGTGGCATGTTGCTTACCTGCTTATTCTGTTTTCATAGAGTACTACACCATGAAGCGTTTTTTTCCATACTCTCTTAGACAATGTCATCATGATGTAACATAAGTGTTTTATGATGTAAGTGATGTAATATAAGTGTTTTATGATGTCATAATGATGACTCATGATACAAGAGTGATATATTATGTCATAATAAAGTCTTACAATGTCAAGATGAATGTATTATGATGTGATAATTATGTCATAATACCTAATGTCTGAATTTATGTCTTAAGATATGATAATTAGAGTACTGAGATGTCACAGTGAGGTCTTCAGACATCACAGTTGCATATTATGATGTTATATTGATGTTATGGTATTACAAAAATATGATGTAACAAATTATGTATTATGTCACAATCACTGTATCATGATGTCTTATGATGTCATAATGTCACAATGTCTTATGTGAGAATGAGGTCTTATGATCCCATTAGTGCATTATGATGTCATATTGTGTTATGTCACAGACAACATAATGATGTGTTAGAATTACTGTATTATGATGTCATAATTGATGCATCATGAGGTCATAATGATGTATTATATTTGATGATGCCATAACCGAGTAGGGGAGGATAAAATGCAGATTGCAGGGCGCCGCCACTCGATCAATCATTTATCGAGAAAATAAAGACAATTATCTAAGATCATTCTGAAAGTGACTGACATCACAATTTCTTAAATGTGACGAAAAAGGTTTCAAACATTACAAGAAGAACGTGAACAATGGCATATATAGCAAAAGACTAAATTTGCCAATCTGTTCAGTTTCGTATGTCACCATCTACACTAATGACTGCTAAGAAATGTGAAAAGCACGGCCAAGTCTGCGGCTATTCACACCAACTTTTCGACAAGTTATCAGTAACTGTTTGATACGGAGCGGCTGCATTTAAGCCTCAGCGGTCCTTCAATCTATAGCGCACTTGAGATTGACACACAGAAGTAAAGAATTGGTAGGAGTAGGCCATAAATAAGCTGATCACTAACCACGTACACCTCACACCACCTAAACAGCTAATTTGCTAGTAATTATGTTGTCTGTAGTCTGGCGGCAATGACTGTTAGCAAGTTGTGCAGTTTCTAATGATGTGTAATTGCTGCCTGTACGGTAGGAACATTTAGTGATCCCAAAATTACGCTGAATTCATGCAAGACTCTAGGAGGGAAAAGTGAATAAAATGGTAAGGACAGACACTTGCCTTTGCTGCTCTCACTGTTTACAGGCACTTGGCATTCACTGCTGGAGGGAGCCGGCTCCGCTCCCTGATTGACTGCCATCTTTTCAGCGTGCTTCTGCCTTGCGAGCTCTCGCCTCAGTGCAATTTCTTCCTGAGTTAATGGCCTGCAAGAAGTGAAGTTATTTGCATGAGAGGTATACCAGAGCTTACAGCAACTGAAAAGTACAAGTGCTTTATAATTGATCCGAACACCGAACAATTACCAAACACATTAAGGAAATTTTAGCCAGTTTACGAGGAATTATTCACATAATACAGTAGGCAAATGTAAAGGAGAAAGTACAGTAATTCTCTTATGTTGCACCCTTTAGAACATTAGAAACTTGGGACATTGTTACAGGACATTAAGTTATAGATAAGGCTGCAGAATAATATAGTATAACATCAGCTAAAAACTTAAAGGGGTATTCCGGTTTCAGCAAATAAATGGTATACTTTGTATCATGACAATTTTGCTTATTTCTTCATGGTTTCCAAGAATGAACCATCATAGTTTACTCTCAGGGGACACAATTCTGTCCCCATCATGTACTGGACACTTAAAACAGTTTTCCTACAGGACCAGCTTATGGTATATTGCTTGGAAATGTCTTAATTTACCAGGTGCTGTGCAGAGAACGGCAGTGGTTAAAGGGGTTCTCCGGGAATTAAGAAAATGAAAATACGTAAATATTACTTCATTATAAATATATTCCAAAATACCTTTCATTACTTATAATGGCTCGTTTTGTCTAGGGAGCAATGATTAGGAGAAACAAAATGGCCGCCGTCCTATCAGTCTACACAAAACCTGTCCTAATCACACAGGAGGACAAGTTACTTCACAACACTGAGGTAAAGAGCTGCCTCATCCTCCTCTCTGTTCTGCTTGTCCGGGATTATGATCTTGACTACAGTTTAATATGATATTTAGATGAATCTTTGTGGGAATGGAGTTCATCAAGAGACATGAAGTTCAGAGAGGACGGACAGGACAGACTGTGGTAATGGAGACTGCATACAAGAGCTGCTGCTTATTAGCCGCATCTGCTCATGAACTCCATAACTACAGAGATTCAGCTGAAGTTCTTATCTGTAGTCAGGATCATAATCCCTGATAAGTAGGAGAGGAGGATGAGGCAGCACTTTACCTCAGTGTTGTAAGGTAACTTGTCCTCCTGTGTGATTAGGACAGGTTTTGTATGGACTGATAGGACGGCGGCCATTTTGTTTCTCCTAATCATTGCTCCCCAGAAAAAACGAGCCATTATAACTAATGAAAGGTATTTGGGAATATATTTATAATGAAGTAATATTTAAGTATTTTCATTTTCTTAATTCCCGGAGAACCCCTTTAAATACCTGCACACCAGTTGGTCATACATGGTTCTATGCTGTGAAAATATCTGAAGGAGCTGCTCTGCTTGGCTGGATTGGTAAAGGTCTCACCAAGGAAATTATTTTTAAATTACTTTTAGAGAAAGGGTCTATACCAGGGATGGCCAACCTGAGGCTCTCCAGCTGTTGCAAAACTACAACTCCCAGCATGCCCACACTGCCTACAGTAGGGTATGGTGGGAGTTGTAGTTTTACAACAGCTGGAGAGCTGCAGGTTGGCCAACTATGGTCTATACAGTACAAACAGGGAGTATGAGTGGTTCTTGCCAAATGGTTGAGGCACAAAGTTACACACTTTTGCAATTTTCATGGACATCACCTGTGCTAGCTGTGGCAATTCATGGTGAAACAGACTGTAGCTTAAGAGGCCATGGGACAAGAACTACATCACAACCGCACTGTGTGCATATGCCGCTATGGAGCTCTTCACACCCTCTGAGTTTCACTTTCCTGAAGAGCGCTGTTCTTTGGGGCTGCTGGTAAAGTCTGTTCAGGCCATGGTTACCAGGCAGAACGGTCATGAGCCAAGACCCATAGTTGCATAGTTAACATGTCCATCAATTCACTGTAGAGGTGTCTGGTTGTCATGACCGGCACAGGCTTCGACATGTAGAGCTCTATAACTGCGGCTGGAAATGTTCAGTTTTAACCTAGAGGTGTTTTCACTGGTACACATTAAAGGTGTTATTCATGTTTTCGTTTTTTTCCCAAATTTTGTTAGGGGTTATTCAGGTTTTCAAAATCCTCAGGATAGCCTGTCAATAATGGATCAGTTGGGGTCTGACCACAGCGTGAACACGGAGGTTTTACACTAGTTCGTACTGCATACGCCACGGCTGTGCATAGTAAGGCACCTCTGTCTCATTCAAGCACAGGTACAGTGTGTACGGTACAAACTGGTGTAAAACCAGATATATACACAATGAAGAAGCTGTAACCCTTACAACAGCTGGCCAGCGGGGTGTGGAAAATCATACCCCCACCGATCTAATACTGATGTCCTATACTGAGGACAGGACACTAATTTTAAAAACCTGAATAACTATTTGAAAAGGGTTTCTCCAGAAATTTTCATACTGATGTGATATCCTCAGGTCATTAATATGAAATCGGCGGGAGTCTGACTCCCAATACCGCCATGATCACTGGAGATCTGCGACTTCCTTTTAGCTTACAAAGCACAGTCCCATCCATTGGATAGTCACTATGCTTGGTATTGCAGCTCAGCCTGATTCACTTGAATGGGACTGAACTGAGTCTAGGTCATGTGACCGATGAACATGACGAGGGCTAAGTGCTCACGGAGTGCCGCAATACGTATGATCAGCAGGGGTATCGGGAGTTGGACCATTGGTATGAAAATCCTGGAGAACCCCTGTCAATTTCCTAACTTTAGGATAAGCCAACTTGGGAGCATTATAAATCGTCAGAACAAAGGAGCTGTAGCTCTGCAGTTCTTTTAAGGACATGCAACTGTGTCTGGTACTGCAGCTCAGCCCATACTTGTTCATTCATCAAAGGCATCTCTGGAAGACTCCATTAAGTTTGACAGTCACACTGCACAAGTTGCCTTGGTCAGGGCAATCTTACCTATAGGCTGGTCAACTGTACCTATCATGTACCTGAGTGAGGCTCTCAAAAGATGACTCCAATCTAAAGTTAATCCACCTGCAAAAAAAAAGGGTGGAGACAGTATGTCCTTTTGTTGAAAGCATGGTTGCCAAAGGCTTCCTAGCCGAAATGTTGCATCTGGAATAAATTTCAACAAAAAGATGTGCTGTCTCCACCCTTTTTCTTTTGTACGTGGATTACCCTATCAAGTACGGGGAGGCTTATCACTTTCCTAGGAGGCGTGCACCCGCTGCTGATTTACTAGGTGTAGCTGTCCACCCTTCCATATTCCAATCTAAAGTTGTCATCTAACAAGGACATAAGTAAAATCCTACCATATAAATGTTATTTTCTGTCGCTTATATAGCACCAACATATCTCACAGAGCTGTACAGAGGCAGCTATTTCATATCACTTTCAGTGAGTTGTGACATCAGTAGAACAAAACGGGAAAAAAATGTTTTTGTAAACTGGTCAAGAGATGACTGATGTGATTAGTGCACCAGATTATTTATAGGCTTTCAAAAATAAGAAGTCAAGAAGTAACTGAGAGCTCCGTCACCAAAGAATTGAAAAATCACTTGTACGACTGAAATTTGATTTTAGAGACATTTTTAATTAAACTGCCTGATAGATATACATTCACGTCAATATTCCAATACATAAGCTATTTAGGCCATCAAAAAACAGTCAACAAAAACAAATGACTTGCTTATCACATAAAGCTTTCCTACTGTAGTAGCTCTCTTGTGTCTCAGCCAACATTGCAGGGATAAAAAACCTAACTAAAGCAAGCTTAAAAGACCATTCCTAACAAAGCCCTATTCATGGTACCAGAAATATGATGGCAAACAGTGTATACAAGTAAAAATAATAAGAAAAGGCTTTTATTTCTGGATAATAAAAGCAAGGTTGGGGCGGGCAAGGAACCCTGCTTGTCAACACACTCCAGAAAAGGTGAAACACGCTGAAGCTCTGTCATTTTTATAGAAAGCCGTATGGTCCCAATCCAGTTAAAATGTTGCATGCTAGCAGACTAAATAGGGGGCTGTGTGGGAAATGCATAAAAAAGGGAAAATAAATGGCGACATAAAAGACGAGGCCGAGACTGAAATAAAGAGGCAGTGTGCATTACTGTCAAGGCACGGAAGAGAACTGCAAACACCTAGTAAAACAGATGAAGTAAAAACACATGTATATTAAACGTCTCTTTTTATAGCCATTAAATATACCCTATAAGGCCTTTCGCACGACATATACAACATACAACATGATCATTTTTCCAGGGTACCATAAACTGAAAAAACAGATTAAAAGGAACGGAATGAAAAAAATAACGAAGGGAGAAAAAGTTTTAATAAAAAGAGCTGACTGTTCAAGGCCAAAGTGACGCCCTCTTGTTCTGAACTTATTAGAGTAAACATAAATTGGAGGTAACACAGGGCACAAGTTTAATGGGCAAAGCTGATCAAAGGTACAGTGTGTGCTAATGGAGCGAGAACACGATGGGGGTTAGAGGAGCTCAATTCTCCTCCTGAAAAGGATCCCACCAGAAGGCCATAATGAAGCAGCTATAATCACAAAAAGAGAAACAACGGAAGCAGATCATGGCAAGAAAAAAGCAGCTAAGTAAAGAAAAACGAGTGGCCATCATTACTTTAAGAAATGAAGGTCAGTCAGTCCGAAAAATTGGGAAAACTTTGAAAGTGTCCCCAAGTGCAGTCGCAAGAACCATCAAGTGCTACAAAGAACCTCGCTCACATGAGGACCAGCCCAGGAAGGAAGACCAAGAGTCACCTCTGCTGCGGAGGATAAGTTCATCCGAGTCACCAGCCTCAGAAATCGCAGGTTAACAGCAGCTCAGATTAGAGACCAGGTCAATGCCACACAGAGTTCTAGCAGCAGACACATCTTTACAACAACTGTTAAGAGGAGACTGTGTGCAGCAGGACTTCATGGTAAAATAGCTGCTAGGAAACCACTGCTAAGGACAGGCAACAAGCAGAAGAGACTGTTTGGGCTAAAGAACACAAGGAATGGACATTAGACCAGTGGAAATCTGTGCTTTGGGCCTCATGCACACGAACGTATTTTCTTTTCGTGTCCGTTCCGTTTTTTTTGCGGACTGTATACGGAACCATTCATTTCAATGGGTCCGCAAAAAAAACGGAAGGTACTCCTTGTGCATTCCGTTTCCGTATGTCCGTATTTCCGTTCCGCAAAAAAATAGAACATGTCCTATTATTGTTCGCATCACGGACAAGGATAATACTGTTCTATTAGGGGCCAACTGTTCCGTTCCGCAAAATACGGAATGCACACGGATGTCATCCGTATTTTTTGCGGATCCGTTTTTTGCGGACCGCAAAATACATACGGTCGTGTGCATGAGGCCTTGGTCTGCTGAGTCCAAATTTGAGATCTTTGGTTCCAACCACCGTGTCTTTGTGCGATGCAGAAAAGGTGAACAGATGGACTCTACATGCCTGGTTCCCACCGTGAAGCATGGAGGAGGAGGTGTGATGGTGTGGGGGAGCTTTGCTGGTGACACTGTTGGGGATTTATTCACAACTGAAGGTATACTGAACCAGCATGGCTACCACAGCATCTTGCAGCGGCATGCTATTCCATCCGGTTTGCGTTTAGTTGGACCATCATTTATTTATCAACAGGACAATGACCCCAAACACACCTCCAGGCTGTGTAAGGGCTATTTGACCAAGAAGGAGAGTGATGGGGTGCTACGCCAGATGACCTGGCCTTCACAGTCACCAGACCTGAACCCAATCGAGATGGTTTGGGGTGAGCTGGACCACAGAGTGATGGCAAAAGGGCCAACAAGTGCTAAGCATCTCTGGGAACTCCTTCAAGACAGTTGGAATACCATTTCAGGTGACTACCTCTTGAAGCTCATCAAGAGAATGCCAAGAGTGTGCAAAGCAGTAATCAAAGCAAAAGATGGATACTTTGAAGAACCTAGAATATAAGACATATTTTCTGTTGTTTCACACTTTTTTGTTAAGTATATAATTCCACATGTGTTAATTCACAGTTTTGATGCCTTCAGTGTGAATCTACAATTTTCATAGTCATGAAAATACAGGAAACTCTTTGAATGAGAAGGTGTGTCCAAACTTTTGGTCTGTATTGTACATGCAGTATGGACTCACAATATGGACAAACCCCAGGTCTGAAAAAATCCCACCCCAATTCAAATAATAATGTGGCACAGTATATTTGTGGTTGGCTCAGACATACATATGCAAGGAAAAAGGCATATATACATTGCCACCCATACATATCAATCCTAAGGGTGGCTAACTAGTCATCATGCTTACATCAGAGCCATGCCATCACATCATAGAACCCTCAAAATGTATAATCAGTACGACATAATATAACGTGCTACAAGGAACACATCCCAACTGAATAACTATATATTTCACAGAATGATGGAACAATGTGATAAAATACAGACCCAGAATCCAGGGGGTGAGTAACCCAGACGTACGTTTCGCCTCGCTTCCTCCTGGTCCCAATTGACAAAGGAAGTGTGACTGCTCAATCACTGACTAAAGTGGGTCACCACTGAGCAGTCATTTTTCCTGCGTCAAGAGGGTCCAGATGGTAGACAATGACAAGGGACTCAGGAAGAGTCACAATCAGTAAGGTATAACTTTTTTAAGCTATTCTGCCCGAGACAAGCACAATACTGTCTATTAGGAACTGCAGTGTAACATTAAGTGAGAGGAACGACAGGAGTCTCATTTCCTTTAGTTTTTAGTAACAGTTATCACCACTAGTAAGAAAAGATGGGCTGACGTCAGAATACATTAAGAAGGAAAAATGATCTAAAACCATGATCACTGAAATATGGCTCATAAGCCAGACAAGGACTACAAAATATTTTACATCTTATTCAAAGAACCTTATGAGCCTCAAATATGAAAACATTTGAATGGGCAAATGGTTAATTTTGATACTCAGTATTCAGTAAGATAAGAACTGATCTATAATGAGTGTTTAGAAGGTCAGAGAGCAGCGATAAGGAGTCCATCTGCTCCTAGTCTGACGGCTATGACAGAAAATCCAAAGGGTGATTCTAGAGCATGTCAGCTTTCTATAGAAAAAAGGATGTCATATTTTAACAAAGACCAATTTAAAAAATTATTTTTAGTTCAAAATAAGTACAATGCAATAATAAAAAATTGCACCCAAAAGGTGTACATAGCCTTTAAGTATTAGGCTACTTTCACACTTGCGTTTGCAGGATCCGTTTGTTAGATCCGTCACAGGCTCTCATAAACGGTTCAAAACTGATCAGTTTTGTCCTAATGCATTCTGAATGGAAAAGGATCCGTTCAGAATGCATCAGTTTTGCTTCAGTTCAGTCTCCATTCCGTTTTGGAGGTGGACACTAAAATGCTGCTTGCTGTGTTTTGGTGTCCGCATGAAGAAACTGATCCAAACGGATCCGTCATGACTCACAATGTAAGTCAATGGGGGATGGATCCGTTTTGACGGATCTGTCTTGGCTATTTAAAAGATAATACAACCGGATCTGTTCAGAACGGATGCAGACAGCTGTAATATCATGATGGAAGCGTTTTTGCTGATCCATGACGGATTCATAACTTCTAGTGAACTGTTTCTCCCAAAGGGTGTTGAGGCCTGATGTTGTGATGTTCACTTCAGTCTCTTTCCCGTATTTTACCAATGGTCATTTCTTTTGAGGATTGGCATGTTAATTATTATTACAGCTTTTCAAGTTATTTACTTTTCCAAGTCTGAATCACAAATCTATCACTGCAATACCAAAGTAAAATCATGGGGGGGTCAATGTCTCACCAGGCATAAAAAAGAAACAAAAACCAACCCTGAATACAGCACATCATGCTCTATAATGGGATCTGGTGACCAATAAAGAGCAGCACCAAATACACTAACACCGGCTGATTTATAGTCTTTACCATAAGAATAAAGAGCTGTGACCATAGTGACTCACTGTGACTTCCAGGACATGGTATACTTATACATTGAACTGATAAAATGCTAATGATCTAACTACACAAAGCGCTTTTACAAGGAACATATGGTCCTTTATGGTGACTCAGTGTTTACCAGATACTGGCAGGCAGCAGCAGAGACCGCAAGAAATAATGGACTTTCTTGGTTTTTATTATTTCTTTTCTTAACCACTGATAAAATTAAGAGCAACTAAAAATATTTCAAGACACTTGTTAGTTGCTAGAAGAGGGAAAGAAAATATACATCATATAGAAACAAAAAATGGCCTAAACCGCCTGGGCATTCACAATGGTATTCTGTAAAGTGAGCCTCATTGCCTAAACATGCCCGCATTATACCACTGATAGACCCCTGAAATCCCACACCATGCGCAGTGAAATGAGGTGTATTCCCAGCTCTACCTGTGTGCTCCACATGCGTGAATGCTCACTATGCTGGTGAAGATGAGGAGAAGCACACCTTCATATTAATGCATTTAATAAAATGGTACTGGAGAAGAGTTTTGGATGTCTATGTGTGACGACCCACTGCATGGGGTACACCCACCCGGCATAACCCGCAACACCGCACAGCCATGAGCACTGAATAACAATCCGTTTGTAAAGAACACCGTTTTGTAAAGAACAACATCTCGCCACATGGTGTAGCCACACCCTTAGGTCCCATTTACATGGTGTTTTTCGACAGTGGAGTTTTTGCGCAGATTGAGCACCACAGAAGCCCCAGTGGCCACACAGAATCCACCTTCCACTGGGATGCAATGGAAGGCCGCTCTGCCATTCATGTGGCCGGAAGTTTAAAGCTGCAACTGCACCCAGAAAGGACATATCCTTTCTTGGTGCACCATATGGATAGGTGTCCTTGGATTCAGTGACGGGTGTGTGTTTGTGGTTTAACGTTATTCAATGGGGCTAAGCCGCACACGGGTCTGCAGCATTCAAACTGAAAAACTGGTGCAGAAACCACAACAGCTTTTGCCTTTGCAAAATTCGCCATGTGAATGGGCCCTTAGAGACATTGATCAGGCTAGGAGGGGAACATCTTGACTAAGGGCCAGATCATTTTTGTTGCTCACTTTGCAGCCTTCCATTGATTTCAATGAGAAGCAGCATTTACTTTTTTTTTTACATGTACCCTCACTGCAGACTGCTAGCACTTCATTCATAACTTCTAGTACAAATAATAAAGGAATGGCACAACATAGAGACATAAGAATAGATGCTCCAGAATTGTTATTACATGGGGAATACATGAAGATATTAAACCAGACATGTCAGGAGAGGTGACAGGGCCTCTTTAACCTATCATTGTGCTGTATAACATGGTCCTCAGCATAGGTCATCAATATCCAACTCCAGCGTTCTTCAAACAGCTGATCGGTAGGGGGTGCTGGGAGTTGGACCCCCAATGATTTGATATTGATGACCTATCCAGAGGATTGGTCATCAATATAAAGCGGGAAAACCCTTTTTAATTCTTCACAAAACGCCTACAGATCTCCTAGTGTTAATAGGAGGCATGATCTCCCTTGACATGAAGCAAAGTGTGAGGAATATGCAGAAAAGAGAAGTATATTTCATTAAATCGGCTTTTTCTATGGCCTACCATATAGAGGAATGTGTGTCATGGGGGAACTAGAAACTTAGTAGCCCAGCAAGCTACCTTGCAAACCGTATTTACCGCTCAATTGGAGTCTTGGTCCATATGCCAGCAAAGTACAGATTTTACTATGGACCTCATGGTTTGTTAATATATTTAGTAGCTTTGTCTCAATTCTTAAAAACAACTGGGGGAATTGGTGCCAGCAGAGAAAACAATGATATTCTAAAGGAAAGGTTAAGGTTCTTGTTCTTTCTCCTTGGTGTTGTGTCACATGGGGATTTTTTGTATTATTGTAAAGGGCAATGAAAACTACAAAGAAATATAAAAAAAAAAGAAAAAAGAAAATGAGAACAGTCTTTGTGACACTATACGGAATTGAGCATTTATACCTTAAATCCTTCCTTTGCACTAAACAATTTTATTGCATTAAGATCCATAATGTATATGACTATGTTAAGATTTTTCAGCGCCTTACGGAAATCTTTTAATTATCGTCACAAGCAGGATTAAAAGAAAAATGACAACTACAGATAATACAGGATCCACAGGATCCATTTCTTTAAAGAAGCCAAATATTCAAGCTCACCTAGGCAAATAGCATTAAAAATCACCCAGGTTGAACACAGTGGTGGTTGCTGTCTACATGCCAGGTGGTGTAGGAGAGTAAAGAGGTTAATGTCTTCGGTGGTTTAGAGCAGTGTAGGGGTGAATATCTGAGCGATGGAATATTAGCTATAGCATCCCTGGTGATCTAGGTCAGTAAAAGGGTTAAAGTCAATATTTCTACTGGCCTAATTCTGTTAGATTAAAGTGGTTTTGCAGCCAGTACATATTGATTTACTTAGGACAGAGGATCCTCAGGATAGGTCATCAAGTTAGGGTCCGACTACTGGCAACCCCGCTGATCAGCTGTGTGAAGAGAAGGCAGCTCTCGTGTGAGCACTATTTCGTCTTCAAGATTACACTGTGTGCCATCTCGGAAGTCATGGTGGCGCAGTATAATTACAATAATTGCTTGTTAAATTCATTTGAATGGAGCTATTGGCCAGCTATTGATGGCCACCACAGGCGGACAAGCTTCTGGGGAGGTATCTTGTGCTGCACTGCGGTATTTGGTTCATTTGGATGGTATTCTGTGTTGCACTACGGTATAGCTGACCAAGCAAACTAGCACTGACCCCATCTACTTGTGTTGCCCACCTTCTGTCAGTTTGGACCCACCTACACTGGGCCCACTTTTAGGTCTTTTCCACGGCCAGTTTAAGTTCCCAGTCTGCCCCTGAATCCAGGGGAGCTTTGGGAAAAAGAGTTCGAGAATAAGAAAATAGCAATCCCGACCCCTTCTCTGCAGTACCACCGATGTAATAGGCCTATATCTCTGTGACAAATTCCCTTTAATCCAGATGCCTGATGTAAAGTGAATGAACCGCTCTGTACACCTCAGGGACAATGGCTGCTCTCATAACAATATCAGGAAAAAAACAGAAGTATAATTATACAAAGTAGAATATATAGTTTAAATTAGTTAAAATCAATTAGTAAAATTAGATTTTGCATTCCCTTAAAATAACATTATTCCCTTTGTTCTTAGCTTAAAAGTGACCAGAATAGGAGTTTCTATTCATAACAGCCAGTTAATATTAATTACATCTTAAACATAAAAAGTTGAATATAAGTTCTAATCCCCTCCCAACTTCATTTGCCATTTTAAACGTCTTTGTCAACATGCAGAAATACCATTAAATATACAGTATGTAATTCCCCATCATCTGGACAAAGGCATTCAAATCATTTTCCAAAAAAGTTATGTTGAGCTCCAAAAGGTTCAAGCCAATTACAAATATTAAAGGCATTTTCACCTTGGCTTAGCGGTTTATGAACACTGCCTTCACTGCTAAATGGACGATGAACACCAGTTACTGGTTTAGGTTCTTGAAATGTGCCATCGAGTTTAGGTGAGCTACAAACCTTCACAAATACTCGATATAATTTAAGTGCCAACCAGTCAGAGTCCTATAGTTTTATGCTTTGTTGTGAACTACCAAGAAAGCCATATGGAGAGTTGTGGGCGTATATGAGCAGCAGCCACAACACTTCCCATAGTGCTATGTGCTGCAGGATCAGCCAGAAATGTACACGCCCGCTACACCCTTCTCTGGGCCAAAAACTCCACCCACTACACCCTTCATTACTCCCTGCTGACTCCTCCTAATGTTTCCTCCCACACAGCTTCCATATGACAAGCAGTGGACTCAGTCTACCCATTCCTAGATCATCACCATTATTCTGACAGGGGATTCTGATGGAGGGGATCATGGGAGGCCTGATATCAGGGGAAATACCGTCTCCACGGAGGGCGCAGTCATGTGACCACTCTTCCTGCTCTCCCGAGTGAGACAGAAAAAGAAGTGCAAGAACTGAAGGTGGTTGGAGAGAACCATGGTCATTCATTTCAACTGGCAGGTCATACATAGAACAGAGAGAATAGATACACTAGAAAACAGGAAAATAAAGGATTAAATCTTTAACGCATTGCAAGGAACCATGGGAGTGGAAAAGCAGAATAATGTAAGCCATTGGTACCAGCACCCCTAGCCATGGCTTCTGTCGCAGAGTTGCTATCTCTTGAGGAGGATTGGGACACGAGGCAGCTGGTCCACACAGACCAGGAGGTACCTGAGCAAGGTACCAGAGGTGCAGACATAGTCAGCAGGCCAAGTCGTAACCAGGTCCAAAGGAAGCCAGAGGCAAAGTCAAACAAGCAATAGGTCAGAGCAGGCGGCACAGGTACAGGTCAGGCAATCCGAGTTGGAAACAGAAGAGTCAAGGCAAGCAGGAAGGGATCAAGCAGGTAGCAGAGGACACTTTGAAGGACACTAAGCCCTTGACGCTCAGGCATCTGGGAAGGGGGCTGAGCCACCTATATATGTGCAGAAGGGCTAGGATTGGTCAGCGAAGGTCACATGATCTAACCCATAAAGTACAGGAAGTGATGCGCACCGAACCGAAGGATGTGATGCAGGGAACAAGCAGAAAGCAAGCTGTGGCCAGGGCTGAAAGGAAACTGTGGAGCGTATCCCAGAACAATACCTACATGGACAGAGTGCAGCAGTGTATGGGGAAGCACAGGCAGCAGATCACCACTGAACACAGCGCCCAGGACCGCGGCAGTAAGCAGGGGAACAGCGGTGCACAGCAGCTGCTGTTACACTTTTACCGTTTCACTTCCAAAAGTGTCAGAGTACAGGAGGACACGCCCCATTGACAAGAGGAACGTTAACACCAACCTGTCTATTGACGCTGGAGAAACAACAAGGAAATGAAGGGAATGGGATCTTTAAGGGGCTTGTACTAGCATACTCTCCTGCATGATCTGACATCAAATGTGAATGGACAAACAATCTTACTGGCCAAACAGCTGCTAATGCAACCATTCAACGCCCAGTAACTATTGGGCACAGGTCCTATTCAAATTACTGGGACTCATCAGGTGTCAGACTGTTGTCTTGACCACTGTGCGCCTAATGAGCAGATGTGTCTCTTCCCACCTGATATTAGGTTGGACGGAGAGGTATGCCTGAAGAGGCCTTTTAAATGCAAAGAAAAATAATCATAATGATGTTCCTCATACCAAGGGCTCATTCAAACATCCATAGTGTTTAGAGGTCTGCAAAATGGGGATCCGCAGAGCGCAGATACCGCCCAAATTTGCTGACTGCACATGGCCAGCACCATGATAGAAATGACTATTCTTGCCTGAGATTGCGGAACAGAACTATGTATGTGGACAGCACGCAGTCTGCTGTCCACACCTTTTGCAGCTTGTCTGAAATAAATGGGTCCGCACCCGTTCCGCAGAATTGGGGTGCAGACCCATTCATACGGTCATCTGAAAGAGCCCTTAAACAGGATATTGAGTAGATACTCACACCTGTGTATCTTACGAAAACTGTCTTTGCGGTCCACAGCAACCAAATCACATGGCAGCTTTTATTCCTTCAAGTGTTCTTGAAAATGAAAGCTGCACAGCAACTGGCTGCTATGTCTAATAAAGAAGTGTTATTTTAGATAGTTTTAGTAAATCTGCCCCATGAAGTTTAAAAACAAACCAAAAAAAAACGCACAATTAAAGGGAATGGCTGCCCTTAACCTGTCAAATGGCAGCTACAGTACGTGGCAGAGTTTTGATCGATTTCAGGGACAAGACCTAGTCCACTTGTTAATGACAGTACTCAGCTTAACGACTTTAATTAGGTGACATTATTTTGAGTAGATTGTGAAGGATTTCAGCTAAAAGTTGGGTTAGTTGCTCACCCCCTTAGGGCTTCTTTGACTGTGGGAGAGAATGATCTTGACCATATTCTCTGCTATATAGGGCCTGCGTGGGATGAAGGGAAAGTTTTAGACGCTCGGCAATAAACCCAACCCCCCCCCATTACCAGCAATTGTGTCCAGACAAAGGAGCATGGGAAGAAAACCTCATGAAACCTGCATCATCAATAAAAATGACACAATCAATTGACCAAATGAGAAAGTCCTACTGTAAAGCATGAAAACAGATGTGTCCTCCAATGCAGATCTACAAGCGGTATCTGCAGAAGAAATACTGAACACACACCAATCATCTCACCTTTAGGACTTGCTACTTCCACCTCGTCCAGACTAGTGATGGTACTAAAAGCGGTTTTATGGAATACCTTGTAAAGGCCAAGGAAACGGCTCATTACGAAGGTCCGTCAACTCAACGGTAACTAACTGCCGTCAGTACAAGGCACTCGTAGCGGGGCTGTAAAGGTTTATCTGATCACATCCCTTATAGACGTTATTTGCAGTGCAATACTGGACGCGGTTATTACAAGGGAGATTAGTTCACTGTACAGTAATCACTTCAGATTTTACTACCTGTTTAGCGCCATCCGGAACATTTTCTAGCTTAGTAATTCCAAAAGGCCTTCATAATAAAAGCAAATGTGAAAAACAACAATGTAACATTATATAAAGAATCCTCTGCATAAATAACTTCTACAGTAAAATAAAAAGAGCAGCAAAAGCAATATTACAAGGTATGTGCCAGACGATGCGACAGGGCAGATTACATAAACGGACCATGACATTGGCATTTCACAACACACCGCCTTATAAAATGATAATGCTGCCATTCTATAAAGTAATGATGACATACTGTGATCTTCTGCTTATGAACTTGATTTTAACCATCTCATGACCTGAAGGTTTTTAATCTATTTTTAAAAATCTTTCTAAACATAGCTTTTAGAGACCATCCACATGTGCCGGAAAACACAGCGGAAAAACCTGCCGCAGATTTTGCTATGTATCCGTGTTAAAGAAAAAAAAATCACACACAAAAAAAAAAAAAACGGCTGTGGATTTCACAGTCTCCATTATGGCTCATGTACACGACCGTTGGATGTTTTGCGGTCCGCAAATTGTGGATCCGCCAAACACGGATACCGGCCGTGTGTATTGCGCATTTCAAGGAACGGAAGGGCTGGGCCCTAATAGAACAGTCCTATCGTTATCCATATGGAGGACAATAATAGGACAGGTTCTTTTTTTTTTTTTTTTTTTTGTGGAACGGCCATGCGGAGTCACTTTTTTGTGAATATTTGAAAGATCAAATTATCTGTACTGAAAACAAGGAAAACATCAAAGACAACATTAATAAAAGTTTCTAGGATTTGTCATTTTCTAGCATGTCACTTAGGTATGTCACTATTTGTATCCACCCCCCTCTACTGACACCTGAAAGGACTAAAGGTATCCATAGACATAAGATCTGCCCAACCTCATTAGAAACATGTTTACTTGGAAGATAACTCTGGTAGAGGCTTAAAGAGGACCTTTCCCCACTCCTGACATGCCTGTTTTAATAGCTTCATGCATTCCCCATGTAATAATTCTGGAACATCTATTCTTATGTCTGTATGTTGTGCCATTCCTTTATTATTTGCACTAGAAGTTATGAAGGAATTGCTATTTGCCTTCAGTAAAGGCACAGAGGGGAGGTGGCTAGTTGGGGGTGTGTACCTGCACAGACTGACTCTAGCCAATCAGTACTGTCATGTTCAGTCTGTGCAGGTACACACCCCCAACTGGTTACCTCCCCTATGTGCCTTTACTGAAGGCAAATAGCAATTCATTCATAACTTCTAGTCCAAATAATAAAGGAATGGCACAACATAGAGACATAAGAATAGATGCTCCAGACTTCTTATTACATGGGGAATGCATAACGCTATTAAAACAGGCATGTCAGGAGTGGTGAAAGGTCCTCTTTAAGGTGGATTCACACGTGCAGATAATCGGGAATGAAGGTTCCTGTGAACGCTTATTCTAAACAATCTGCCAGTCTACAGATACAGCCGCGACCAAGCGAAACACTTGTTCATCGGGTGAAACTGTCGTTCACACTGCCACCTAAATTATCATTTCTGGGCAGCAGATTGCAAGTGATTGCAGTTACAAGTGATACGGTAGCAAACACTCGCTCTCATACTGTAGAGGTGATCGCGGCATGTACATACAGAGCTTCACCTCCACAGAGCAAAGTGCCAACTGTCAGGAAGGAACTCTTACTTCCAGACAACCTGTTGCTCATCTGCACATCTAAATCCATCTTTATTTAAGGATTGGGCATGTTAAAATCTAACACCTGTCACACCTGGGCTGTACGGTGGCCACTGTGACATATAATGGAATGTGTAGTCTTTGTACTGTGACATCACAGTTTATAATCTCTGTAGTGTCACATCACTCTTGGTATGATTCCTGTACTGTGATATAGTGGTATGAAGTGACATTCTTTTCTCTTATCCTTGTAATTTGTGACATCAATGCATCTATAATCTCTACAGTGACATCAGTCGTGTATTATCCATTTATTACAATGCTGTGTTTCTTATTAGCTCTGTGCTGTGACATCAGTGTCATTCTTAATTCGCTGTCATGACACTAGGTCCCTGTCTAGTAATAATCCTTCTTTTAGAATTTCACAGCGTTCCTATCCTGTGACATCATTGCATGCACAAATCCCTTTCCTATGATTTCAAAGTTTTTATTATCTATGTACTGTGACATCATGTTGTTATTCCATATTTGTGACATCACTGTGTACATTAAAGAGAATGTCAGTGTCAAACTGCCAGGGGTCCGTTAAACAAATTTAAAAAAATGTAGACTAACCTTCCTAGAAGCCAATCTGATCCATCACTGCCTCTGTGTCCTTTTCCCCGGGCTGCAGCAATGACATCCTAAATACCACTACAGCCAATCACTGGCCACATCGGTCTTGTGTCATACACCACTGAAGCAGGTGATTGACTAAAGTAGTATACTGGACTTAATGGACAATGCTGCAGTCAAAACAATACGTGATGGCTGTAGCCTGACAGGGAGGATGGAGCGGCAGTGCTGGATCGGGCGGACCTCTGAAAGGATTATTTGATTTAGTTATATTATTTTAAAGAAGAACTCCAAGAAATTTTTTTCTCTGATCTGTTAGAAAGGTACATGATGTAATCTGCAGTGAAGGTAATCTCTCATCAGTGACTGTATTTGTGAGGCTACTTTCACACTGAACTGAAGAGAACGGAATGCTCCTAAATGCATTCCGTTCAGTTCTCTTCAGTCTCCAGACCGGAGAGCAAACCGCAACATGCTGCGGTTTGCTCTCCGGTCTAGGCATCCGCACCAAGACGGAGCCGGAATGACCCCCAATGCAAGTCAATAGGGACGGATACGTTCGGTGTGACACAATGGTAAACGGATCCTTCCTCCATTGACTTTCAATGGAGTTCATAACGGATCCGTCTCCCTGCAATTTCCCCTTACCCTTGTGCGCGCCGTCCTCCTCCTCCTCGTCGCTGGTCAGGTCCAGAGCTGGGACAGGTCGGGAGCTGTTGGGACAGGTAAGTAACCCCCCACCCCCCTCCTCCTCCTCATAGTGTCTGACACGTGTGAAGCCAGAGAACGGTTCCGGCCCCACACGTGCACCTGCGGCAGCACGGATTCGGCGGGACCCTTCACCTGCCGGATCCGTGCTGCCGCTAGTGTGAAAGGGGCCTAAGTTATAACCTCCCTTCTGAGTCTTAGCTGTGTCATGTGACCAACACTCTGATCTCCAACTGACACAGAACAGGAAGTCGGTTACTTCTTTATTCAAGGAGACTGACATTGAGGCTCCCATAGGAATACATAGAGAAACTGACTTCCTGTCCACACATAAGATGCTGTGTTATTTGGAGAGTCTGATTGCTGGTCACATGACACAACTGAGGATCAGAAAGGAGGGGATAACTCACAAATGCAGACGCTGGTGAAAAGAGTTCTTCTTTAACAGTTTGGCCTTAAAATGCTGTAACTCTAAAACAGAACTGGTTATGATGGGTCAGAACTCTATTCATTATCCAGGATCGGTGACATGACTGTCAGAATGATTCTGATGCAGAGACATCCCTGTGTGTATGGTGGAGAGG
Organism: Rhinella marina; assembly: GCA_900303285.1. Classification (NCBI taxonomy): domain Eukaryota; kingdom Metazoa; phylum Chordata; class Amphibia; order Anura; family Bufonidae; genus Rhinella; species Rhinella marina. Next base: position 345,992 of record ONZH01015198.1, read on the forward strand.
TTGCAGCTGGAACTGGGTTTGTACATAGCATGTAAGGTATGTACCTATGTACATCACCAAGCCTTTACAAGGTCCTGTGTGTGGTTCTATACATGTTGTATGGGGAGAGCAGGACAGCAGTGGTGTTGCTTGCCTCAGTCACATATAACGGTTTGACACCATACTGAAGGCTGTAGGTCTCATTGACAATCCCAGGAGGCTTTAAAACTCTGGGAAAATTGTTGCATTTGCTTAAATGCCCCCGTTTCTTTAACGAGCGCTAAGAAAGCCGATCTGATGTCATTTTAAAACCAAACTGATTCTTTCTCCAAGGTAATGGCTTATAAATGAGATGTGCATTTTTTCCCTTTTCACCCCCTCCCTCCTTAAACCAGACCGATGATAAATGTTATCTGGGTAAACACTTGGTTTTCCACGCATTAAGCTATACTAAGACACGTCTTAAAAATTCAAGAGGTTTAAGAGTAAGATAATGGAATATAAATGAGAACAATTTGGTTTCAGAGATGAAATGACTATAGAATGTATTGTCATTGCGTTTACGGGAAAATAATAGAAAAAAAGCAATGTTATTGAAGGATTTTGACGAGAGAGAGACTTCCAAGATCAGAGCCATTGCTGTAATGACAAGTTTCCGTCACCTTGCACTGCCCTCTGAACGGCGCAGACATTTATGGGCGCCAAAGAATTTGCTGTACCTGTCTTCAATTCACCGCGGACAAAATAAATTGAAACAAGGTTATTTACAGCAGCCTATTAGAAGCCAGAAGACCCCCAATAAACTGGTAACATGCGCCCCCATGCTCGGTTAATTGCTGGCTGCCTGCGTGGCAGAATGCTGAAGTGATTAACCCTTTAGCCCTGGATGATTAAGCAGTCAGACCTTCTACCATGAGGCAATATTCAGCAATAATTAAGAGCTTTTCTCATTAATATCATCTTTCAGACAGATGGCTAGAGCTGTGACAAGTATCCAGAGATAAAAGGTAATCTCAAATTATATATCCAATGGAAAAAATAACTTCTGCTAAGAGACTGCATCAAATGAAGACCATTGTAAACATGTGAAGGTCCACTTTCTAACCGACAACTACATGACACACAGTATTGTGCTTAAGTGGTTATTCCCATCATAGACAATGGGGGCATATCGCTAGGATATGCCCCAATTGTCTTACTGTCACGGACATTCCTGCGACACGTATCAGGAGATCTGTCAGATTGGGTTAAACTGACAGGTTCTGCTGTGGTTGTTTTGTTGCTGGCATTCACCACACCCTCCCCCTTCAGGTGTAGGTGTTTTATCAATTATCTTTGTCTATTTAGTATTGCTTCTCCCACCATGCTGTGTGGTTTATACTTTCTGTGGTCTGCTGGTGTGTGTTTCTCTGTGGAGATCCCATTATCTTCAGGAAAGTTAAGTGTCTTCTTTCCCTTTCATTTATTTGTGTATATCTTCCCTGTGTTTTGGTGTTTGGGCCTGAGGGGACAGACTACTGTTCGTCCAGGTTGGTGGAGAAACAGTTTGTCTCATTCCAGTCACTGGCTTCAGGGTCCTTCAGTTAGGGTCCCAGGTTTCCAGCGTATGAACTCTAGGTCTGTTCATACTGTTAGTAAGCCAGGACTGGAGTCAGGGTTTCAATAGGAGGTGTCCATCTGCCTTCACTAGTTCCAGGCCTAATCCCATTTCCTTTCCCCCCTCTTCCTCCTGCGCTTGGTGTGGAATATCCCCTCCACACCAGAGCATAACACCTATACTGAGAACAGAGTGGGGAGCACTATGCATGCGCAGTGCGCCCTCCTCAACTTTCCCCGCTCCGTTCTCGATATAGCGATATGCCTCCATTGTCTATGATGGGACAAACCCTTTAATGGGGTTGTCCGGGATTTTTATACTTCTCATCTGGAGTCTAACTCCTCCCCCACCACCGTGATCAGCTGTTCCCCAGTAGCTCTGGAACCAGAACTATATAGCTCCATCCGTTGTGTAGTGGACAGAGCTGGTTACTGCAGCATGGCTCCGACTGAAGAGAAAGCTCCATCCACTACACAATGAATGAAGCTGTGTAGCAATTTTGGAACAGCAGATCAGAAGGTGTGCAGGGTGTCATTCACTGATGGTCTATCTGGAGGATATATAAAAACCCCTTAAATAATTAAATAGGTGCAAGATCATTCTAAAGACCAGCAACCCCATAGCTGAGGATTGTAACCATGCACATTTTGTGGACACAGAAACTTGGACCATTTTGCATCCACATGGTCTGATATCAGGACATGACGCAGCAAGGTTGATTACTTGATACAATTTTTGTGTCCGTACAAACTTTTTTAGCACTTTTCTACGCAATGGATCAGTGAAAAACAAACAGTATCTGTGTGCACTCTGTAGTTTTCTCTGATCCATTGAATAGAATGAACGCATACTGTTTGCAAAATAGACCAAAGTATTGTATGCTCCAATGCTTCTCCTGTGGACCAACGATAAAAAAAAGCATCTGAATATAAATGTAAAATTCAATGGATCCATATGCTGTTAGTGAAAAACATGGACATATATTACTGATGTGTGAATAAGCCCTAACCGATAGGGTAAGTGTGTAAAGGGGTATTCCCATCTCACAAATGTAGTTTGTATAGTTAGATATAGCCATACCAATATTATTACTAATAGAATGTATTCATATAAAATGTACTGTTTAGAAGATTTCCCTATTTGTATATCCTTGTCCCACACATCAGTCAGGCCGTTGCCCCTAGTTACGACCACCGCAGCCATGTAGTAGTGGTGGCCGGCTTGCTCCTTTTCAAACCTGCTCTGAGGTAACTGCTGTATTGTGAACGCACATTACATGAGCATACGGAGACACATCTTAGGGTTGTAGCATTTTTGTCTGCGCTTCCAAAACACAGAGAAACGGATCCTGTTCCAAGATCAATTCATCTCTATGGAGCAGGATCCGTTTATAAAGTCTGCGTTTTGGACAGATCCTGACCATTGCGTTTTGGACTTTAAGTGTCCAAAATGCAGGTGTGAAAGCACCCTAAGATGTGTCTCCACATGCTCATGCAATGTGCGTTCACAATACAGTAGTTACCTCAGAGCGGGTTTGAACAGGAGCAAGCCGGCCACCACTACTACATGGCCACGGTGGCCGTAACCAGGGGCAACGGCCTGACTGATGTGTGTGGGACAATGGAAATACAAATAGGGAAATCTTCTAAACGGTACATTTTATATAAATACATTCTATTAGTAATAATATTGGTATGGCTATATCTAACTATACAAACTACATTTGTGAGATGGGAATACCCCTTTAACCTTAATGAGGTTTTGTAACCACAAAATGCAATGCAATCTGAAAGCCCCATGATATAGAGCAGGAGGAGCAGAGCAGATTGATATATAGTTTTATGGGAAAAGATTCAATAAAACTTGTAATTTATACATTTATATCTCTTCTTTTTTTAACTTCTTGTGAAGAGCTATCGGTACAGGGAGGTGTTATCAGTGACAGCTATCTCTCTATGCACACTTTTGTACACAATGCTATCAATCACTGATAACGGCTCCCTCCTGTACCGATAGCTCTTCACAGGAGGTGGAAAAAAGCAGAGATATAAATGTAGAAATTACAGGTTTCACAGAATCTTTTGCCGCAAAACTACCGGTATATATCAGTCTGCTCAGCTATTCCTGGTCTTTAAATTGTTCACTTTTAGGGTTTTAAGGCTCTGTTCACACTTCGGTTTATGACCGAAAACCCTGACATAGTGCCAGATGTGCTGTATCAAGGACATTAACATGACTGATGGCCCCCATTGACTTTTAATGGTGGTCCGTCGAGTTCGTTTTGACAGGATGAACAGTGCTGCATCCTCTGCCATTCTTCCCAACAATTTATTGCTAAAATCAATAAAAATGAATGCAATTTTTACATTCTTATTATAACACAGCATGTTCTACAGGGTGGGCTATTTATATGGATACACCTAAATAATATCCAGCCTCTATTTATGATCCACATTTGCAGCCATATAGTGGTACAGTACAATATACATGACATACAGTATGGGTGTAACACACTAACAATATAGACAGAACACACATAACATCAACTGGAAAGCAAAATCAGCAAAAAGACAGACAAATCGATATTATACAACCAGTTCATAAAAAATAAAAACACACACATTACAGTTCTTCAATCCTCGCCGATCCACCGAGCACAGACGCTTCAGCATACCTCCATCTTTCTTCACAGGCAGCCAGCATGTAACCACTGCAGCCAATCAGTAGTTATGCCATTAGTGTGGCACTGCCCGCCTATAAGCATTACAACTTAAGGGGTTCTAATTCTTAAGAACTGGGCAACTCCTTAAATTGTAATGTGTTCGTTATATCATACTCATGTTTGTACATATTCTAAATTCCAGATTATAAAAGACCTGACCAAGAAAACAAATTACACAGGCACTAGGGTTAACGGTATGGCAGCGTCTGCTTACACACCGAAACGTTATTCTCAAACTCTTCCCATAAGTTCACAAGGATTTCAAAGAAAAATAACGACTAATATAAATAGGCTATTTTTCTCTTTAATTGTTTTGAGGACATGGTACCCATTAGGAGCTAAAGGGTTATAGAAAAACAGCCCGGGTGGAAGTCAATACATTTCTAAGTTACAGGCTGTCAGGAAAGCAGCATTCTAACAGTCTACACAAACCAGCGCTCAGCAGCAGATAATTACCCTACCGCTAATCCATGAGGTCATGCTGCTTGCTGGAGTCTGGTTGTTTAAAAAAAAAAAAACCCTGTATACTGCAAGGAAGAAATAAGGAGTAACACATCGCCACCTAGTGGGCACAAGTCAGAATTTCCACTGAAGACTGTAAATAAAGCTTGACAGTAAATCTTGTAATTTTGCCACCCACTGTGAACAGCAGCCGTGCAAAACAACCTTAAATTCATTACGCATCATATCATGGGGCATAAGCATTACAATAAAGGTGGCAGTAACATGCACAGCTAACGTATCAATATATCGCAGAAATACACCTTGTACTCCAGCATGAGACATTACACAGCTCAGAAAAACTCTGCAGAGTATGAAAACATATGCTTATGATGCGTGACATAATACTGTACAAACTCATATCACCTTCAAGCAAGAAGGGGAAAAAGTGAAGTGCATACATCATGTAAATAAGGTGCACCATTTTCTGCAATATTGTGTCCACTCTACCACTGTATTTCCCCTTCATTTGTCTGTGCGATGTGTTCTAACCAAGTACATTATACAATGTACAGTATTATATAGTGTGCAGTGTACTTATAAATGAATAATGCACACATGCTTCACACTTAAAGGGAGCCTCTAGTTCAAGAAAAAAAAAAAGCCACATTAAGACAGTGAACAGAACGCTTATATGCTGCCAATTCCTGGGCCCCTCTTCTGTCAACTAGGATGGCCGCACCGCTTCCCAGACAGCTGGATGCTGTGCATTTGGTAGTCCAAGACACTTCCTGTTGCCCTTGGATTCGCCAGCACTGTACATGTAAGCAGTGCTGGATAATCCAAGAGCAGGGCGGGACAAGTAGGAGGTGTCTTGGGCTACCAACGCATCAGTTAAAGAAGAACTCCTGCAAAAAATGTTATTCTCTGTCCTGCTAGAAAAGTACATGATGTAATCTGTAGTGCATGTCATTTTCTTACCAGTGTCTGTATTTGTGAGTTATATCTCCCTGATGCTTCTCATCTGTCATGTGACCAGCAATCAGACTCACCAACTGACACAGCATCTTATGTGTGGACAAGAAATCTATTTCTCTATGCATTCCTATGGGAACCTCACTCTGAGTCTCATAGGAATGACTAGAGAAGTGACTGGCTTCCTGTCCTGGGTCATTTGGAGCTCAGAGTTGGTCACATGACACAGCTACAATTAGAAGAGAGGGGATAGCGCTCAGATACAGTCACTGCTGAGAAGATTGCATTCACTACAGATTATATCATGCAGCTTTCTAACAGGTGAGAGAATAAAAAAAAAAAAAATTGCTTCTTTAAGCCTCATTCACATATCTGTCTGTTCTCCAATCCATGAAAAGGTGGTCACTGATGCCTCCTTGAAGATGTCTGTGAAGGATCTGTGTTTGGTCCATGTGTCTGGGGTTTTTTTTGGTCCGTGTGTCCTTCTAATTACAGAAATCATCTTAACATGAAATTATTTCCTGATAAACTTGTGCTTATATCCAGAAAACAGAGCTGCAGGGTAAAGCATGAGGGACAAAGCTAGAGCCGCTAATGAGACAAAAGGTGTGTTTCAGACTACTTTAGTTTCTGTTAAGAACATGCAGCTAAACTGCAGCCACTGATCATGGCTGTGCCTACCGGAGCCAAGCTAAAATGTATGGAACACAGAAGTGCCATGAGATCTCCACTGCTATGTCAGGTAGGACTGTAGGGTGACTGCACAATTACACAGCAAGAATCCACCTACAGTCCATTCTAAAACTGGAAAATTAGAAAACTGAGACATGCTTGCAGATAGTTATTAATAAGCGGGACACATGTCAGCCATTTGTCACTTGAGTAAAGGAAGTCACAGACTGTGTGTAACATTACCTAGGATCAAACTGCCTGCTCATCATGGTTGGCCAGCCACATCTGCCATTTATATGGTGTGAATACAGTAGGTGCAGTCCTAAGTAAAACTAATTCACAAGGATACTTTTGTCAACACTTAGCATAGCTAATACCCCTGGTGTACTGTAAGGTCACGGAGGGAGATGAGGAGTGGCTGTCTTATGCTTCGGAAAGTGCTCATCTTTGGAAGTGCTGTATCGCCTATCTTGGCTCTAGCTGGGCTATGTTTTACACTCTGAGAAATCACCCCTGTCCCTCTACAGGGGTGTAAGAGGTGTGCAATGAATTATAGATTATTGTTGATTGAAAGTGCAGTGGAATAGGTTATATATAAAATGTATGAATATACAGTTATCTTTCTTTAGCTTTGGTCTTAGCTCAACATATCTGACATGAAATGACGAACTTAAAAAAAATAATATATGACTTTGCAATAAATTTCTCATGAGAGGTCTGTGTGGCCACCTAGTGGTCATGGTGTGAATTGCAGACTGTCAAGTTGTCAATATGTCTGATTAAAGGTCCAGACTTACAATTGCATCTGCACCCATGGGCGTAGCTATAGGGGGTGCAGAGGTAGCAGTCGCTACCGGGCCCAGGGGCCTGAGGGGGCCTAAAGACCTGTGTGCCACATAAGAAGACACCAGTATTATAGAAAGTGCATGGTGGTCAAGTTACACCTCTGGCTGGAGAGAAGGGGTTAGGTCAAGAATTTGGGGAGGAAGGGGGGGGGGGTCCGTTTCAATGTTTACCTTAGGCAGCACGAAGGCTTTGTGCTCCCTGCCCCTGACAACAAAGCACTGAGGGAAGGTGGGGCCCAAACTGAACTCCTGCACCAGGGCCCAAGAGCCTTTAGCTACGCCCCTGTCTGCACGAAAAATATTTCAGAAAAAGTGTAGCAAATTGGCGCATCCAGGGTTTCTACACTTTTTTTTTCTGACCTGTTCGACAAGGGGGTAGGGCATAGTGGAAAGTGGGTGGGGCTTTACTGAAAATAGGGTATGATCTAATATGTACCATTTTGAGCCAAAATGTTGCCATAATTCTGGAGTAAAAATCAGTCTCAAAGTACGCCAACCAGTAGTTGGTATAAAGTCAGAGAAAAGTACCTATCCCTGCTGCACATTTATCATCCAGCATGAGCACCGGTGATAAATCGGGTGCAGTGGGGGACATTTATCAGACTAGAAGCCTCTTAGTAAATAAGGCCCATCTCTGAGACCCTGCCCTCCAGAATCTGTAATGTACACCAGTTAGGTGTAGGCTTCAGCTATGATGTATACCAGTTTCTTATGTAACTTACAGTAAATCTGGCGGGCAGCGACAGCCTCTGCCCCCTGCCGCTAAGCCCTACCTCCTGTTCTCATCACTTTAGAAAAGTGTTGAGAAGCTCAAGAAGTCACAAATTATGGTGCTAATATACACCATAATTTGGCTACTTTTTAAATAGGTTAATAAATGCCCCTCACTCGGTCTACGTTTACGCCATTCATAGGATTAGTAAATCTAGGCCACTGTATTGAATCTGTTTCAGGAGAAATTGGAGTCCTTAATCAAATTCAAGCAAAGGTAAAGCTGGCCATACATTAGAGATAGTGATCGGCTGCGGTCATCCATGGGATTGCCCGTACGAACGTTCTCACCAACTAAACTGCCCGACCAGGGAGTCTGTTTGTTTTTTTTTGTTTTTTTTATAAAAACAGACTCCCTAGTGCTTGTGCACACTGCTAAGTAATCAGCTGAATTTAGCCGATCATGCAGGTTCGGGTGAACAGCAAAGCTTTACAGCACTGCAGATTGCATTTGGAAGACAAGAGTCTGCAGTCGGCGAACGCTAATAATCTGCTGTGATTTTGGTATCATTTGAAAGCTTGGAATGCCAGCTTTCGAAGAAGGTCAGAATCATCTGCTACTAATCCCAAGATATGAGCAGCTAAAGCAGCCCTCCCCTCTTCAGTCTGGTTTGCTGTGGGCACTTGCAGCAGCAGAGCTGAGGGGAACTGTTTTCCTGCAGAATAAAAGTGCTTTTCCTGGACATGTAATACAGACACACAGTGCACACAGGTATGCTTGGGATGTGTCTGCAATCTTCTCTGCAGCAGTGCTGTTAGTTATATAGGTGAAAAACGGGTGAAAGACTCCATTTAATCTTATGTGTATGGTAACCTTTAGCATACATAATGACACTATTATGACTAGTCACATCAATACAATGCACACAGAAGTGGTTACGTCAGCATATTCCCCTTCTAAAATACTCTGCACTGCTGTGAAGTGCAGCGAGTTGATTCCAGAAATCATGGCAATGGATAGTGCTGTACAGTTTCTTACCTCTGCTTGTTCTGGGGCAGAGCTTTAGCATCCACAGCAAACATTTTGGAGACGAACACAATGACTGGCGCGCTCTCCTCATTACAACACTGCAGAAAAGCTGAGAAAGAGAAAAACGAGGAGCATCAAAAAATCAGGTCAAGTTTGAGAAGGGATCGATCGCGCCTGTCTGCACTTCCTGCTCTGGCAGAGGATATTATTTCTGCGGGGCCTTGGGACTGCGCTCACTTATTTATTTACTGAGAGATTCAATTTAAAGCTGCAATCATTCAGCAAAACGCAGTCACCTTACGAGATGTCTGCAACGTATTCCGCGTTTTAACAGATTTATATAGCGCCTGCTCAATGCTGGTATAAAAAAATATTTTGTTATTTACTCTGAGCAATGACCCGAACCTAAGTTCCTAACAGCCACTTCCCCAAAATGCCCCAAACCTGTAAATAATAAAGAAAAAAAACAATAAAAAAAGGTTTACGTTTTGCTCATACCCCAGCTTTACCATGAACACTAGGCTTCAGTGATGCTGCATCCATGCCTCATCCAGTAGGTACGGGGTGCAGTGTATAGTCTAGTGTATACATGGAGTCAGCCTAAAGCCAGTATTACACTGACAGATTTTCTGCCATATGATCGCTAACCAGCATTCGTATTAACACCCGTTGGTGATCATCTGACAGTGTAATACTGCCAATGAATACCAGATAAAAGAGCAAACACTCATTCATCGGGCAATCGTGATATTTCTGCATGCTAAAAGATCATGATTTGCCAGCAGTAGTCTATGCTGTCTAATCAGGATGTGCTGCTGGCAAGCAACTAGACAGCATGGTGACGTATATCGATCGCTAATCCCCATGCTGTGAAGGAGATCGCTGCATGTAATAGCAGTTGCCTTCTCCACTAGCGGGAAGGGAATTGCCGGGAAGGGCTGCTTCCTTCCTGACAATCACCTGTAGAATCACTAGGTCAGTTCATCCATCACTGTCTAACAGAGTAGCACACTGTACTGTACTCGCAGCTGTACCTTTGTTATAGTAAGCGCTGTTTCCAGTCTTCACAAAAATAACTTTAATTGAAATGCAATTTAGGCTGCAAAGTTCCCAGAGGGGTGTAAATCTTAGCAGGAGAGCGTCGAGGCCCGCCTCATGAAGAGCGTAATCCTGTCTCTCAAAGAGTTCACAGCAATGCCCTTCACCCCATTATGTACGCCCCCCCCCCTCCTCTGCGACATTCTTGCCACAACTCCACCCGCCTAATCCCGGTACTTCTTGTATAAATCTCGCCTATTAGTAGAGCAGGAGTCTGCCTGCGCACTGACTGCCCTACTGATAAGGAATTGAGTTTGATGCCCTCAGTAGGGCGCTCAAGCGCAGGCAGACTTCTGCTCTACAAATGGGCGAGATTTCTACTAGAGCAGGGGTAGGCACTGAACAGGCACTGCTGCAGTGTAAAGCATGGGGAGCAAGCAGCAGCCGAAGCCGCTGATGAGGCAGAAGTGCGTTCCAAAACTACATCAGACTTCCATTAGACAATGCAGCCAAGACAGGGCCACTGATCACAGCTGTTTCCAAATGGAAGAAGAAGCAGCCAGTATGGAATAAATGACATAGAAGACAGGTAAGGGGTGAGACAACTCCACAATAACTATTTAAATTGAGAAATAAAAAAAAAAAAAAAACAATAGGAAGAAACAAAAGTAGTGCGCCCCTTATCCCTGAACAGGCTGTTCATCTACTTGTGTATTCATACAAGAGGTAAGACGAGGACAATTACCAGAAGCACTTGATATCATCCTGACAACCGACAAAATGCTATGTAGCAGTGAAGAACAGGTGAAGACATTGACATTATAAATGTATGCGCATTAACGGATCAATACCGCCGCTCATACTGGGTATTAGTGCAATCGGCTCAATAACTCCTATCAAAATAACACGAGCTTAAAGGTCAATGGTTAATTCAGTGCCCATGTATTAAAGAGCCACAGAAACTGCTCACATCTACACAGGTCAGGTGAGTTTTTTTTAAAGAAAAAAAATTATAATTTTTCAGGCAAATGGGAATTATGAGCTGCTGGGAGGTGATGATGGTGCCAGAGTCATCTAATAAGACATATTACAAAGTTTAATATATTCACATATGCTACTAATTCAAGCTAAAAATGTTAGGAGCGCTTTAAAATTTACCTTACAGAGATAATATTGATGGCCTATCTCTTAGGACAGTCAATCAACATCTGATGGGTGGGGGTGTGAAAACCTGCACCCCCACTGATCAGCTGTTTCAGAGCATCATCGCTGGCAGCCTGCACCGGATCTAGTTACTGCAGCACTCACTTCAATGGTGGCAGCGCTGCGGTTACCAGCTGTGTAGTTCCAGTGCTGAATTCCAGCACCGGAGCGACTCTAAAAAAGGTGATTCGTAGGGGTGCAGGGTGTCGGACCCCAATCTATCAGATATTCACATCCTATCCAGAGAAAATGTCATCATTATTAAAATCAGCGTTTTACCATCATAGGATCTCAATACCAGAGGAAAACGCTTCAGAGCAAAACGGATCCAGCATGAAACACAATGTAAGTCAATAGAGATAATACAACCAGATCCGTTCATAATGGACGCAGACGGTTGTATTATCCGAACAGAAGCATTTTAGCTGATCCATGATGGATCCAGTAAAAATGCAGATGTGAAAGTAGCCTTAAAGAGGACCTTTCACCACTCCTGACATGCCTGTTTTAATAGCTTCATGCATTCCCCATGTAATAACAAGTCTGGAACATCTATTCTTATGTCTCTATGTTGTGCCATTCCTTTATTATTTGCACTAGAAGCTATAAATGAATTGCTATTTGCCTTTAGTAAAGGTACAGAGGGGAGGTGACCAGTTGGGGGTGTGTACCTGTACAGACTGAACATGACAGCACTGATTGGATAGAGTCAGACTGTGCAGGTACACCCCCCCAACTGGTCACCTCCCCTCTGTTCCCTTACTGAAGACAAATAGCAATTCATTCATAACTTCTAGTAGAAATAATAAAGGAATGGCACAACATAGAGCCTTAACAATAGCGGCTCCAGAATTGTTGTTACATGGGGAATGCATGAAGCTATTAAAACAGGCATGTCAGGAGTGGTGAAAGGTCCTCTTTAAAGGGGTTGTGTTACTTCAGCAAGTGGCATTTATTATTTAGAGAAAGTTAATACAAGGCACTTACTAATGTATTGTGATTGTCCATATTGCCTCCTTTGCTGGCTGGATTAATTTTTCCATCATTATTTATACACTGCCCGTTTCCATGGTTACAACCACCCTGCAATCCATCAGCGGTGGCTGTGTTTGCACACTATAGGAAAAAGCACCAACCTATGAGTACTGCCGCGCTCTCTGTCACCAGAGAAGCCGACACTTTTTTCTATAGTGCGCTAGCACGAGCACCGCTGCTGGATTGCAGGGTGGTCATAACCATGGAAACGAGCAGTGTATAATGTGATGGAAAAATTAATCGAGCCAGTAAAGGAAGCAATATGGACAATCAGTGAGTGCCTTGTATTGATTTCTCTACATAATCAATGCCACTTGCCACAGTTGCACAACCCTTTTAAGGTCTTGTCTTAGGGCAGTGGTCAACTCCTGGAACTGCAGGTCTCGAGTTCATCAGAACAGAAGATGCTTTTAGTGACCCTTTCTTCTAACTCATTGAGGTAGAGACCCATTCAATAATGTCCATCTGCCCCAATAAAAAGGTACAGACGGGGTTTGTCGTTATGAGACATGCACTCAAAAAATATATCTTTTACTCTGTATAAACTAGATGACACCTCATTCTGTCAGATTTGGATGAAGCTACATTGAGAGAGGAGGCATTAAAGACATAGTAGTAATCCATGGTGCTGTAGTAAGCCTTGAATCTTTGCAGCACCGGGACCCTGGGTTTGAATCTAGCCAAAACCATATCTGCATGGAGTCGGTACTGTATGTTCTCCATATACACGTGTCACTTTGCTGCGGTAGTCTAGATTCCTACCATGCTTCAGATGAAAGCTGATAACGTGCGCTCAGCCACATTGGATTTAAAGGGGTTGTCCCACTAAAATATTCTAGTTTTCAAACCAGCATCCGGATCTGAATACTTTTGTAATTACATGCAAGTAAAAATTTTACTTACAAATTAGGAGGTGTCTGGCAGTGGCTTATACCCCTCTCCATATTGATAACACATGCACACTCGGACAACTGAAGCACGCATGTGTATGGGGGTCAGGAGAACCAGATAACACTAGCCAGCAGCAGGTCATTGTGTGCAGGGCCCTAAGCATGACAGACGTCAGGAGTAAGTGGAATTAGGGCTCTTGCACACGACGGTATGTATTTTGCGTTCTGCAAAACACAGATCCGGAAAAATACGGATGATGTCCGTGTGCATTCTGTATTTTACAGAACGGAACAGCTGGCACCTAATAGAACAAACCTATCCTTGTCCGTAATGCGGACAATAATAGGACATGTTCTATTTTTTTGCCCAACGGACATATGGAAACAGAATACACACGGAGCCATTGCTTTTTTGTGGACCCATTGAAATGAATAGTTCCGTGTATGATTCGCAAAAACAATGGAACTGATACGGAAAGAAAAGTTAAATGCATGAGCCCTTAAGCAAATGTCTGATCTGGGGACTGGTGTAGGGTCAGATTTAGGGCTCATGCACACGACCGTATGTATTTTGCAGTCTGCAAAAAATACGGATGACATCCGTCTGTATTTTGCGGAACGGAACAGCTGGCCCCTAATAGAACAGTCCTATCCTTGTCTGTAATGTGGACAATAATAGGACATGTTTTTTTGCGGAACGGAAATATGGACACATGGAAACGGAATACACAGGGAGTAACTTCAGTTTTTTTTTTTTTGCAGACCCATTGAAATGAATGGTTCCGTATACGGTCCGCAAAAAAAAATGGAACAGACACGGAAAGAAAACACGATCATGTGCATGAGCCCTTAAGCAAATGTCTGATCTGGGGACGGGTCTAGGGTTGGATTTAAGGGCGGGATTCATAGGTTTGGCCTGGGAAGCATCACTTTTACTAGTTAGGTGCTTGCAGAAGACCTGTAAAAAGCCAGAGGTTTGGAGCCAGATTCTACAGGTTACGTTTTGCAAATCATTTAATTCTTAATAAGCTGCTTAAAAACAGAGAGGCCTTAGCATTAGAACCACTGACATCAGAGCAGTGCAAGATGAAACCCATCAAGAAGGTTTAAGAGTTCAATAACTGTCCAGCTGAGACGTAACGGGAAACTTAACGTGGAAAACAACAAATCAATCCCCGTAATGTTCTCTACTGGTAATATAAGACAACGTGTTTACAAGAAATGAGGGTGCTCCCGTGTCTTATCACTTGCACCAAGGAATTCAAAGCTGAAAGAAATGCTTGTGTCTTGAGATTTGTCCTCAGTGGGGAGAACAGTCCGCCCCGGTGGTTTATAAGCGTTGAGGTAATTCTCGAGGAGGGGCCCTGGATTCACCCGCCACATTTTCCAATACATTGTGCAGAAGCACATAAACACATTCAAAGAGCACAAAAGACGCCCTTTATGATGACAAGTAAAGCTGGCTGCGACAATGCATTACAGGGAACATTTACCATTTGTGGTCGGTTTTGTGTCAGTTTTACGTTTTTCCTTGCTTTGCATGCCTGCACCAAATTTATGAAATGGTGCACCTTAATATATTTGGCGTGATTGCAATGTGGTTTACACCTATGTGTGTAAAAGTGCACCAAGAGGTTGCGACTTTTGCAAAAGTCACACACAGCAAATGCCATAATCCAGGTCTAATCTTGCTTTTAGCTCTAAAACATAGACTGGTTTGAAACTTTGTAAGGAACACTAAGGGGCACATTTATTATAACTCTTTAGATGCCGGTCTTAATAAAGCCCCATCGCTGGCGGTGGATCACCGAAGTTATGAAGAGGCACTGGCCTCTCCATAACTTCAGCATATGCAGCGCCGCTTCTAAGTATAATACAGCTTCCGAGAAGTCTAACATTTAGACCATTTTCTATGACTGAAACGGACGTAGAAAATGGTAAATGAGACGAGCCACATCACACCCACTTTTTTAGACCTGGCGTTAGTGGGGAGAAGTCTCAGATTGCTGCGCAACTAACTGTTGCCTGGCGTATATCAGCTTGATAAATGACGCAAAAATTGACCAAATGTCACAGAAAACGTCACAATCTACATGACTTTAAGTTGCAAAACTGATGTATCTGATTTAATAAATGCGCCCCCCAAGTGTCAAGTTAACGTTATATCTGTATTTGAACCAGTAACCATCATTCCTGTTGTAAACCAGGTGAAATGTATTCGTTATAATATTGTAAGCATAATAAATCCGTTCCGTAACTTTAAGTTATTACTTAAGGTTTTTTTATAGGTATTATTTTAGGATGATTTTTCAATTGGAAAAAGGTTAATGCTGTAGATGAATATCTGAGATATAGGTAGAACCAGATGATTCATTTGCTTGATTTCAAGGAAATAGGAAGAAATGTACTTGCAGCATTACAGGTACACCTTAGTGTATCCCATCTTAATATTCTCCATAATGTCTCGTAATAAGGCAGGTTTACACACTCCGAGGAGCAAGCGAGTTCTTCAGTGGGGCTGATCACCTCCAATGTGTGATGACGAGCATTGGCTTCTGCAATGGCTTGTCCTCATACAGCTGCATTTCTGGGCAGTGGAGTACAGATAAGACCGCTGATCTGCTGCCCAGAAATGATAATATGGTAGCCTGCACAAACTACGTTTCACTCCTTCATCGGGTGATCGGCTGCACCTTTACACGGACAGATTATCTGTAATAAGTACATTTGTCCCATATAATCTGCCCAATAATCAAGCTGTGTAAACCAGTCACTACAATGTATTATATTCATCTGTACTGTCAATTTAAGCTGTGTAAAAAAAAAAAAAATGAGTGACTATTTAAAGGGGTTGTCCAGGACTTTAAAATAGTCTAATTGGCAGGGGTCCTACACCCCAACCCTGATGATTGACTGTTCTGTGGTAGCTCCAGTGCCAGAACTACACAGTTCTATCGGTTGTACAGTGGACAGAGAACTGAATGTGAGCAGCTCCATCCACTAGACAATGTACAGAGATGTGCAGTTCTGCTGCAGGGTTCCTGCAATCAGCAGGGATCTGGGGTGTTGGCGCCCCCACCACCACACTTGCAAAGGATAGGAGAATCCCTTTAAGTTACTACAAAATTATATATATATATACACACACACACATACAAAAATCCTAAATCCGGTTTTTCATCCCCTACAATATTTTTGTATTACAAATCCAGTAAAAAAAAAAAAAAAAAAAACACCAACTGACTCCAAAAAGGCAAAATGAAGTACACAAGAAACGAGAGTCTGAAGGTATTTAAAAAAATAAATTAAAGAAAAACACTAACTAATAGATTTAAGAGAAAGGGATACAAATTACCACTCACCTTCTTTGAGCTGTTGAGTTTCGGGAGGCAGTGAATCGAACAGTCGTGAGCTCCCACACAGTAGCTTCTCTACTCTCTCCGCGGAGATATCTAGAGGACTGGGAAGCTTTTTGCACACCATGCCTTACAGATACAGTTAAAGCAATAATCAAAAGTCATGTCTGCTGCTACAATAAAGATGAATAAACAGATTAACCATAGACAACCGGTGTGTATCCATTTCAGCCAAGAAAAAATAGATTTAATAAAGGGAACCTGTCACCATGAAAGTGTAACGTAAGCTTCAGGCTGTCAGTCACTGATAGAACCTCCTCCTTGACTTCAAAGCCCAGAATGAGCAGCAATATAAATTAATGAAATACAACTTATGCTGAATTTTCCTACAAAACTATATATCAATCTGCTCAGCTCCCCCTGCGCTATAATATGCTGCCTGCAGCTCAAACACCATGTTCAAAGTGGCAGGTTCCCTTTAAAGTGAACCTGTCATCTCCGAAAACACCCCCTGAACTAGAGTAAGCGTTGTATAGTGTAAGTGATGCTGAATCCGAATATGTAAGTTTTATCTTCATATTCACTTCCATTCTGACGATGTGCTCCCACAAACCAGCAGTAAAATACATTAAGAGGACTCTTCTTTGAGTCCTCTCCATTATGTGAGTGAGCACTGGAGTCCAGTGAGTGCATTTTACTGCTGGTTTGTGGGAGCACAACATCAGAATGGAAGTGAGTATGAAGATAAAACTTATATATTTGGATTCAGCATCACTTACACTATACAACACTTACTCTAGCTCAGGGGGTGTTTCGGAGATGACAGGTTCCCTTTAAAGTGTAACTGTCATTCTTTTTTTTAATTTGTGTAATGTGTACGGGCAGTGATACTGACCATTTTTGTAATATACTTTAATTACTGAAATTGTACATTTCAATGAGAAAAACAGCTCTAAAGTGCCCCATTTTGAGCCTTAGCAACGCTCCTCTGTCTTCTGTTTACATAACAGTCAGTGTTGAGCAAGTCTCCACTGTTATGTAGACAGAAGACAGAGGAGCGTTGCTAAGGCTCAAAATGGGGCACTTTAGAGCTGTTTTTCTCATTGAAATGTACAATTTCAGTAATTAAAGTATATTACAAAAATGGTCAGTCTCACTGCCGCTACACATTACAAAAATTAAAAAAATAATGACAGTTACACTTCAATAATGATGATAAAATTAAGACAGTATATTTTATTTATAGAAATAAATATTGCTTTTGAATACATGTCAGAATTTTTTCGGACTGATGCAACACAGTAGGATGGGTTAAAGCTCCACTAGCCACACTTCTTCCATCCTGGCTTTGGTGCATGACTACTAAATGGTTGCTGGATATGCAGCGCAAGAAATGTCTCTGCTGGATCCAGCGCTCACATAAAGAGGAAGTTTCTTCTACAGATTCTTGAGCCACTTGAAACAACATGATCTCAGCAGCATGGCAGCAAGTAAGAGAGACTGAGATCAGAACTAATGCCTGACAAAAACAGAATTTGTGATTCAGTGTGCGGACTACATGGTCATACGCCACTGAAGTTGGCTTTAAGCAAAGTAGAAATTTTGCTTTGCCCTTCCACATTCGGACACTCATGCAGTTTTTTCTACACTGACTACAATGGAGTCTGTTCAGTTTCCGTCCTGCATGCAGAACTTTTTGTCTGGTCTTTTTGATGGAATTTGCAACAGAGCCTTCAACACAGATGTGAACAAGATGCTTCTCTTTTGATCTTGACTTATAATGTAATGGCACCTATCTATGCAAGTACATTAAAAACTATGCTCACTGCACTGACTTTTTTCATTTTTAATTTGCTTTCTAATTATTCAAAATGTCCTACCATTTTGTTTTTGTAGGGTCTGTGCAACTTCTATATGCTGGCTATAGTTCCTGCTTCTAGGTTAGATCCACCAGCACACTGCTCTTGGCTACGGCAGTTCTCTCTACTATTTCCGTGGTAGAAATAGCAGCAGAGAGGAGGTTGTACATTGGAGATAAGGATGTGGAAAAGGGGAAAGTGTCCAAATCTTCATAGTACCAAAGTATAGATCCTAAAATTCTGGCCACACAGTTGAGCAAGGTGATGGGCGGCTTGATTCACGAAAACCAGTCTGGGTTTGCCCATGAAGTCACTGGCTGCTATTTTACAAAAGGTTTTTCTCAGTATGCAGCAGCTACGCTTGAATGGTGCCTTGGTCTCACTTAATGACTGTGGTGAATTGGAGTTTATTTTCAGATACTGTTTGGTGGATTAGGATTCTATATAACTGCCGTTTGGCTGTAGTTGGGTTAGGTCATCAGTTTTAAAATTGGGCAAAAGAGCGAGACAGGGGTGTCCCAATCTCCATTACACTTGAGTCAAAAGGGTTGTCTGGGTTCAGAGCTGAACCTGGACATATCTGCATTTCCACCCAGGCAGCCCCCCCTGATATAAGCGTTGGAGTATTTCATGCTCCAATGCTCTCCTTTGCCGTGCGCTGAATCACACAGGAAAAAGGATTTTTATGGAGATCCAGTGACGTACTGGACTCTCAATCGGTAAAGCTAGATGGAGGCGACCGCCTAGCAGCGAGTCCGGTGATATCACTGGCATTAATGGGCAGGCTTTACCGTTGCTCTAGCCTGGGCAGCGCTAAAGCCTGCCCATCAGTGCCAGTGACATCACCGGGAACAGTGCTAGGTGGAAGCCTCCGCCTAGCAGTGTAAAAAAGATAAACAAACAGCTCTTGCCCTGCGCGATATAGCACAGGGCAAGGGAGGGTATCGGAGCATGAAATGCTCCAATGTTCATATCAGGGGGAGTCTGGGTAAAAGCGGGGATATGTCCAGTTCAGCTGTGAACTCTGACAACCCCTTTAATAATTTAACCACTGGCTATTTTGATTCACCAGGATCCTGAATATAGCCGTTTCCATTCAAAAGTAAGTGATGGTGGACTAGAGGTTATACATTTTACAGTAAGTTTAATTTTTTTTTCTCAAAAACTAAGACATAGTCATTAGCATGGGGCCTCAGTCATGTTTTCTTTAGCACAAAATGTTTGGGAAGTGGTGAGGAAGATTTTAATCGTAGAGGATGATTTATCCTTTTCGCTACTTTTTGACAATACTCACTGTGTGGAAATTTGAGTGTTTTTTTTTTTTTTTGTTTTTTTGAGCTGGCAAAAATAGAGTATTATTAACTATATACAAATTTATGACATTCTGCATGTAAAGACTTCCCGGCAACATGTTTAATTAAAAAAATATCAATTCTTTCAATTTACAAAATCTGTAGAGAGTGAGCCAAAGAAATTATGAAAGGTGAATGGCTCAGAGGAATGGATACAAAACAAAATAAGCTTTTTGATATTGCTCATTTGTAAGCATATGTCCAAATATTATAATCCTTTATTCCCTCTTTTAATCAAGAAACATACAAGCTATCATTTTGATAAATAGTTATCTGAGCCAAGTGGGATTTCCTTAGATGCTTGGCAGAAAATTGAGAAAACTGCTTTGAAGATTTCAATCAGATCCATAGTCAGATTAAGTCAGATCTATATTCTGAACAGAGTACTTATTCTTTAAAATTGCCATTTATGCCAAAGATCTATGTCATTGATGTAATCTGATATGATAAGTATGTATTATTCCAAATTACTTTATATAAAATCCAATATTTACTTAATCTTCCTGAAACAATGAAACCGCACACCAAGTGAGAAAAAGCTACGCGTTTCGGATGATGAGATCCATCGTGGCTGAAACTGTATATATGACCACACAATATAAAAGCAGTGGCCACCCATTACCCTTCCGTGGTGGGGGGGGGATCTAACTCACCTGAGCACAAAAATGTTTTAACAAATTTCTTTTTCCCTGGCTTATCCATAAAAACTATTCTAATCCTTACTAGCATAAAGACATTATCTAGGAGGGGAAAACACAAATACAGATTACAGGGGTCAAAAACGTCATTATCCCGAAACATAATATGGAAAATATTTTTAATAAAAATAGGAAACATCAGCTCTCAAATTTAATTTTAGAAATTGCATCTCTAGCTGTAATATCCACAGGGCCTCCCTAGAAAATAATTTATATTGCCAGTGCTCAAAAAGTCATACAAAAATGGTGCCGATAAAAACTATAGTTCGCCTTGGAATTAAAAAAAAAAATAATCTCTCATATGGCTGTGTAGATGAAAATATAAAAAAGTCATGATAATGGAGATAAAAACCTTTAAAACAAATTTTTTTATTTTTTAAGTAGTAAAAATAAAAACTAAACAAATTTGTTATGGTCATAATCATATTGACTGGCAGAATAAGGACGTCATGTCATTTTTAGCGCATGACGTAGTGAACGCTGTAATATCAACACCCAAAAAAACTAGCACTGCGTTCTCTTCAAGCAGATGATCAGTGGGGTGGCTGGAGTTGGCTCCTTGACAATCTGATAACGTTACCCTCAGGATAGGCTATCACAATCTACAACCAGACTACCCCTTTAAAATAAATCTAGCGAGGCAATTGGAGCAATGAATGGGGAGATGGTTCCATGTGAGGTACAGGGCTGGTTCTAGCTTTGTTACAAATGGAGATTAATGTAAAAATTTAATCATGGGATAAACCCTTTAAGAACAATTGGCTAGAACTATTCTATTATCTAACAAGCTGACCTTTATTAATAGGGATAAACATTTACAGCTTTATAGTCTGGGGTCCATGTAAAACATGGGCTAAGAACTTGCAATATTAGTTTTAGTGTGGCTATGAATTAGGTTTTTTTCCCCCCTTCGCAGCCATTGGATCGGGTGGGAGATGGTCAATGAAAAGGGGTAAGATAACAATGATATTTGGTACTTTTGTATTTTTCTTTATTTTTTTATGTTAAAAACTTGAATGGGAAAAATAACCCCTTTAAGGGGTTAAACGTCCAAGATCGAAGATTCCTCTGATAGCTTCAGCTAGAGTAGTTGTCAACCTCCGTCTCCTCAGGCGTTCAATAATAAATTTAGTGCAAGCATTGTGTTGTTTAGCCACTCTCAGAGGTCAGAAAACAAGATAGAAATGGAGCAGGTCATTAATGCCACACACCACTTTCCTGGAGCATTGGCTGCGTGTCCATATGTTCACCTAGCGTCCTTAAAGGGGTTATCTAACCTTCTGTGTTACGTGGTGTGGCTGCTCTCTCCTGTGGAAAAACTGCTCAGTAAGGGGGTGTTTACCTTCCTCTTGTGTGACAGCCCAATAATCCCCCTGGCGCCTGTATGTGTGTGCACGCTCCCATCTGAGCCGGGAGTGGAAGAGGCGCACGATACAGAGAGACTGTGCATGAGGCAACTTTACAAATGAAGAGATGAGAGGACAAGCGTGTTTGACCGCGCATGCGCGATCATGCGAGAGGAATAAAAATACGAAGGTGGGCGAGAGATTGACTGCGCATGTGTGAATATGCGCAATCCTGTGAAGCTGGCCATCCAGCCTACAAGAAGACAGGGGAGGACACCGCGCAGTATCGCAGTGGTGGCTGTAACTATTGGCAACCTCATGTACACAACTCAGAGGAAGAAATGCAAATAGAGAGGAAAGGAGGAGGAATTGATTACAACATGTATTTAGTAAGTTGCATGTGGTGGGATAAACAACACAATTGATACTTCATTACATGGGGCACAGTTATCAGGGCGCACACACAAAAAACTGCCAGCTAACAAAAAAAAAAAATGATAAAAGAAAAAAGGAACAAGCTAAAGAAAGTAACTGTTAAATTACGGAAAGGGCCTGTCAGTAGCTGCAGCTACATCCAGACTGTGGATTGGCGTGGTGCTAAGATTTAGTGGCAGCAAATTCATATTTTAATAACACCAGCTGTTATCACAGACTTCTATCATTCATTTTTTAGATAAGTGCGGAAAATCCGCTCTGCCAAATATAGAGAGAAAATATGTCTAACCTTTGTTAGTCGGTACCACAGCCAAGTTATTTCAGTTGAATTGATATACTCACTTGTAGCTGGCACTCGCTGGCTGCACCACAGAGGTAATACAGGCATTCATAAAACAGGGCTCCAGTACAGTGCAGACCTGCCTATTGTGCACTGGGCAGGAAAACACTGCCATTATTAAAGGGGTTGTGTCACTTCAGTAAGTGGCATTTATCATGTTAATACAAGCCAATTACTAATGTATTGTGATTGTCAATATTGCTTCCTTTGCCAACTGGATTCAATTTTCCATCACATAATACACTGCGCGTTTCCATGGTTACGCCCACCCTGCACTCCATCAGTGGTGGTTGTGCTTATACACTATAGAAAAAAAGCACCAGACTATGTGAGCTCCCAAAGTCCCAGCTACTAGAGAGGCTGGCACTTTTTCCTATAGTGTGCAAGCACGGTCACCTAACATAGTAACATAGTTTATAAGGCCGAAAAAAGACATCTGTCCATCCAGTTCGGCCTGTTTTCCTACAATTGATCCAGAGGAAGGCAAAAACCCCCTGTGAGGTAGAAGCCAATTTTCTCCATTTTAGGGAAAAAAATTCCTTCCCGACTCCAATCAGGCAATCAGAATTACTCCCTGGATCAACGACCCCTCTCTAGTAACTATAACCTGTAATATTATTACCCTCCAGATATACATCCAGGCCCCTCTTGTACTCTTTTAGTGAACTTACCATCACCACCTCCTCAGGCAGAGAGTTCCATAGTCTCACTGTTCTTACCGTAAAGAATCCTCTTCTATGTTTGTGTACAAACCTTCTTTCCTCCCAGGGCCGCCATCAGGGGGGTACAGCAGAACCTGCTGTGGGGGGCCCGGGCAGATTCATCAAGAAAGGGGGGCCCGGGCCTCTGGCAGCTGTCTCTGCGTCCATAGGACGTAGAGACAGTTGCCTGTTGCAGGAAGGAGCAGACAGCCGAAACCGTCTGTCTGCTTCTTCCATCCTCCCACCTGTCCCCCCTGCAGCTCTCCGTACCTCCCAGGCACTCCTCAGGTCTCGGCGTGGGGCGGGGCCGGCCTGCAGCATAGGCCCTGCCCCCTTCAGACATGAGAAGAAGATCTGCTCTGATGATGCTGGCCCTGCTGCTATGAAAAAGGTAAGTATAATTTTTACTGTGTTTATTATCTCTGGACTGTGACATCACTGTGCTTATTATCCCTGGACTGTGACATCACTGTTTATTATCCTGTACAGTGACATCGCTGTGTGTATTATCCCAGTGCAGGAAGAGGTAAGTGGTCTGTGTTTGTTTTCTATTTTTCAGGGTCGTGAATGCAGAGGACTACGTTGGATTCGGGACCACGTCGGACCAGTTTTTTTTTTTTTTTTTTTTTTTAATAAAATGGTCAAACAGGGGTCTGGGGGAGTGTTTATTTCAATAAAATGTTTTATACTTGTGTGTGTGTATTTTTTTTTTACAATACTACAGTTTTAGTAATCACGGCTATCTACAGAAGGCCCTGATTACTAATACTGGGCTTAGTGCTTGCCGGTATGGCAGGCCAGCACTAACCCCAACATCTATTACCTCGGCACCCACCGCCACCAGGGGTGCCGGGAAGAGCCGGGTACCCGCAGGACCGGACCTTCTAAATTGAGGGTCTGGCTCTGGGGTGGCTGCAGGCTGGTACCATTAGGCTGGGAAGGGCCAATAACCGTGTCCCTTCCCACCCTGGTAGTGCTAGGCTGCTGCTGCTGGTTGTATCTGGCTGGCGAAGGAAAAAAGGGGGGGACCCCACGCCATTTTTTTTAAAATTATTTTTGTAAAAAATATGATGTCACTGTACAGGGATAATAAACACAGCGATGTCACTGTACAGGGATAATAAACACAGCGATGTCACTGTACAGGGATAATAAACACAGCGATGTCACCGTACAGGGATAATAAACACAGCGATGTCACAGTACAGGGATAATACACACAGTGATGTCACAGTACAGGGATAATAAACACAGCGATGTCACTGTACAGAGATAATAAACACAGTGATGTCACAGTACAGGGTAATACAAGTACAGTACAGGATAATACACACAGTGATGTATACAGGATACACACAGTGATGTCACCGTACAGGATAATAAACACAGTGATGTCACAGTACAGGGATAATAAACACAGTGATGTCACAGTACAGGGATAATACACACAGTGATGTCACAGTACAGGGATAATAAACACAGTGATGTCACAGTACAGGGATAATACACACAGTGATGTCACAGTACAGGGATAATAAACCTCAGATCAGCGTCTTGTGCCCCCATCAGACCTCAGATCAGCGTCTTGTGCCCCCCATCAGAGCTCAGATCAACACAATGTGCCCCCATCAGAGCTCAGGTCAGCATCTTGTGCCCCCATCAGACCTCAGGTCAGCGTCTTGTGCCCCATCAGACCTCAGATCAGCGTCTTTGCCCCACGACCTCAGATCAGCGTTTGTGCCCCCATCAGACCTCAGTCAGCGTCTTGTGCCCCCATCGACCTCAGATCAGCGTCTTGTGCCCCCATCAGAACCTCAATCAAACACTGTGCTCAACACTCTGCACTTACAAGCATGTACTGATTTAATGGCAACTGTGTTTCCCTATTGAAAATGTTTATCAGTGTGTGAATAATAATAATATAACACGTAGCGTAAAAACATTAGCCTAGGGTAGGATCCTGCCTAAAGAGTCTACCTTGTCGCGATGGCAGGCTTACTAATCTTTTGGGCAAAAAAAAGCAGTTGTGATATGCCGTAAAAAAGAAAGATGTAATGTGCTATGTGGAGGCTGCTGCATATTAAGCAAATCTGTAAAGTTTACCCGAAAGGGGGGGGGGGTGCCGAAATTCCTGATGGCAGCCCTGTTTCCTCCAGACGCAGAGGATGTCCCCTCGTCACAGTCACAGTCACAGTCCTGGGGATAAATAGGTGATGGGAGAGATCTCTGTACTGACCTCTGATATATTTATACATAGTTATTAGATCTTCCCCTCAGTCGTCTTTTTTCTAAAGTGAATAAGCCTAATTTTGATAATCTTTCTGGGTACTGTAGTCCACCCATTCCAGTTATTACTTTAGTTTCCCTCCTCTGAACCCTCTCCAGCTCTGCTATGTCTGACTTGTTCACAGGAGCCCAGAACTGTACACAGTACTCCATGTGTGGTCTGACTAGTGATTTGTAAAGTGGCAGGACTATGTTCTCATCACGGGCATCTATGCCTCTTTTGATGCAACCCATTATCTTATTGGCCTTGGCAGCAGCTGTCTGACACTGGTTTCTACAGCTTAGTTTGCTGTTCACTAAAATTCCTAGGTCCTTTTCCATGTCAGAGTTACCTAATATTTTACCATTTAGTATGTACTGGTGACTTGCATTATTCCTTCCCATATGCATAACCTTTCATTTGTCAGTGTTAAACCTTATCTGCCACTTCTCTGCCCAAGCCTCCAGTCTATCCAGATCCATCTGTAGCAGTGTACTGTCCTCTTCTGTGTTAATTACTTTACACAGTTTAGTGTCATCTGCAAAAATTGATATTTTACTGTGCAAGCCTTCTACAAGATCATTAATAAATATATTAAAGAGAATTTGGCACAATACTGACCCCTGTGGTACCCCACTAGTGACAGTGACCCAATCTGAATATGTGCCGTTAATAACCACCCTCTGTTTTCTATCACTGAGCCAGTTACTTACCCACATACAGACATTTTCTCAAGCATTCTCATTTTATATACTAACCTTTTATGTGGTACAGTGTCAAATGCTTTGGAGAAGTCCAGATATACGACATCCATTGATTCGCCGCGGTCCAGTCTAGAACTTACCTCCTCCTAGAAACTGATTAAATTGGTTTGCCATGACCGATCCCTCATGAAGCCATGCTGATATGGAGTTATTTGCTTATTTTCATTGAGGTACTCCAAGATAGCATCTCTTAGAAAACCCTCAAACAGTTTACCCACGACAGATGTTAAACTTACCGGCCTATGGTTCCCGGGCTCTGTTTTTGGACCCTTTTTAAATATTGGCGCCACATTTGCTATGCGCCAATCCTGTGGAACACTCCCTGTCAGTATAGAGTCCTTAAATATCAGAAATAAGGGCCTGGCGATGACATTACTTAATTCTCTTAGGATACGGGGGTGTATGCCATCCGGTCCTGGCGATTTGTCTATTTTCACAGTGGTCGCAACCATGGAAACAAGCAGTGTATAATGTGATAGAAAAGTGAATCCAGCCAGTAAAGCAGTGGTTCTCAACTCCAGG
Organism: Rhinella marina; assembly: GCA_900303285.1. NCBI lineage: Eukaryota > Metazoa > Chordata > Amphibia > Anura > Bufonidae > Rhinella > Rhinella marina. Next base: position 372,769 of record ONZH01015198.1, read on the forward strand.
CCTCGGGACCCACCTGCCAGTCAGGTTTTCAGGATTTCCTTAGTTTAGACCAGCTGATATAATTAGCGTCCATCCATCAGGACTTACCACAGGTATTCATTCTGTGGGATATTCCTAAATCCTGACTGGCAGGTGGGTCCCGAGGACTGGAGTTGAGAACCACTGCAGTAAAGGAAGCAATATGGACAATCACAATACATTAGTAAGTGTCTTGTATTAATTTCCTCTACATAATAAATGCCACTTGCCTAAGTGACACAACCCCCTTAAATTCAATCCTACAGAGAAACTACAACCCGGGGCTCCAGTATATATCAACTACATGATGCGCTGTCCCTGCTCTCATATTATTTCATATTAGAAAGAGGTTGGCTAGGTGAATATAACGTGGGTACAATAACAGGTCACAGGAAAGTAAGACATTTCTGATAAGGCTCCACGGCAACTTTTTATTGAGCAGCATTCACACAAATATCACTGTGTTTCCCTACAGGAGCAACACTGTGATTGGTATGACCTGTGATCAGGTATTTACTTGCTATGTCCTGAAAAATGCAGAAAACACTGCCTGATTTGCACTGTTTAAAGAGCCTTCCAACCTTTTAGAAAAATTGTTTTCTGGCAAATATATGGATATTAAAGCTTATGACTGCTCAACTGAATCCACCTACGGGATTGATACATATAGGGGACCCCCACCACCAACCACACAATTACTGACGGTGGGGGAGAGCAGCCCTCACTCATTTGCACTGCCTGAGGACTGCCCTCACACACCACTGTTATACACTGGTACCCATATATCCCACACTAATACGGTAGCAATCAGAGCTGCACCAATCACACCTAAATCTCACTCCCCCACACATAGACTAATCACATTCCGACTCACCATCCCCACCACATTCCCCAAAGTAGCTTGTTCCCCATTCCCTCAGCAATGCAATCATTGCCACGCTTACCACTCCTTCCCCCAATCCACCAAAGTGGGCAGAAAGATGGTTTATCTTAATAACTAGCCTCCCTTATCTGCCCATCAAGCACGTTCAGGCTCAACATCCTCCCGCAAACTGGTCACAATGCTCATTCCCTCATCCTCCCCACACCTCCAATCTGGTCATAGTGCTTGTTCCCCCATCCTTCCCCACCTGTTATTCAAGAAGGTGCCCAAGCCCCGGGCGATTTGATCTCCAAACCCCTCCTATTCCCTGCTCTGGCCTGCCCTCCTTCATTATAATAACCTCCTGCTCACAAATCCAGCGCTGCGCCACTCATCCAGCGCCCTGCGCCTGCGCACTGCTCTGCCCACTGTGGCCAGAGGCTGCTGTTCCTAATCCGGCCGGCCGAAGTGAAAAGCCGCCACAGTGCGCAGGCGCCGGATGAGTGGCGCAGCGCTGGATTTGTGAGCAGGAGGAGTAGGTTATTATAATGAAGGAGGGCAGGCCGGAGCAGGGAAATAGGAGGGGTTTGGAGATCAAATCGCCCGGGGGATTGGGCACCTTCTTGAATAACGACGAGGCTTCCGGGGACTTGCAGAGGCTAATTTGCATAACTTATAAAAGTGTTTTTTCGGTGATTTCAGCTAGGGACATGTATAATAAAGGTACTGTTTTAATGTGTGGAACGTAGGCTATAGCCTGATCTGAACAGTCTATGACGCTCAGATCAGGTATAAGACTCCCTTTAACATACCTTTGTTAATGTGTGGCAATCCTGAGGAAGAGGAGAAGCGCAACAGCAAGGTAACAGGCGGCCAGTAGCAGAGTCCCACTCTCGACTACTGTTCCTCTTTGGCGGCCAGAGCGAGAAGCGTGTGGGACGGGTCTTGCACCCACCTGAAGGTTTTTTCAATCAAAGTATAGGGAGGCGACAGGACATTTAAAAAATGTCAACAAAACTAAAGTCTTGCCATCATTTGGTCACACCTAGCGTGCCACCTGCCGACCACTGATCTAGTGTATACGAGTTCCTATTAAACGATAAAACCTGGTACCATTGATCTGATCACACAGTTACTATGAAAAGGATACTGAGCACAGCCTGCGATATGGGAAGCCACTGACTGCAAATTGCATTCACGTGAACCTTTGGGTCCGAGTGCCGGGATTCTCGAGCACGGAGGTTCAATCCCAAGGAGGAAACTATTTTGTCAATTTTCTCTTTCTCCCTGGGAAAGAAAATCATACATAGCAGTGGTATAAGCAGAGAACATAAACATATAGACACACATATACACAGAGACCTATAGCTCTGGGGCCTCGCTGACCTTTTCATTACAGCATCGTAAAGGCTCCACATGTTATCCAGAATGAGCTGCACAAATAAAGGTTTCTTTCCTTTGTTCTGTAGAAAGAAAAATACGGAAATTGTGAGAAACAGCAGCAGCAAGAAGAACACATACTGATAAATAAAGAGAGTGGAAAACTTAACACTGATCTAACGGCACCACGAGCAAGGAAACACCCACAGGACTATGTCTTCCTTCCTTGGCATCCAAGTATAATTCTTTCAGCTAAAATGTGTATATATCTCTAAAAAGCCACTTTCTTATTCAGACCATATTTCCACCATATATCACGTAAACCGGCCACCCACTTCACAACGGCTTTCCCTTTAGAAGACCAATTTTCAATTCAATTAAGTTTGGGTTGGGATATTTCAAAGAGGTTTCACTGTAATATTTAATATACTATATATATATATATAGGTGAGATATTAATGCTTAAAAGGGTTTCTGTCACCAGTTTTGGGCATATAAAACAGGATGACATTTGCAAAGTGCAAATGTCACCTGATGCCCAAAGTGTTACTCACTCTCTGATTGCAGTCCCCGTTTTTGTATAAAATCGACTTTAGTAATATGCAAACGAACCATTACTAGGCAAACCGAATGTAAAGCGCACGGCGCAGGCGCGGGATTTCAGCTATGGACAGGGCCGGCAGCGGGAGAAGAAGCTGCCTGGCCCTCTCAATCTGAAGAAGGAAGGCGTGGTTAGAGGTGGGCTGAAGACGATACTAGGTGCAGGGTTACCGCCCCCTGCACCTAGCGAACGCTCATTTACATATTATAAAAATCACTTTTTTTGAGATAACTGCTGCAGTAGGGGGATTTTTAGTTACATATATGGTGTCACCTGTCATGGGCACATGGGAAATTACAGCCACTTATATGGGCTATTTTCTGGTGACAGAAACCCTTTAAGTCTCGACCATTTTTTAAAAAAAATTTTAACGCTTTATGCACGTTAATGTGGATTTTTATAGCACTATTCACAAATCTTCTACAATTAAAAATAACCCACAGAAAATAAAAACAGGACAGAAAAATGTCCCATGGTGGAGTTACCCTCATACTTGATCCAGTCACTGTATGTGTTATACCTTTTTCTTTCCATGATATTAAGAAATATTAATAAGGTAAAAAAGACTAAACTGAAAATAGTCTCTCATTTGTCAGCGGGTAAGTATTTCACAGAATCTTATTACATTTTCTTAACCATCTGTAATCTGACTGCCCAGTCCAGTAGCTAATTCCCCATTATTATAATCATTAGCACTAATGCAGCCGTCATCCTGTTACAACAAGATGTATACAAGATGTAACAAAAGTATAAACTAATGAGAAGCACTCAGTCTAAATGGAAGCTGTTCACAACCTGCAGTAGCGGTGCAGTACTGATGCAGCTTTCATTTGCACGATTATTGCAAAAATAAAAAATAAAAAAAATTGGTCAAATGTCAGATCTCAGCAAACTTTGCTTTGATTGGCTGAGATAAGGATTTACTTATGTTCCTTTTACGGATAGGTCATCAATATGATGATCTGTGATATTTGCCCTAGTTAGAATAAGTGTGTTATTTCCATTAACTACTTGTGGACCACCTGTTGATTCTATTCATCCGGAAAGTCTGCATTTATTTCTGCAAGGACATCGTTTCAGAGATGGAAGCTGCATACTAATCATGCATCTGCAGGATCGGGGAGCCCTCTGTCAATGACAGCTGGGCACCCCAAAGAGAAAGCACGGTCATTTCTTTTTAATGATCCCTGCCTTCTCTATCACTCAATGAGCACCATGTATACAGATCCACCAATGCAACTTCCTGCTCCGATCCCAGCCAGTAGTGATCATGTGATCACTACTGGCTGGATAAATGCACGAGATTTTGGAAACCAAGATCAGCTCTGCAGTGAGGCTGAACATCCTTGCTATAACGTTTAGGAGCTGTGTTTCCCCTTTAACAGCTGCTTGCCCCAAAACACAGAGGCAGCACTCGAAAAAGTGAAGATGGGTGGTGGGCCCTCTTTATTCACACCACGCATGTCATTCTCAGTTACAGGAAAAAATTAGCAATAAAATAAAAATGTAATGTTAAATTCACCCCGCCCCCAAAGGTCTTGTATGAGCTTATGGAGGGGGGGCATAAAGTCTAAAATAAAAAAATAAAGGTGAAAGAAATAAAATAATCAAAATATACTATCACAGCTTCAAGCCCCACCTGCAGCGATCATAAACTACATATTTCCTATATCAAAACAACCAATACAGAACAGAGGGAAAGGAGACATCATTTAAACAAGTACTTTAGTTTCCATTTGTGGTATTATAAAAAATGGAAAAAGTAAAAAAAAAATAAAGTACAAATAAACCCTCACATATAACGGAATAAATCCCCAAAAATGATTTACATAACAGAATGTGTGTGTGGGGGAAGGGGGGTTATGGCTTTCAAAGACGTATGTGCTAAGAAAACGGAAAATGTGCCCAGACAGGAAGCTCAGCCTTGAACTGGTTAAAAACGGACATCTGTTAAATGTGTGACCAGTTTTTTGGAATTTTAAAGGCCTCTTTCACACGAGCTTTACAGATTCCCTCAGGATCTGTTCGGGAAAGAAGTCAGTCAGTTTTGTCTGAGACTGCGTTCAGCTTTTCAGTTTTTTCCGCACGGATGCAATCAGTTATGATGCGTTTTTCACGCGTGTGAAAAAAAAAAATTCAGATTTAGAAACAAAATCTCCAAACAACCATCCAGATGCAATGCATTTTCACTGAAGCCCCATTCATTTCTATGGGGCCAGGACTTCGTGAAAAACGCAGAATATAGAACATGCGACGATTCTCGTGCAACGAAGAAATTACGCGTGAAAAATAAAGCTCATGTGCACAGGCCCATTGAAATGAATTGGTCAGGATTTAGTGCGGGTGCTATGCGTTCACTTCAGAACATTCGCTCGTGTGAAAGGAGCCTAATGGGGTTTTCTGGGATTTTCCCATTGATGGTGGGGTGCTGACAGTTGATCATGGGGGTAACAGGAGTCAGACCTCTGCCAAACTTATAATGATGACCTATCCTGAAGATAGGCCATGAAAATCAGGGAAACCCCTTTAACGTTCGCTAGCGGCGTGCTGCTAAAAATTTTTCAAAAAATCATTTGTTGTGTTCCGGCTCTCTGGGTCCCTTCTGGTCACGTGCACCATAACAGCCAATGACGTGTCCCCAAGCGGCACGTGACTCCACAGGGACATGACATTTGGGGACAGATCACTGCTGAGGCCAGTCATTTGCCGCTATACTAGTTTTCAATTTCACTGCACAGAAACAGAATTTGCCAATGATTTAAAAATATCTTAGAAATAAAGCCCTAAAGCACCTGTCGTCTATACGGACAAGGATGGCTTAGTAAATACTTTACATTCAGTAAGTGCACTCTCCATGAAATGACCATTCTGAAACATATGTTCTTAGAACTATGCCCGTTTCCTCTGTTATTCCTCCTAAAAAGTATGAATAGACTGACAGATGAGTGTTACTATTCTCCAAGTCAATGGGGCAGAGGTCACTGTGTAGGGACACACCTTGCTGATGATTTAATTTCCATCAGGAATAAATGAAGGACATCACAATGAGTTCTATGAAAAGATGCACCATAATTCTTATTTTAAGGGGACTACACATATTTCCTACTATCTACAACGATTCTGATGTAGAACTCTGACCAATACAAAGAGAGGAGTAATTCCACAGCGCATCAGTGGTGCAGTCTGTGCTCATTTCTGTCTTCTCCGCACAGATCTAGAACCAGGCTGCAGGCCACATAAATGAGAAATCTCCATGGAAAACATTAGCTTAGCTATTTTTACCAGTGCGGTGACAGAGGCCGTTTACAGGAGTCATCAATCACCACAAATCTAGCTTGCAGGTTTTATTAGCTATGGTTGGCACTCTCAGAAACCATTAGTCAGGACAAAGGGGAAATGCTTACATACGCTTCAGTCACAAGTATCAATGGGAAATTCTTTGCAGCACTCACACTACCATTTAACTACTAATGTACCTCTAACCAGGAAGACATTGTGATATTAGAGTGTAAGCTCACGAGGCCAAAGGATTAGGGTCATAATAACATCCTGCTGCCAGGGATTTACAACAACTGTAACACATTCTGACAAACACAATTATTTAAAAAAATATATATCTTCTACCCATATAATTTCTCAAAACAGACATCTACCACATTGCCAGCATGCCACCCAGCGCTTTACACTCACGGACACCTTCATGCAACGCTCACACGAGCGTCCCGGATTCAGTCCGGATGCGTTCCGGAAAACTCGCACCAATCCGCACGCAATCGCAGTCAGTTTTGACTGCGATTGCGTACGTTCAGTTTATTTCGCGCGGGTGCGATGCGTATGGATGCATTTCACACGCGCGTGATAAAAAACTGAATGTTTACAAACAACATCTCTTCGCAACCATCAGTGAATCACTTGCGTGCGGATGCAATGCGTGATACACGCTGACCAATTCACTTCAATGGGGCCAGGGCTGCGTGAAGAACGCGGAATATAGAACATGCTGCGATTTTCACGCAACGGCGAACTGATGCGTGAAAAACATTGCTCATGTACACAGACCCATTGAAATGAACGAGTCAGGATTCAGTGCGGGTGCAATGCGTTCACATCACGCATTGCACCCGTGCGAAAATCTCGTCCGTGTGAAAGGGGCCTAACACTTCATGAAAAACGAAAAAAAAAAGTTTGTGACTAAATGTCTTAAACAGAAGTACAGGATATCTCCTAATTATATACATTAAAGGGGTTGTGCACATCTGGGGTTTTATCTCAACTCCCATCCCTCCTGAGCAGACCTGGAAAGGGAACGTTTCTAACCTGCTTTCTAACGCTGGCTCCTAAACCCTCCACTGCGGTCCCTGAATGTAAACTTCCAGTTTCATACAGCTGTAGCCAATTGCTAGCTGCAGCGGTAATCTGCCCCCCTTAAATCACATGACCATTTGTCATGACGCAAGGGGAGCAGGTCACTGCAGCATCCTTATGCCGGAAGAGGATCAGTAGAGACTGGAGAGAGAAGGAGCTCGGAGTAAGTGTTGGGAGGCAGGTAAATTATGCTTCCCTTCACAGGTCTGCCCAAGAAGAAGGGGTGGGGGTGGGGGGGGGTTGCCAAACTTCCCACACACACATGAACAACAGCTTTGAAGGCTATAAACACCTATGATCGCAATTTTTTTATTAATGCATTTACTCTTTTTGGCCAAAATTGATTTTTTTAATTGGTCTTTATTAAAAATTTTCAGCAGCTTTGCCTGTACAGCTTTCAATTTCTGTAATTTTGAAGGATTGGCAGGCTCTCCCTCCACAGTCAGTGAATTGCTCCATGATTTGTAGCCATTATCTCTAAACTCCTGACAGCTCATAAACACTCACTACAGCTAAAGTATTTAGTTACAATGAGTATTTATGAGCTGTTAGAAGTCCAGAAATAAGGGTTATTCATCCAACCATCAGAACAATTCAATGACAGGATTCACTGTGATGGGAGAGCCTGCCCCGTCTGCAAATACACTGAAAATGGAAGCTGTACAGGAAAAGCCGCTGAAAATGTTTAACAAAGACCAACTGAAAAAAAATATTTTTTAGCCCAAAACAAGTAAAATGAAATGCAATAATAAAATGGAATTTCTACATGTCTACATGCTCATATCACAAAATCAGCAAAACTCAACAGACCAAAAATCTGTGATCCAGATGCTGGTAATCCTTTGAGTCACATGTCATGTTCTACTCATCCTCACCGCCGTTTAGTAGAAAGAAAAACCTTGATGTGACAGTGGGAGAGCACATATCCTTTCTGATTTGTGGGAGGGTGGTAACATAAATAAAATCTATATATCACCAGCACCACCCCGGGGTCACTGGAGGCTGTACAGGGGGAGGGAACACCAGATCTTTCACTTGTACTGCCCTCCTCCCCCCATTCAACCCCCTCTGAAATTATGTTCACATCGGTGTTCAGATGTGAACAGAGACATATGCACAGAATCAGGAAGAAAATATGTTAACCTGCTCCCCTACTTCAAGTGCTCTGCCCGAATATTGGATCTACACCCTTAGCTTCTGGGCTTTAATATGATATCAAGGTCTATGTCCTGTTGAGGCAACTGTTTAAAGTCATGCCATATTGCGTACATCCTTAGCAGTTGGGGCGGATTGGCCATAGACCTTACAGGGAAATTTCCTGGTGGGCCGATGCCCAGGTGGCTGCCTGGGCCCTCCTCACAGCCGGCCAGTGGAAGTTTTTGGGGATGTATTTTGTGATGGACTGTGTTATTTGGCTCTGTTTGGGTGGTATAATGTGCCACAATAGTAGTATTGCTGGTCCTCCCTTCCATCAATTTGGACCCAACTACAAACGGGGCCTCTTTTAGTATTTTTTCCAGGGCCACTTTTAAGTTCCCGGTCCGCACCTGGTAGCCATGAAAGGGTTAAAGGTTAAATATGGGAGTAAGGTCATTACTGATGAGTACTGAATGGGTGAGAAGAACTACTCACTGATCAAAAGGAGTATTATGGACCTGCAGGACTTTGATATTAATGGCCTATCCTAAGGATAGGTTATCAATGATAGATTAGTGGGGGTCAAACTCCTGGCACCCCATTGATCGGCTGATTGAAGGGACCTTACATTGCTCTGTGATGTGGCTGTGCCTGATACAAGAGAATGAGACTTAGCTTAGAATATCAGACACAGCCATGTACAGAGCCATTCAATCCGCTGTTCGTGGGGGTCCCAGGAGGCGGACCTCCACCAATCTTATGGTTTGTCCTAAGGAAAACTGAAGACAATAAGCGTTTTCAGCTTGTAAGCCTGTGGAAAAACCCTCCACGTATTCTGTAGCAGAAAGCCCTCTGGCTGAATGGAGTTAAACTGTGTTCAGCGATGTCCGCGCAGACACTGCTCCAGGATTGGTAATGTCATTTCTTGCTGCGGTTGCAGAAGATAAACCATGGCAGCACTGCCACTGAAAATTCTTTGCCAACACTCTACGTTTGAACTAGTCCTAAAATATATGAAGCAAAAATCCAATATTCTGGGCCCTTGGCTGACGAGGTATAGGCCTGGGTGTAACATGGAAGCAAACTCTGCCGCCTCCCGAAGTTTGACTGCTGAAAAGTGCCGTTTTAAGCTGGAGCTGCTCTTTAAATGCCCAGCGAGTTGCCCCATTTCCTATCACATTCTCATGAATAAAGCCAATTGCACAGACAAATCAATACATTTTGGGAGGAGATTTATCAAAACTGGTGCAAAGGGAAACTGGCTTAGTTGCTCATAGCAACCAATTAGATTGATCCTTTCATTTTCCAAATGAGCTCTGAAAAATGAAAGGTAGAACCTGATTGGTTACTATGGACGACTAAGCCAGTTCTACTTTACAGCAGTTTTAAATCTCCCCCATTGGTTTTTTTAACAATGCTCAGGTGCAGAGTATTACCTGTGCTCCCTTCATGATCTTCTTGGCCTTGGAACTGAGATAGTAGTCTCCCCAGAGGGTCTTTAGCAGCACAGCGGACTTAATACCAACTTTCTGACTGTACAGCCGGGCAAAGTGATCAATTCTATGGATGGATATAAAAAAGCCTTGTTTTTTTTATACTGTAGCTGACATGTAAACTTTAGCTTTAAAATAGCGTGTTGCAAGCCTTCACCCTATACGTGGTATATATGGTGGTCCGATAGCTCAGATTATGTACAAAAATAATGAACACTACAACCCGGTGCAAGGGTCAGCAACCTCCAGCTGTTACAAAACTACAACTCCCAGCATGCTCCATTCACTTACATGACATTTCTGAGAACAGCCGAGATAGTGTGCATGCTGGGAGTTGTAGCTTCACAACAGCTGCCGGTTGCTGATCCCTGATCTGGTAGGTAAGGGTTTTAGTTTAATGGGTTTGGCCTTTTCATTTCATTGTCAGTAACTGAACAGGGTGTTCTGCTGGGAGTCCTGGCGATTAGTTGTAAACGGTGATGGAGCCCATGAACAAATGTCTACGTACACTGTAGCGGTGTCACCACAGGAGAAATGAAGCATTACGCAGTTTCCAGGTAAATCAATGGGCTTTTTGTGTAATTCACTGACATGCTGTCTCCTCCAGAGTACGAGCTCTTTGTAGATGCTGCTGGCTGATAGATGAGGGTCCTGACAGTGAGCCCCCTCTATTAACTCAATATTCCCTAGCATGGAATCTGACAAGTTTTTCTAAATCAGACAAATCCTTAAAGAGGTTATCTCACTTCAGAAAATGGCATTATGTAGAAAAAGTTAATACAAGGCACTTACTAATGTATTGTGATTGTCCATATTGCCTCCTTTGCTGGCTGGATTCATTTTCCCATCACATTATACACTGCTCGTTTTCAGGGATTACGGCCACTGCTGCAGCACAGATACGGGGTGACTGGGATGGGAGCTGCTCCTCATGGATGCCTATGCACACTCCCATGGTCTTGGTCACAAGGGAGGATAGAGCTTTTTCCTACAGTGTGCAAGCACGGCCACCACTGCTGGATTGCATGGTGGTTGTAATCACTGGGTACGACCAGTGTACAATGTGATGGAAAAATGAATCCAGCCAGCAAAGGAAGCAATATGGATAATAACAATACATTAGTAAGTGCCTTGTATTAACTTTCTGTACATGATAAATACTATTTCCTGAAGTGAGACAACCCCATTAAGATAATCTGCAGCCTGCTGAAATACATTCTGAATCAGAGTCAGACTCTGCTTTTCCATTAACTGCTTTAGCACCGCAAACAATACAATATCACCTTATAAACCCATTAATAGTAATGGGGGTAAAATACATGGATCATAACAGAACAGTCATTGATCCTGTAAAAAATCCAAGCCAAGACACCTGTGTGAACAGAGCCCATTCATGGATTTGTAGGCGTTGGCGATCACTCATATACTGCACAGTAAGGTTCCAGGTAATACTTTACCAGATCTTATCACTCTAAAATAGAGGGAAATGTGATATCAGTATCTTACTATTACTATTTACTGTCCCCCAGAATAAATGAAAACTGCAATTACAACTGTGAATTACTGATTTTACATCATTAAAGTCCAAGCAATCACCACTTAAAATTCTGCTCTTTATGATACAACACAAGCTACTATATCTCTCGTTGTCAAAAGACCCAAAAAAACCAAACTCACTCCAAATAATAAAGTCCCCAAGTCAACAGTGTAAAAATGCAGCCGTTTACATTAGCTAGAATACTACCACTTTCAATCTAAATAGAAAAATGATGTGATGGCAGGAAAACACCTGCTTTAATATAGGAATACACACATCATTTATAACTCCATACACATATATAAAAAATGAGCAGTGTAAAATCACCTAAAATGAACCTATGGCAGAGGTTGGTGCAGAGCCACAGTGCCATCTAGTGTTCGAAACTGAATATTACCAGAGAAACTGACCAATGCAAATAGACAATCCGATAATCATTACTGTTGCTATTATTAACACACCAACAAGAAATATGGACAGACAGCCTTGGGGTGTGACACCTACTTGGCTGTCTCCTTAAAGGGGTTGTCTCACTTCAGACAATGGCTTTCATCATGTACAGAAAGTTAATACAAGGCAGTTACTAATGTATTGTGATTATTAGCGATGAGCGCACGTGCTCGAAACGAACACTGTACCGCTCGGCTCCTGAGGAGGACGGAAACGGCTGCCTGCACCCATGCGAGCGCAGGGGAGCCGAGCGGTACAGTGCTCGTTTCGAGCACGTTTGCTCATCTCTAGTGATTATCCATATTGCCTCCTTTGATGGCTTGATTCATTTTTCCATCATATTATACACTGCTCATATCCAGGGGTTACGACCTCCCTGTAATCTAGTAGTGGTGGCTTTTTTGCACACTACAGGAAAAGGCACTGACCTCTCTGATGGCCGGGACCGTGGGAGTGCACATAGGGGGTCTCTTTCCTATAGTGTGCAAGCATGTCCCCCACTGCTGGACTGCAGGGTGGCCGTAATCCCTGAGAACGAGCAGTGTATAATGTGATGGAAAAATAAATCCAGCCAACAAAGGAGGCAATATGGACAATCACAATACATTAGTAAGTGCCTTGTATTACTGTAAAAATAGGATTTTTTGTGCTTACCTGTAAAATCCTTTTCTCGCTAAGTTCATTGGGGGACACAGGAGACCATGGGTATAGCTGCTGCCACTAGGAGGCGACACTAAGCAACAAAAGTGTTAGCTCCTCCTCTCAGCTATATCCCTCCTGCAGGCACTGAGCTAGTCAGTTTGTACAAAAGCAGTAGGAGCAGTAAGGAGAAGCCAACAGAAACCAACTGTGAGAAGAGAGCTGGAGATGGGTCAGAACCAGGATAGGTGGGACCCACCAAAAAGAGCCAGCAATGTACTTACTGGGTGGGAGCTGTGTCCCCCAATGAACTTAGCGAGAAAAGGATTTTACAGGTAAGCACAAAAAATCCTATTTTCTCGCTCGTATCATTGGGGGACACAGGAGACCATGGGATGTCCCAAAGCAGTACCATGGGGAGGGAACAAAAGACAAGAACAAATTCAAGGCAGGCCATGGGATCCCACACAGAAATGTGAGGAAGCGTGCACAGAATACCGGAAAAGGCCAAGAAGAGTATGAATCAGGAAGGCCAGCCAGAGAGGTATAACACATGGCGTGCTAGGCTGGGTAAAGAAAGAAACAACGAAACCCAGCTAAATGAAGTCTAAAGGCTCAAGAAGCGTCAGAAGATATGGATAGCGGCACATAATATCCACAAGAAGTATAAGCATGTCTGACGACTGAGAATGATGTGCGGAAGGAAGTTCCGGATGGTGAGGAGCACAGGATTGCCGTGGCGCCCGGACTGGAACTTAGGATGTCTTGCATGATAATAGAAAGGGGCCTGTGGGACCTGCTCAAACAGGTACCGGCGCGCAGCCGTCCAGACCGCTCAGCCCTCCGCGAGGCTTGCAATAATCCAACACGAGAAGAGACTAAACAAAATGAGGGATGGTCAAGGAGGACCAAAAGTAACCACCAGAACCAGTTAGAGGTATATAATGACGAACCCTAGGGAAATAGGGAGTAGTCTGAGAGAAAAAAAACCGTGTCCTTGAGGAAACAAAAGCATCTCGTCCGCGCAGCAGAGAGCAATGCGGCAGAAGAGTGCAGCCAAGCAACTTCCGCCACTAGACAAAGGGAATACTGTGAGTGATGCTGGATGCAGGACCATAACATGGTCGGCATTAGGCAGCCTCCGAATACGGAGCAACCGCACTGTTAAAAAGAACGCAGGCTACCATACGTGAGAGAGAGGGCACCAACCCTGGTAGGAATACCCTCACGGAAACAGATCCAAGAGATAAGGATCACCGCATACATCTCTGCTAAAAGGAAATGCTCCCTAAGGAGCCGATACTGTGGAAGACAGAGGCCCCTGGAACCGCAGAAGGTTGTCCTGAGACCTTTAAGAAAGAAGGTGGCTTGATATTCCACAAACTGCCTGGATAAGGCGGACCCAACTGTAGTTGAAGGTCAAATATATAGGAGGTGTGTAGTGTCAAAGACCATCTACTGTCACAGTGTAGCGACTCTGCCCGAAAGAGACAATGCAGTTACCAGCGGAATGGACAGATTGGTCCGAGAAATGATAAATACTTCCCCAGGAGAACCTGGGATGACTATGTCCGATGCTGCAAAAACACCAGAGAAAAACTGGACATATAAGGACAAAGTATGGCAAATGCTCCGGAACAATAACAATCCGACTTAGGAATCTGGCTACTGGTCAGATAGACAGAATCTGCGTCTGGGGGGAGCGCAATTACTTGTCTTGCAGAGGGACATAACACTGAAAGGGAGTTGCGTTCCAAACGAAACAACTAGTAGCTGTGACAATATGTGCCAGCACCATGGCACCGGCTGGTGTGAGGGGGAAGGCAGTTGATGCACTGTATGTGCCCTGAATAGGTGTGTCACCTACACAGGGACATGTCAATCTTTAACACATCTCAAAAGAGGCAGTGTTGATGGTGTAATAGCATCAACAGTTAGTGCCCTGTCTAGCTTGAAATGGACACCATGTGGAAGACTAGTGCCATATAACCGAAAAGGTTATGCCAATCAGGGAGAACCCTGCAAGTGAGCACCAGGAGTGAATGGCTCATGAACTATCGCATGTATCTTAACGCGAATACTCGGTCTGAAAATGGAAGTACCGCAGATGACCATGTCATCAGGAAAGAGTGAGCGAATCCACAAAACCCGAAGCGACAGCCTAAACACCCCACCATTGGGGCAACGGCATGCATTGATAGCGTAAAATGAGCCGGAGACCCACCTGAGAGGGAATGAAGACACAATAACCACACCTAGGACCAGTGTGAGGGTTCCACCCATAGAATGAGGGAAGCGGCAGAGGCTACAGTATACAGAGTCAGTGCCGAAACATGGAATGGGACAAGGGCAATGTGGTAGAACCACAGAACCGCAACCAGTGCGAATGCACGGAACAAGGAGGAAGCAACAGGGGTGCCACCATGGCCCGCGGGGTGAACCAAAACCCTGATCCTGAGAAGGACAACACGGCGTGGTAGACAAAGCACTTAGAGCTAAGGGAACTCTCCACCTGAGAATGAGGTCAGACTGGGGTATCCACATGAACCCGTGCTGGTGCAATACTCCACCTGAGGAGGAGGGCATCCCGCAAAAGTCCTAGTGTACAGCGTTAACACCATACTCCACCTGGTGAGGAGACTGTACAGAAAGAGCTAAGGTATCTAGTATCAACACAAATACTCCACCCGAGGGGGAGACTGATCAATAGACGCCATAGTATGGAGTGCTTGGAAAGCAGACCATACCGATAGTAAACGCCTAAACAAGGTTAGTGCAATACATAAGAAGGCTCCACCGTAGGAGCTACTAGGGCAAATACTGCACCCTAGTGGGAGATCTAAATCGAGGCTAGCGCATGCTAGAGCAAAAACTCCACCTGAAAAGGTTACACCGTATGAGCCACAAGACAGAGCTAGGGTAGATACGCCCCCTGGAAGGCGGATGCACCGTAGTAGCTACAATGTCTAGTTCTAGCGTAAATACTCCACCAGCGGGGGAGGACATACAGTAGTAGCAATGGTATGGAGAGCTAGCCGACACGCCCCCAAGAAGGAGGAGAGCTAGAAGTGGATACCTTATACACTGGCATTGTAATGCTCAAATGGCTTGGTAGGAACTACCAAATTTCCCTCTGAGATAGATACGCCACCTATTAAGGTGTCCAGTAACAGGATCAGTCATGTAGTAGAGTTCCTCTGGGACTTGAAGCGGTATGGTGGGGTTACACCCTGGATGACAGAATAGTCATGTTAGTGCTCACAACCCACAACCACAAAGAAGGAGTAATGCAGATTAGCTGCAGTATCCCATGGTCGCGGCCATATTCCGCTTGTGGTGGGGGACCAGGTAATAGTCGGTACCGTCTGTCGGTCTACTTCACCCGTGGAGGGGACAAACAAGATAGTAAATACTGTCTCTAGTGCCGTGGCGTACTAGACATAGTATGCAATTTTGGGACAATATATTCGCCCGCAGATGTGATTGCTGTACCTGTAGGAGTGGGAACGCGGGATATACTTCCTAAAGATAGAGAAGTTACACCGCCTAAGGGAGGGGGTAATGCAACCAGCTGGTTATATCCGGTGGTTATGCAATTATGCTGCCTATGAAGGGAGATAATGTGACAGGTTGTACCGTCAATAGCTGAGCAATTACGCCACCCAAGGCGGGAGGGGGTAATGCAACAGACTAGACAGCATCTCGAGGTCGTGCAATCACCGACAGGCAAACCTTATCCAATGGCAATAGCAACTACACCGCCTAGGAGGGGCGAAATGTGACAGGCACTATATTATCCAGTGGTCGAGCAATTACTCCGCCTAAGAAGGGGGGTAATGCGACAGGCAGTACAGTATCCAGTGGTCGAGCAGTTACGCCGCCTAAGAAGGGGGGTAATGCGACAGGCAGTACAGTATCCAGTGGTCGAGCAGTTACGCCGCCTAAGAAGGGGGGTAATGCGACAGGCAGTACAGTATCCAGTGGTCGAGCAGTTACGCCGCCTAAGAAGGGGGGTAATGCGACAGGCAGTACAGTATCCAGTGGTCGAGCAGTTACGCCGCCTAAGAAGGGGGGTAATGCGACAGGCAGTACAGTATCCAGTGGTCGAGCAGTTACGCCGCCTAAGAAGGGGGGTAATGCGACAGGCAGTACAGTATCCAGTGGTCGAGCAGTTACGCCGGTCGTGTATTCACAATGCTACAGAGTGTGCTCAGCTTCTACTACATTCCTGCAGT
Source organism: Rhinella marina (assembly GCA_900303285.1). Taxonomy (NCBI): domain Eukaryota; kingdom Metazoa; phylum Chordata; class Amphibia; order Anura; family Bufonidae; genus Rhinella; species Rhinella marina. The sequence goes on from ONZH01015198.1 coordinate 389,486, forward strand.
GCCTCTACCCACTGAGCCACTACAGTGGCCTCTACAGTGGTAAATACTCCCCACAAGGAGTAAGGAACACGACAGGATGTACGGTGTACGCGGGTAGTACCATTAGTCCATCTATGGATGGAAGGACAAACGACAGGATGCACACATATAATGGCAATGCCCTCACTCATGGGAGGAGAGGGATATACAGAAACAGTAGATGCACCACCTTAGAGGTGGTCAATCGTGCATTTGGTCGTGTATATGACACTAAAAACCTCTATGCCTCAATTGAGACAACGAAGGGGTTAAATTCAAAACTAGCCAGCCACCTAATAGGGAGCCAGCCTTAGTAAGGTGGCCAGGAAGAGTTCTCTCCTTTCTCTTTCCTTTTTTTTTTTTTTTTCTTCATATATCGAGGCCTGTGGGGTGGAGCTCAGAGAGGCTCCCGGAAAGGAGACAACCTGGCGCGAAAATTACGTGCCCGAGGAGCAGACCCCGCCCATCAACCTCGCTGGATGGGAGTTGTGGCCTACTAGGCCGCAAAGCCGGGGGCTCGCGTAGAAGCGAGCCGGCCGGAAGAGCTTCCGGTCGGAAGAACGGCCGTGAAATGGAACCTCAGGCCAAGAAAATCAGGGACGGGCGTTCTCGGCGCCCGGTGGCCAGATGCAGCGGTCGTGCCGGAGGAAGTAACCGCTGGCCAAAAAGTTTGCCCCAGAGGTATGACAACCCGGAGGGATGGCCACGGTCAGAAGTCATCACCGCCGCGGAACCGGGAATGTAAAGAGAGGGCCCGGGCCGTGGAGACAGTGCTTGGCCGGGGAATGGAGCCCGTGAGAGGGAGGGATTAGGGAAGGTGGAGGGACAGGGTTATACTCACCTGCAGAGTACTCACCTCATCTTCCTCCTCTTCTGTTCACCTCCACCCTTGTCACAGAACCAGCAGGGTCACCTCTTCAGCTACTAGCACCGAAGTGGTAGTGAGGCTGGGCTGGAGGGGAGGACTGCAGAAGTGTAGGTGACCCCATGGCTGGCGGGATGCAGGAGAGCTGGGCTGCCCTGGTCCACATTGCATTCTTGGGGGGGGGGGGGGTCGGGCGGTGAGGGAAACCGACACCGGCCTTCCTCCCCGGGTAAACAGAGAAGCCAGGCATCTCTGTTTCCCGTACCTAAAGGAAAAAGATGTAAAAATAAGAAAAGAAGACACCCTGCAAAGCAGGGAGGTCTGCCTCCTACAGACACTAAGCTAAAAACTGACTAGCTCAGTGCCTGCAGGAGGGATATAGCTGAGAGGAGGAGCTAACACTTTTGTTGCTTAGTGTCGCCTCCTAGTGGCAGCAGCTATACCCATGGTCTCCTGTGTCCTCCAATGATACGAGCGAGAAATCGGCATTCTGAGATTTATTTATTTTTTTATACTGAGGACCTATCCTCTAGACAGGTCATCAATATCTGATCCGTGGGAGTCCCAGGTGTCGGATCAGCTGTTTTGATAAGGCAGTGGCGCTCCTTCTAGAACAGCTGATCGGCAGGGGTCCCGGGTGTCGGACCCCCACGGATCAGATACTGATGATAAATTCTCGGAAAACCCCTTTAACTTTGTCTACATGATAAATGCCATTTGCTGAAGTGAGACAACCTCTTTAACTTCCACAGAAGTGAATGGAGAGCGCCAAGAGTATGGAAAGGAGGCCAGCATCTAACTCATTATGTTTAACGGGGGTCAGGATACCTGGAGAAAGGTGCAGGTGGATGGGACTCAATTGAACATACGTTTTAGGCATATCCTGTGAATATGCTATAACTATCTAAGGTGGGAGTATTCCTTTAATTACTATATTTCTAGGGAAAGTGTTTGTGTGTCCCCATATTCCCTGGAATAACTTTGTATTGCTTCTCTCCTATAGCTAATGGGGAGATGGGGAATCCTGGGCAGCTGTCTACAGAAAACACTCCCTTTAATGTTAAAATGAAAAAAAAAATTATGTAAAAAAAAGTTTTTTAAAAAAACTGCTTACGTAAAGCCCCAGCCATCTATGGCACTAGCGAACACCACATTGCCCTGATCGGGGGAGAAATACAGATTTGAATCATCTGTCTCATCCAAGAACGCACTCCAGTCATAGACCTGCTCTCCATCCATGGTCTCTGCTGTGGTGTCTTTTTCAGCTCTCTCTTCCAGGACCTTGGAGAAGAAGAGAGTCCCAGTCACTGCATTCACCTGAAAGAAGGTATCAGATGGTCAAGGAGAGATGTACGAGAACCAACTAACAAACCGCAGTCTTCTATTTCACAGTGGTATACAGCGGCTACCTGCTCCAGTATTTTCTGCAGATGTGCATACGCCTCTTGTGAGGAAAGCTTCAGCTCCACTATTAAGCGATCAATCTTATTGATCACTAGAACCGGTCGTATGTTCTCCAGCCAGGCCTGACGTAACACGGCTTGTGTCTGCAGAAAGGAGCAGTGAAAAATAAACCAAAGTCTAACATATTCAGGACAAACATGAACATGCAAGCTTGCTGAGAGACCGCAAAATGTCGTCTATTGGGCTTTCCTATAAGGCATACCAGTCCCATGGAAATCTGTAGTGTCAGTGGGGGCCTACGGAAATATTCAGAATATGCGTCCGCGAGTTTTCACACACATTAAAAGAGCAATCTGAACAAGGTCTATGGCAATTTACATGCTGACAGTACTTGTAAGCCAAAACGGGGAATCAAACCTGCAGAAAAAAGTATATTGGAAAGATGTGTTTTGGACGCACTCCTGGTTTTGCCTTACAAATAATAACCGGGATAAAGTCATCTAATTAAATATACTGTGTACAATAAACCACAAGATGGGGGGACCGGAACGATGAATACATTTTACAGCCACTGTACACACTGTGGTGATGTGTGTAGTAATGTGAGGTGTGGGGTGTGTATCTCGCCTGGTTTGTCAGTTTAGCCAGTTGAGAACTGAAATCCAGAAGTGGTATAGCTTCAGCAAGTATAGTTGCTGGAGCTGGTTTTTGTTTAATGCTGCATGGGCTGGATTTCTTTGGCTGGGAGACAGGTTGGAAGTGGGAGTCTTCCAGTCCACACACCCTAATCCGTCACAGGTTTTCCCTGGCCCCAGGTGAGGCCAGCTGGATTAATCAGGCTGGGATAAGTTAACCTGCACTGTGTGTTAGAGAGAGAGAGGACCCCAGGGAACAGACCTGGAGAGGGCCCATGTGGTCCCAGCCAGAAGGGCTGGGGGCCACAAGGCTGAGGAAGCCTGAGAGGTTAGAGCCTGCGGAGGCTCTGTGTGGCCTCAGCCATGAGGGCTGAGGGGCCACAAGGCTCAGTGTAGCCTGGAAGTTTGGGGGGCCCAGTGACCCTAGGAGAAGAGGGTCACACGGTCAGAGTCGGGAGGACTGTTGGACCATATCCCCCCAAAGGTACGGTTGGAGTCACAGCCAGGAGGATGCTGGACTGAACGGCTGAGGAAGCCGCACTTAAAAGCTGTGTGTGAACAGCGTATGTATTTAGGTGAGTTAGCTGAACTATGTTTAGTCAGAGCCTAGCCGGGCAGGTGTTGTTTTTACGATTTGTTTTGGTGTGCTGGTGCCAATAAAACTGAGTTGGACCTGAAAATCCCCGTGTTGTGAAGATATTGTGCGATGTCAACCCCCTGAGAGGATACGATCCTTTACAACACACATCATAAATCTCATTTATATGTATCTCTGCTATTGTCAGTCTCACTACACGCATTTCCGACGATCCATGTCCGCAGAGGGTAAGTACTTACCTGAGGACAAACACCTTCTACAGCATCGACCACAATAATGGCTCCATCACAGAGACGGACGGCTGTTGAGACCTCAGAGGAGAAATCAACATGCCCTGGAGAGTCTATCAGGTTGACTAGATACTCTTCATTGCCTGAAAATATATGATCAGTATTCAAATTAAGCACATGAAAAACAAGTAACAGTTTGAAGGGTGGAGAAAGACTTGTGTCCATCCAGTTTAGGCCATTATCATGCAAAGTTGATCCAGAAGAAAGCAAAAACCTTCATAAGGTAGAAGTCAATTTTCGTCATCGTGGGGGAAAATTCCTTCCTGACCGAAGACCTATCTCCGGTAATCTAGTTACAATAAGTATAAGCCTACGTGAGGCGGACATTCCGCTGTGGATTTGATGCAGATATTCTCCTGTGCACTGCAAAGGGTAAAATTTGTAGTGAATATCCGCAGCATAAATTGACATTTAAAATCCACACTGCAGGTCAATTCAAACTGCACTATTTTTTTGCAGCGTGTGGATGAAATTGTTTTATCTCTCATCCAAATGCTGGTACTGTAAAACACAGTAGGGTTGGCATATGCACATGTAGCGTTGATGTACATATGGACATGCACTTACTTGTAATATTATTACCCTCCAGAAATACATCCAGGCCCCTCTTGAACTCTTTTAGTGAATTCACCATCACCACCTCCTCAGGCAGAGAGTTCCATAGTCTTACTGCTCTTACAGTAAATAATCCTCTTCTATGTTTGTGTAGGAACCTTGTTTCTTCTAGATGAAGACACAGTCACGAGCAGGGGCGTACATAGAAATCACTGGGCCCCATAGCAAGAATCTAAATTGGGTCCCCATTCCCCTTTTATAGCACATCCCAATACCCATTCCAGGCCTCTCCCTTTGCTCCATGAACTATGCTTGCTGCTGCGTTTTATAATGTATGCCATCAGGGCCGGATTGGAATTACAAAACAGCCCTGGCACACAAAAGAGGTATAATAGATGCAGTGTGTACAGATATATAGTATATACAGCAGTGTACTGTTATCTGAGGTACGAGGTAGAATAGATACAGTGTGTAGAGATATCAGTACACTGCTGTATATACTGTAGACGTGAGGTACGAGGTATAATAGATGCAGTGTGTACAGATATATAGTATATACAGCAGTGTACTGTTATCTGAGGTACGAGGTAGAATAGATACAGTGTGTAGAGATATCAGTACACTGCTGTATATACTGTAGACGTGAGGTACGAGGTATAATAGATGCAGTGTGTACAGATATATTGTATATACAGCAGTGTACTGATATGTGAGGTACAAGGTATAATATATGCAGTGTGTACAGATATATCATATATACAGCAGTGTACTGATATGTGAGGTATAAGGTATAATAGATATAGTGTGTACAGATATATAGTATATACAACAATGTACTGGTATGTGAGGTACGAGGTAGAATAGATACAGTGTGTAGAGATATCAGTACACTGCTGTATATACTGTAGATGTGAGGTACGAGGTATAATAGATGCAGTGTGTACAGATATACAGTACAGACCAAAAGTTTGGACACACCTTCTCATTCAAAGAGTTTTCTGTATTTTCATGACTATGAAAATTGTAGATTCACACTGAAGGCATCAAAACTATGAATTAACACATGTGGAATTATATACTTAACAAAAAGTGTGAAACAACTGAAAATATGTCTTATATTCTAGTTTCTTCAAAGTAGCCACCTTTTGCTTTGATTACTGCTTTGCACACTCTTGGCATTCTCTTGATGAGCTTCAAGAGGTAGTCACCTGAAATGGTTTTCACTTCACAGGTGTGCCCTGTCAGGTTTAATAAGTGGGATTTCTTGCCTTATAAATGGGGTTGGGACCATGAGTTGTGTTGGGCAGAAGTCCGGTGGTTACACAGCTGATAGTCCTACTGAATAGACTGTTAGAATTTGTATTATGGCAAGAAAAAAGCAGCTAAGTAAAGAAAAACGAGTGGCCATCATTACTTTAAGAAATTAAGGTCAGTCAGTCCGAAAAATTGGGAAAACTTTGAAAGTGTCCCCAAAAACCATCAAGCGCTACAAAGAAACTGGCTCACATGAGGACCGTCCCAGGAAAGGAAGACCAAGAGTCACCTCTGCTGCAGAGGATAAGTTCATCCGAGTCACCAGCCTCAGAAATCGCAGGTTAACAGCAGCTCAGATTAGAGACCAGGTCAATGCCACACAGAGTTCTAGCAGCAGACACATCTCTACAACAACTGTTAAGAGGAGACTGTGTGCAGCAGGCCTTCATGGTAAAATAGCTGCTAGGAAACCACTGCTAAGGACAGGCAACAAGCAGAAGAGACTTGGGCTAGGTTGGGCTAAAGAACACAAGGAATGGACATTAGACCAGTGGAAATCTGTGCTTTGATCTGTGAAAACTTCCATTTTGTTAAAACATTGTAGTAATGGGGGAGCTTTGAATTATCATTTTAGCGGTAGTGTACCTGGGTCCATCAAAAAACTGATGAGGTTTCCTATAGCAGACAATCGGGGAGTATGCTTCTAGCTTTCAGCAACATTTAAAAGCAAAAAACCATTGGCATTGGTTTCTCTAGAGCTTCGATTCTGAAGACGTATCCTTGGGATAGGTCGTCAATATCAGATCAGTGGAGGGTTCCTCTCCTGGATCCATCGATAAGCTGAATGAAGGGGCCACAGTACTTCAGTGAGCACAGCATCCCTTTCACTGTATACCAGGCACAGCTCCATACAAGTGAAAGTGAGTGAGCTGCAATACCATGCATGGCCACTACTAAATACACGGCACTGTGCCAGGTAAACAATGCCGTGAACGCCGCACTCACTGTAGCGCCGCTGTCCCTTCAATCAGCTGATCAGTGGGGATGCTGGGAGTCAGACCTGCCCTAAGCTCTGGAAAACTCCTTTAGTACAGCACCATCCTTCACTCCCTGGGATTGTAGAAGGCGGCTTGCACACCTTGAGATCTGCCATATCTTATGTACACTTTGCGTACTTTTGTCATGCGGAAATTGACCTTGAATTGTTTCTGCATATTTTTAGTGTGTTGCAAAGGGTGAGACTGGTGCAAACCCGCATTAAAATCCACAAGTAACATATGGATTTTGGTGTGGAAACACCTGCAAAATCTGCGTGGAAATTCTGCTTGGAAACCTGCGCCTGTGTGCAAGTAGCCTAAAGGGAAGAATACAAAGCAAGGTGCCAGTAGAGAGAAATGTACAATCTATACAGGAAAGAAACCGGTACCATCTTTATACTGCAGGGATATGGCGCTGGATTTCATGGTGATTCCTCGGATTTGCTCATCTTCTCGACTGTCCAAGTATCGTAACTGCAATGATATTCAGAAGTTACAATGGGCACAGTAAATAAGGCTTTCTTCTTAAAAAAAACTACAGGAGGAGAAAAGATACCTTTCCTGCTAATCTACTTGAGATTATCCCATTGCTGGAGATCAGACAGTCCGCTAAAGTAGTTTTCCCTAAAGAATAAAAAAGAGACAATAATAAAATAAACTTATTACATGTACTAGGAAAATAGCGCTAAAGAGGTTGTCTGGTCTAGGCATTCCTTGTTCACTTGTGGAGTTTCCTGACTTCTCAATGTTACTTCATAGACCCTTACAGGGTTAACAAACAGGGACTGGTTAAAGCAGACTGGATGTTTCCAGCTCCATCCACTGTACAGTTTCCAGAGTTGAGCTGTAGTATGCCAGAGCTAATAACTACAGAGAGGATGGTGCCTTCTGCTTCTAGCTCCATCCACTGTACAGTTTCCAGAATTAAACTGTAGTATGCCAGAGCTAATAACTACTGAGAGGATGGTGCCTTCTGCTTCTAGCTCCATCCACTGTACAGTTTCCAGTGTTGAGCTGTAGTATGCCAGAGCTAATAACTACAGAGAGGATGGTGCCTTCTGCTTCTAGTTCCATCCACTGTACAGTTTCCAGAATTAAGCTGTAGTATGCCAGAGCTAATAACTACAGAGAGGGTGGTGCCTTCTGCTTCTAGCTCCATCCACTGTACAGTTTCCAGTGTTGAGCTGTAGTATGCCAGAGCTAATAACTACAGAGAGGATGGTGCCTTCTGCTTCCAGCTCCATCCACTGTACAGTTTCCAGAGTTGAGCTGTAGTATGCCAGAGCTAATAACTACAGAGAGGATGGTGCCTTCTGCTTCCAGCTCCATCCACTGTACAGTTTCCAGAGTTGAGCTGTAGTATGCCAGAGCTAATAACTACTGAGATGATGGTGCCTTCTGCTTCCAGCTCCATCCACTGTACAGTTTCCAGAGTTGAGCTGTAGTATGCCAGAGCTAATAACTACTGAGAGGATGGTGCCTTCTGCTTCCAGCTCCATCCACTGTACAGTTTCCAGAGTTGAGCTGTAGTATGCCAGGGCTAATAACTACTGAGAGGATGGTGCCTTCTGCTTCCAGGTCCATCCACTGTACAGTTTCCAGAATTAAGCTGTAGTATGCCAGAGCTAATAACTACAGAGAGGATGGTGCCTTCTGCTTCCAGCTCCATCCACTGTACAGTTTCCAGAGTTGAGCTGTAGTATGCCAGAGCTAATAACTACAGAGAGGATGGTGCCTTCTGCTTCCAGCTCCATCCACTGTACAGTTTCCAGAGTTGAGCTGTAGTATGCCAGAGCTAATAACTACAGAGAGGATGGTGCCTTCTGCTTCCAGCTCCATCCACTGTATAGTTTCCAGAGTTGAGCTGTAGTATGCCAGAGCTAATAACTACTGAGAGGATGGTGCCTTCTGCTTCCAGCTCCATCCACTGTACAGTTTCTGATATCTGCCAGAAGCAGCTGATCGGCAGGGGATCCAGGTGCTGGACCCCACCGATCTGATATTGATGACCTATGTTGTAGCAAATGATGGCACACTGCAAGGATATGCTGTCACTGGATGATCAGTCCAACTGCTGGGACCCTCTCTGACCATGAGATCTGGACAGGGCGAGCACCGTGTGTAGTTCTGAAAGCCTGATTCAAGATAATAGGGTTGAGATTGCACAGAGGGTGGATGGTTGCAGTACTATAAGGCCAGATTCACATGAGAGTGTACAAGCTCAGTATGATAGTCACATATCTGGGACCAAATTCTTCTGACCTGAACCCATATCACAGCGCATCTCCTGTACTGTACTAATGGTATTATGTGAGTACAATATGGCAGACCTGCAGTCAGAGATGAACTCACAGCAACATAAGTCATAATGCTGCAGTGAGAGGGGCAGTATTCAGTCCATCACACAGAGCACGTTTCCCAGACTGAACTCTCACGTGGCCTAAATGGTAAAGTTAGAAGGGGCTTCAGTGGTTTACACAGCAGGACCCCTTCATTCTAACAATCGGTGGTGTCTCAGCAAGTGACAGCATACACTACTAATATACCGTCAGGTGCTATGGCAGGAGGGTATTTCTCTAATGGGCTGGATTCACACATCCATGTATCCACGCTGTGAGTTCAGGTCAGTTACACCCGAGGTCAGGCTGTAACACATCTGAGGCTACATTCACACAACCATATTTTCGCTCCGCGTCCAATACACATTTTTTTGCAGATCACTAAGACTTAGGGCTCATGCACACAAACATATTTTTTGTCCATGTCAGTTTTTTTTTTTTTGTGGCCCGTATGCAAAACCATTAATTTCAATAGGACTGCAAAAAAAAAACTAAATTATTTTGTGTGAATTCCGTATCCGTAGGTCTGCAAGTCCGTTCCGCCAAAAAATAGAACATGTCCTATTCTAACAGGCATTGTTACAATGGATCTGCAAAAATAAAAACCACACAAATAAATAAAAAACAGATCTAACACGGACTTCAGATCGGATCCATGTTTGCGAATCGCAAAATACATACGTGTCGTGTGCATGAGCCCTAACTCATCTGCACCGTCCACATCCGTGACGCAAATAACAGAACATGTCCTATCGTCATCCGTTTTTGCGGACAAGAATAAGATTTTTTTGTGCGGGATGCACACGGACACATTCATACTTTGCAGATTAACTAAACGGATATGGTCGTGTGAATGTAGCCTAGTAAAGATAACACAGCCAGCAAATGGATCGAGAGGACAGTCTTTTAGCCAATCAGCAGTGAGGAAACAGTAAAAAGGATAAAACGTAGACAAATAAAATTAACCTAAAATCCGCATTAGTGATATAATACATAGTAATATACAGAGGTCGAGGTCACACCCTAATATACACGCCCCCTGCAGTTGTGATACTGCTAGTAAGTACTGGGACTGTGTTTTTATAAGGTGCTTTACCTGCCACAGCAGCACAGAGGATAGAAGTGCTCCCTGATCTAGTACTTACCCCACATGCATTAACCAGCCATACCACAGAACTAAAGACCTAGATCTCAGGAGCAGGTAATCCACGGACATGGGCACAAATTGTAAGACGCAAAGAATGGGCAGTTCTAAGACGCCCCTTACCGTGATCCACATGGGCCAATATACAGATATTGCGGATGTTAGACGCCTTCTTTTGTAGTGCAATTATCTTCTCCACGCTGACCAGCCCCATGGCGTCTCACCTGAAGACACAAATATAGTGTTACATAGGGTTAAATAGGAGCTATCCGCTCCAGACATGTTCTTGTATTCCTTTGGTCATCAACATGTAGGAGGTGGACAACCCCTTTAAGTAATGATGCTCCTGGACTGCTATACCATTAGCAATAGGAGAATTTCCTAAGACTCCTCAGCAGAGCAGCAGCTCCTCTTTAACTATATTACAATTTATGCTGCTTTACTGTTTCCAAAGCAAAAAGCAGGTGCTTAAAGGGTTTGTCCAGAAGGGAAGAGGTGTTAGCAGTATGTCACTGCCTTCTGTAACTTGTTAGAAAGTATACAGTACATAGCAGCCCAATGGCCACCCATGCCAAAACTGAAGGGAGAACCCCAGAGCCCCCAGCATGAATGCACACATATCATAGGCACTGCGTATTACCCTCACCCGTCACTGACAGCACCACCGCTCCAACATGTGCAGACCATACCCGGAAGTCACTCAACACTACGCGTCCTCCAGCCTCTCACGGCGCGTGACGTCATCACGCAGCTCCAGCGCTGTTGATAGGACGCTCAGCTGTTACTAGGCGACCTCCTGCTTGCTTAGTTACCAGCTCTCCTAGTGAGTGTGTCCTGACTGCAGCGCCACTAACCTTCTCACTGACTGACCGCACAGCAGCTGCCCCAGCGACATGAAGCGCAAGTGTATCTGCGAGATCTGTACCTGCGGGTAGGAACCAGGGAGACACCGAGATGTGTAGGGGAGGGGGGGGGGCAGAGGAGAGGGGCAGCCTAGAGCCCACCTAGCTGTAAACATCAAGACTGACTGTCTGCCTATCTATCTATCTATCTATCTATCTATCTATCTATCTATCTATCATCTATCTATCATCTATCTATCTATCTATCTATCTATCTATCTATCTATCTATCCAGATACATAGATAGATAGATAGATAGATAGATAGATAGATAATCATCAGATTGCAGGAATTTACTCATCTTATTTAGCTTTTTTTCCTAGTTTTCTATGCATAAATGTGACATATTTTGGTACAAGCCACAATTGCACAGAAATGAGTGACTTGTTGCCATTTTGTGCTTCTTCTTGTTTGCGTTTTGCTCCAGGATTTCATAGGACTGCCGTGGACTTCCGGATTAACCATAACGTACACCAAAATCTGGTGTAAGAATCCACCCTTGACAATGGCAGGTGGAGTTTTGCTCTTCCACCACACAAACAGCCAAGAGATGCTCCATATTTATTAAGAGACATGCTCCTCTTAATGAATTTAGCGCATTTCATTCCAGCGGGAAACGTGTGTTCTTCAGTTTTATAAACGGGTCACTCTGGCGCTCCCAGTTGTGGTGCTGATGAGGAGGAGGTCTAGGTGCTGGTAAAAATGAAAGAGGGGGCAGTTACCTATAGCAACCAGTCAGCTAACAGGATGGGTTGCTATCGGTGACACATTCACAACACGCCTGCTGGACATTTGGCTAGACTTGTATAGATTATCACCTATATCACCATATATTCCTAAAACACAAAAGGGGAGATTTATTGGCACAAAGGAAACAGTCTTTGTTTCCCATAGCAACCAATCAGATTCCACCTTTCATTTTTCACAGCTCCTTTGGAAGATGAAAGGTGGAATCTGATTGGTTGCTATGGACAACTAAGCCAGTTCTACTTTACACCAGTTTGATAAATCTCCCCAGCGCCCTTCACAGCATCGCCGAGATCACAGCATGAGGCCCGGATGATGAAAGTCTAGGAGAAGTGTGGGCACTGCCGCTTCATGCGATGTCTATGGGGGTCAGAGGGACAGCGCCCTCCATTTAAGCTCCTCAGTCCTCATGCATTTATTCTAACCAGAGAAAAGGGAGAAAGCCGCTGCCTCCCAAACAGCAAAATGATCAGGCATGTTGAAATCTAGCAGCCTCCTCCTTACCTCGCTCCACTCCTGCCCTTGGAGGAGCGTCAGCAGGCCCCTCATACACATAAGGTGTTCGACTGGTCCCACACTGAAATCAGTAGTTTCAGCTGATATGCATCTAATATGTACCCAGCTCAAATGACATCTGTCAGCAGATTTGTACCTATAAAACTGGCTGACCTGTTACATGGGCACTTGGCAGCTGAAGACATCTGTGTTGGTCCTATGTTCATATGTGCCCGCATTGCTGAGAAAAATTATGTTTCACTATATGCAAATGAGCCTCTAGGAGCAACAGGGGTGTTGTCATTACACCTATAGGCGATGATGCCACTGCCGCGCCCTCTGCACTTTAATTGACAGGACTAGACAGGTGTGATTAAGTTTACACAGCCTGGCTCTGTCAATCAAAGTGCAGGGGGCGTGGCAGTTGCAGGGAGAGCAGAGCCTATAGGTGTAACGGCAACACCCACGTTGCTCCTAGAGGCTCATTTGCATATATTAAAACATCATTTTCTCAGCAATGCAGGCACATATGAACCTGGGACCAAAACAGATGTCTTCAGCTGCCAAGTGCACATGTAACAGGTCAGCCAGTGTCATAGGTACAAATCTGCTGACAGATGTCCTTTAAAGCCAGAGCTGCACCACAACTTTTTGAAGACTTTTTCTATACAGTAGTCAAAACCTAAAGAAACGATTTCTAAGTAATTTCCATGGAGGAGCACAGTAGCTACTACTTTTTGAAATCACTCAGAGATCCTGTCACACAGTAATTCGAAGAAGATAGTGACTCATTTGAATGGAGCACATTTGAAGAGATTTTCAAGTCCTATGGGCATTTTTTATTTTTTGATGAGCATTTTTTGTAGTCTATAGAAGTTACATACGGTATGTACAAAAAGGTGCTTTATACAAGACATACGTAGCGCCGCTCTCATGTACGAGCGTGGCATTGTGTCCGCTGTCATACAACTTGAACGCGATTTAACATACACAGCATTTTGGGGGGAAAAACACCACAATTTTTGTGGCAGTTTATACTGAAGCCTCTGCAGCCAAAGCAATACCTGGGTTGGAAGGGAATGAGAAATATGAAGGAAGGAGGTTTTTTTTCCTTCCTATAGGATCCACTTCTGGAGGGCTCATGCACACAACCGTATGTATTTTGTGGTCCACAAAAAACGGATCCACAAAAAATACGGATGACATCCATATGGATTCCGTATTTTGGAGAACGAAACAGCTGGTTCTTAATTTCCTTGTCCGTAATGCGGACAATAATAGGACATGTTCTATTTTTTGCGGTACGGAAACAGAATGCGCACTGTGTAACTTCCGGGTTTTTTTTTTGCTGACCCATTGAAATGAATGGTTCAGAATATGGTCCGCAAAAAGACCGGAACGAACACGGAAAGAAAATACGTTCTTGTGCATGAGCCCTAACAGGAATGTGTCATAAGAAGAGGACCTATTGTGTAAATTATGTTAAGCCTTTTTTATTTTTTTATAGAATTTTTGGTGATTTTTTTAAACTTTTCTATGTCCCTATCTACACAAATTTAAAAGAAATCCTAAATGTATGCCGTTTTCATACTGGCCACGAGGCTTAGTAATACAGTGCCTTGCGAAAGTATTCGGCCCCCTGGAACTTTTCAACCTTTTGCCACATTTCAGGCTTCAAACAAAAAGATGTAACATTTTAATTTTTTGGTGAAGAATCAACAACAAGTGAGTCACAATTGTGAAGTGGGACGAAATTTATTGGATCATTTAAACTTTTTTTGTAATAATAAAACTGAAAAGTGAGGCGTGCAAAATTATTCGGCCCCCTTGCATTAATACTTTGTTGCGCCACCTTTTGCTGCGATTACAGCTGCAAGTCTCTTGGGGTATGTCTCTATCAGTTTTGCACATCTAGAGACTGAAATTCTTGCCCATTGTTCCTTGCAAAACAGCTTGAGCTCTTTGAGGTTGGATGGAGAGTGTTTGTGAACAGCAGTTTTCAGCTCTTTTCACATATTCTCAATTGGATTCAGGTCTGGACTTTGACTTGGCCATTCTAAGACCTGGATACGTTTATTTTTGAACCATTCCATTGTAGATTTTGCTTTGTTTGGGATCATTGTCTTGTTGGAAGATAAATCTCCGTCCTAGTCTCAGGTCTTTTGCAGACTCCAACAGGTTTTCATCCAGAATGGTCCTGTATTTGGCTCCATCCATCTTCCCATCAATTTTAACCATCTTCCCTGTCCCTGCTGATGAAAAGCAGGCCCAAACCATGATGCTGCCACCACCATGTTTGACAGTGGGGATGGTGTCTTCAGGGTGATGAGCTGTGTTGCTTTTACACCAAACATATCGTTTTCCATTGTTTCCAAAAAGTTGGATTTTGGTTTCATCTGACCAGAGCACCTTCTTCCACATGTTTGGTGTGTCTCCCAGGTGGCTTGTGGCAAACTGTAAACAAGACTTTTTATGGATATCTTTGAGAAATGGCTTTCTTCTTGCCACTCTTCCATAAAGGGCAGATTTGTGAAGTGTTGGACTGATTGTTGTCCTATGGACAGACTCTCCCACCTCAGCTGTAGATCTCTGCAGTTCATCCAGAGTGATCATGGGCCTCTTGGCTGCATCTCTGATCAGTCTTCTCCTTGTTTGAGATGAAAGTTTAGAGGGACGGCCAGGTCTTGGTAGATTTGCAGTGGTCTGATACTCCTTCCATTTCAATATGATCGCTTGCACAGTGCTCCTTGGGATGTTTAAAGCTTGGGAAATCTTTTGGTATCCAAATCCGGCTTTAAACTTCTCCACAACAGTATCACGGACCTGCCTGGTGTGTTCCTTGGTCTTCATGATGCAGAACCCTGAGACTATCACAGAGCAGGTGCATTTATACGGAGACTTGATTACACACAGGTGGATTCTATTTCTCTTCATCAGTCATTTAGGACAACATTGGATCATTCAGAGATCCTCAATCAACTTCTGGAGTGAGTTTTCTGAACTGAAAGTAAATGGGCCGAATAATTTTGCACGCCCCACTTTTCAGTTTTATTATTACCAAAAAAAGTTTAAATGATCCAATAAATTTCGTTCCACTTCACAATTGTGACCCACTTGTTGATTCTTCACCAATAATTTAAAATGTTATATCTTTTTGTTTGAAGCCTGAAATGTGGCAAAAGGTTGAAAAGTTCCAGGGGGCTGAATACTTTCGCAAGGCACTGTATATGGAGACTTTTCAGCAGTCATCTCATTATTTTTACAGGCAAAATTACAGTGACAGATATCACCTCGGTATAGATAAAGCTAGGTGCACTGCAAAATAAAATTCTGATTTCAGCAAAATGTAGCCGTATTTTGTGTGGCTAAGGCCTCTTTCACACGACAGTATTTTTTACGGGCTCCAATCCGCATTTTTTGCGGATAGGATGTGGACCCATTCATTTCTATGGGTCCGCAAAAAATGCGGACAGCACACCGCGTGCTGTCCGCATCCGTATGTCCGTTCCGTAGCCCGCAAAAAAAAATAGAACATTTCCTTATTGTTGTCTGTATTACGGACAAGAATAGGACTGTTCTATCAGGGGCCAGCTGTTCCGTTCTGCAAAATACGGAATGCACATGGATGCCATCCGCTTTTTTTGTGTATACGCAATTTGCAGACCGCAAAACACAACGTTCGTGTGAAAGTAGCCTATGCTAGTATTCACATCGGAAACTTATGTATCCCCATTATAGCGAATGGGATCCACTGAGCGTGGGCAATGTCTGTCATATGAGGAATCTGGCGGATCTGGTCTTCTCTTCCTGCCAGAACAGAATGCCAGGATCCAAGGAGAGATGTCTACTTTTAGCCATTCAGGAATGGAGATATCACAGCTTATCTACTCCCTCCTGACCTATATATGTAGTAAAATGGAAATCACCAAAAATTCTAATATATATATTTAACATAAAACTTGATTTAAACAATAGGGCACTTTCTGATGACACATTCCCTTTAACCCCTTGAGGACCCTGGGATTTTCCATTTTTGCGTTTTCGCTTTTCACTCCCCGCCTTCCCATAGTCCTAACTTTTTTATTTTTCCATTCACATAGCCTTATGAAAGCTTATTTTTTGCGGGACAAGTTGTACTTTCTAATGGCACCATTTACATACCATGTAGTGGGAAGCGGAAAAAAAATTCCAAATGGGGTAGAATTGGGAAAAAACGCGATTCTGACAAAGGTGTTTTTTTTTTTTTTTTTTTTTTACACATACACAATGTGGTAAAATTGACCTGTTTAAAAAAAAATATTTTATCACCATATTCTGACCCCTATAACTTTTTTGTACTGTTTGGTGATACCAATTTGAAGCATGTGCGACTTTTTGATCACTCTTTATAAAAAAATTATTGGGGAGCTGAAGTGACAAAAAATGGCGAATTGGGTGTTTTTATTTTTTTTCCCGCTACGCCATTTGTCGTATGCCATTAATATTGTTATATTTAAATTCTGTGGGCATTTTCGCAAGCGACAATGCCCATGATGTTTATTTTTTTATTGGTTAAGTGTTTTTATTTATATTTTAAGGAAAGGGGGGTGATTTGAACTTTTATACTTTTTTTATATTTTAAAAAAACTTTTTTTTTACTTTTTTTTTTTTTTAAGTAACTGGCAATCATTAGATCGCCCATAGAACACTTTAATTTGCTCATTACTGATCAAATGCTGCCACCTAGTGGTCTTCTTTTTGGTGTATATGTGAAATAGATGCCGATGCCTGCTTGAGGCTTCAGACTATTTCAGCGTACCATTTGAACGAAGATTCATCCTCGGGCAACGCTGTTACGGGACCAGAAGCATACGACTTCCGGTTCCAGGCTGCTCAGATGCCGTGGTCACATTTGACACGACATCTGAAGGGGAAAATGTATGCGATCAGCCTTATGGCCCTGGGTGTCTGCTATTTAAAATATCAAAAACCCTGCAGCTAAGGCGCCCGTTGCACGTGCAAGCAGGCGCCATCTTTAGGGAGTGGACTTAAGGGGTTAAACAGGGGTGACTGCAAGTAAGCATGTCTCCGTGATTAACCCCTTCCCGACCGCCCCACGTAAATTTATGTGGAGCATTTAAAAATGGCGAATGCTTGCAAGCAGAGCAGGCACCATAGCCTCTAGATGCTTGCTGCTTTAAAGAGCAGACACCCGGGACTAATGTATGTGATTGACAATAATGTCAATCGCATACATTTACTCCCTCAGATGCCGTGGTCAATTTGACCACGGCACCTGGGAAGCTAAAGACCTGGAGCATATGCTCCTGGCCATGCTCTTGCTCCCCCTGGTGAGGATGCAATGTTTGGCAGCCCTTGTACTCCGGAGTGGCCTTCCTGTGGCAGGGCTCCTTAGGAACTTAGTGTAATTGTCATAGACTCTAATGCTAATGCATTGGAGTCTATGAAAAAAACAGTCTAGTGATTGCTTGTTATAGTTCCCTAGGGGAGCTATAAAAAAGTGTAAAAAAAAAAAAGAAAAAAAACTTTTTAAAAATATAAAAAATAAAAAGAATATAAAATTAAAATCACCCCCCCTCCCTTCCCAAAATTAAAATAAAAATACATCATTTTAAAAAATTGACATCATGGGCATTGTGTGGAAGCACCCGTACTATTTAAATATAAAAATATTTATCCCATATGGCACACAGTGAAATTGGGGGAAAAAGTCAAAATAGTGGATTCGCTGTTTTTAGTCGAGTCGCCTCACACAAAAAAAAATAATAAAAAGTGATAAAAAAGTCATACACACCCCAGAATGGTATCAATGAAAAGTACGGATCATCCCGCAAAAAATGAGCCCCCACACATAAAAATAAGAAAGTTATGATGGGGGTCAGAACATGGCAATACAAAGGAAAAAATTGTATTTTGTTAGTATTAAAAAGAAAAATAAGAAAAACTATACATATGCAAACTTTTTCGCATAAAAACAATTATTTATTGAATACACAATATCAAATAATCCAAATAACCCCAGAAGTTAAAGGGTTATTCTGATCTTAGACAATGGCCCCTATATGCCCCTATTGTCTTATAGGTGTGGGTCCCACCGCTGGGACCCGCACCTATATCGAGAACGGAGCCCCCAAAGTGAAGGAGGGTGCACTGCGGGAGCAGCGGGGAAGCTGCGTCTGGTTGTGGCCGGACCCCGGGAAACTTGGGGTCCTCCAGGCCCAGCGCTCCCCCCTCCGATCTCGATAAAGGTGCGGGTCCAAGCGCTGGGACCCGCACCTATAAGACAATGGGGGCATATCCTAGCGATATGTCCCCATTGTCTAAGATGAGAAAACCCCTTTAAGGAGATCAGAATACCAACATAGGGCGGATCCACAGCATGTCCCTCCAAAATATATATTGTAATCAAGAAGTCAGTAATATTATCACCCATGGCATTTTATAATAATAAAAAAGAATGTATCATTAATCTAGAAACTACCAGGAAGGCTGCTCATGTGTAACCCTGATCCAACAGTTTGTATATTATGTCGGAGAACACTTCAAAATTTAAAGAACTCCCGCAAAATGTTTTATTCCATGTCCTGCTAGAAATGTACATAATGTAATCTGTAGTGAATGTCATTTTCTTACCAGTAGCTGAATTTTTGAGTTATATCATCCTGAAGTTTCTTATCTGTGTCATGTGACTAGGAATTAGACCCATCAACTCACACAGCACCTTATGTGTGGACAGGAAGTCTAATTTTCTATGCATTCCTATGGGAGCCTCACTTTCAGTCCCATAGGAATGAATAGAGCAGTGACTGGCTTGCTGTCCTGGGTCAGTTGGAGGTCAGGGAGTTGGTCACATGACCCAGCTACAATAAGAAGAGAGTGGAAACTCTCAATTTCAGCCTCTGATAAGAAAATGACAATCACTACAGATTATATCATGCACCTTTCTAACAGGTCAGAGAATAAAAATTTTTGTGGGAGTTCTTCTTTAAAGGAAAATAGAACACTCACAAATAAAGAAAAAAGTGCCATGAGGCACAATCACTTTTTGGGTTTATTTCAAGTATTATTGCTAATATGATGTGGTGGGATGGTAGGATAACAATTTAGAATGCATTTAATTGTAGAGGTGTATGTATGTCTACAGGTTGATAACGGGGTGGGGTGCATGTAGGGCTGGGCGATTCATCGAATTATTTCGATTAATTCGCCAATTGAAAGCCTCACGATTTTATTTTTTAGGAAAATCGTGAACTCGATTTTCCTAAAATGGCCCTCGCCAGATAAAATAAAAAAAATCTCTCACCTGTCCTGCGCCGCGGCTCCACTCTGGTGTCCGGTGCTCCTCTTCTTCTCCGGGGCCGCGCTGCACTGTCCTGACCGCGTACAGCGTCAGGACGTAGTGCGCGCACTCTGACCTGACGCTGCACGCGGTCAGGTGACAGTGCAGCGCCGGGAGAAGAAGACACAGAGCGCCGGACCTGGAGCCGCGACGCAGGACAGGTGAGAGATTTTTTATTTTATTGTTATGGTGGCCTAGTGGGCTGTTCTGAGAGCTGAAGGGGGCACTACTGTGGGCTAATCTGAGGTCTCAAGGGGGCACTACTGTGGGCTGTTCTGAGGTCTGAAGGGGCACTACTGTGGGCTGATCTGAGGTCTGAAGGGGGCACTACTGTGGGCTGATCTGAGGTCTGAGGGGGCACTGTGGGCTGATCTGAGGTCTGATGGGGGGCACACTGGGCTGATGTGGGGTCTGATGGGGCATAATGGCGCTGATCTGAGGTCTGGTGGGGGCGCAGTGGCTGATGTGAGGTCTGATGGGGGCACAGTAGGCTTTTTTAATTTATTTTTTAATATTTTTAATAACATAAGAAAATCAAGATTTAAATCGCGAATCGTCCAAAATTTTAAAAAAATCGAGATTTTTTTTTTGGCCATATCGCCCTGCTCTAGGTGCACGTCTACTACAGAGTGGT
The DNA here is from genome assembly GCA_900303285.1 of Rhinella marina. NCBI lineage: Eukaryota > Metazoa > Chordata > Amphibia > Anura > Bufonidae > Rhinella > Rhinella marina. The sequence continues at coordinate 409,742 of ONZH01015198.1, forward strand.
TTAGTATCTCAGCATGTGACACCGGTAATTCAGGAATGGTCCATGTGTGGTGAGCGGTTGCTTAGGAGTGTAACCAGGGTGCGCCCATGATGTGCTGTACACAGTTACCAGGAAAACATATCCACAATAGCTGTGTTGTAATGACATCCGACGACTAACACTCGTCATCACATCCCGCTACAGGACCATTAGCAATAATTACTAGCACATCGTCAGGAACACGGAGCTAGAACAAGTCAATATATTAATATGTAACTTACAGGTCGTATGAATCATCAGACAAAACACTACTGTTACTATTAAAGGGGTTGACCTACCATTAATATTGATGATCTATCTTCAGGATAGGTCATCAGTATCTGATCGGTGGGGGTCCAACACCCAGACCTCCGCTGATCAGCTGTTTGAGAAGACACCAGCACTCCAGTAGCGCCACAGCCTTCTCTCTAATTACCATTACATTGTATGGTAGCAGTGCTAGGTATCGTGCTCAGCCGCATTCACTTCTGTGGATCTGAGCTGTGCCTATACCACATGACCGGTGAACATGACATCACATGGCCTAGTGAAAGCAGCGATCCGTAAAAAAAACCCAGATGCAATACGGATGTCACACGGATGTCATCCGTATTTTTTGCAGATCCGTGTTTGCCCTTAAGGCCTCACATATTTTTCATCTGTGTGTTATCCACATTTTTAGCAGATATCACACTGACCCATTCGTTGCTAATATAAGAAATAATAAGAGTTCTTAGTATCACGTATGGGTCTCAAAATGAATTGAAAAAAAAAAGGGAAGAAAAATGGCTCGGTAAGATATAGTACAATAAAACCTCTTTGAGGCAACTAACCAAAATATTGCATGCAAAATGGTCTTCTAGAGGGTGGTCTTCACAAAAGGATATGGCCAGTATGTATAGTATGTAATGGAACTGGAAATTAGCCACAGAAAATGTGGGCTTCTGGCGGAGCTGGTCTATTGGTGAGGTTTTACTGTGTATTTTTTTGTCCAGTTGTAAAATAGATGTCACACTGACACTGTCCAGTAGAGGTCGCCATAAGCTCTGCCTTGTATATACACCTGTAATTGCTAGCTGCTCAGAAGGCCTTTTCATCTTGCACTGGAGTTAACTGGTTGTGTGCTGTCTGTATTTATCACAAAATGTAGTCATGAATAAGTATATAACTAAAACTCATTACTCAATGGCATAAAGTTCTTCACCACCGTGGAACATGGAGTCTGATCAGCAGGCAGCATGTGATGGAGCAGGAGGAGCTGAGCAGACTGATGTCGTTTTGATGGGAAAACATCCGCATAACCTGTATTTTATTCACTTTAATTCCTGCTCGTTCTGGGTTTAGGAGTCCAGTGGGCGTTCCCACGCAGTGCTTGATAGCATCTCCTGTATTAGTGTTCATAAGGCCTCATGCACACAAACGTTGTTTGGTCTCAAAACACGCAGACAGCACAACGTGTACTGTCCACAGCCGTACCTCTGTGTCACACCCCCCCCAAAAAAAAAGTTGAACAAGTCCTATTCTTGTCTGTATCACGGACAAGGATAATACTGGTCTATTGAGGGCCAGACCTTCCGTTCCACAAAATTCAGAATGCACACGGCTGGTATCCGTGTTTTGCAGATCCGGGATTTGTGAATTACAAAACACAGCACGGCCATGTGCATGAGACCTAAGTATGTAGAAGAGGGGGGGGTGCTACTAATCAAAATGTGCCATAATTCTGGAGTTTGTACCACATTTATTAAGCTACAGTATATAACCATCATACTTACCTGATCCTCAGTGCTGGGTCCCAGCTCGTTTGCTCCCTGACCTCCGCTGCTTGTCTCCAGTTCCTCTCTGTAAATTTCTGGAGTGATGCTGCTGCAACCAGTCACTCGCCACAGTGGTGATCTACCCCCCTTGTGTCACATGACCATTTGACATAATGCAAAAGGAGCAGAGGCCAGTGTTTGGCTGCAGCAGCGTCAAACAGGCAGTTTACATGGAGGCCAGGGACTGAACGGGTTAAATGATCACTTAAGCAGGTTCCGCCAATCTGAGAGGTCTGGAAATTAGTGTGGAACCCCTTTAAAAGCATGGCAGTATTGCATACACAAAGTTAAAATAGCTACCCAATGTCAGGACAGTGCAGGAAAGCAGCTACCCGTAGGTACCAGGCTCCTATAAGCCGTTATGAATGGGGACACCGTACATACATGTACAATTGCTGCGGCGAGCAGGTAAACAGAGCAGAGAAGGTGATCGGCGGGGGTGCTGGGAGTCAGACCCCCGCTGAGCTGATACTGATTACCTATCCTGAGGATAGGTCATCAATAGTAAAAATCAGACAACCCCTTTAAGGCTTTTGGGCACTACAGAGAGCATCTCCTGCTAATCAGAGAGCCATTGTAGAGAGTGCCCCCAGTGGTGGAGGACTTGGGCCGGTCATGTATCTATTTGAACAGGCGCTATGTATTCCCTGTTGTAACTCATTTGGTACATCTCTAGGTAGTAAGTCGTAGATACTCATGGTTGTATTTTTTTGTCTTTTGTTTTGGCAGGCGTCACCGTTGCCCTCACATGCCAACTAAAATTTTTGAGAAATCTGAGCAGCCTTGCCATTTGACTGAATATGTGGAAAAATACCCTCAATATGATAACATCCAACCGCCAAATAGCATGAAACCGAAGCACGAATACCAGGGGAACCACGGAAAGATGGAAGGAATAACAACCTTTAAGTAAACATATTAATGTGATGTCCATGGCCAGGGTTATTAAAGGGTTTCTCCGGGAATTAAGAAAATTAAAATACTTAAATATTACTTTATTATTAATATATTCTCAAATACCTGTCATTATTTATAATTGCTCTTTTGTCTGGGGAGCAATCATTAGGAGAAACAAAATGGCCGCTGTCCCATCAGTTCACGCAAAACCTGTCCTGATCACACATGAGGACAATTTACTTTACAACACTGAGGTAAAGAGCTGCCCCATCCTCCTCCTCCTCTCCTACTTCTCAGGAATTATGATCCTGAGTACAGATGATAAGAGCTTTAGCTGAATCTGTGCGGAATTTAGTTTATGAAGAGACATGAAGTACAGAGAGGACAGACAGGCAGGACAGACTGTGGTAATGTGTTGTGGTAATGGAGACTGTAAACAAGTACTGCTGCTCATTAGCCACACCTCACCCTCCTGTCTCGTCTCCTCATCTTCTCCATTCCCACAGAGATTCACCTGTATTCAGGATCACGATTCCTAACAAGCAGAACAGAGAGGAGGACAAGGCAGCTCTATGGCTCATTGTGGTGACGGAATTTGTCCTCCTCTGTCATTAGGACAGGTTTTGTGTCTACTAATAGGACGGCGGCCATTTTATTTCTCCTAATGATTGCTCCCTAGACAAAACAAGCCATTATAACTAATGAAATGTATATGTGAAGATTTAGAATAAAGTAATATTCAAGTATTTTCATTTTTTTGAATTCCTGGAGAACCCCTTTAATGTCACACCATAAGGGGCTCATAGACGTCCCCTGGTGCAGTGTTTCCTAGTACAGTAGTATAAAACATCACATAGCTTGGAAGATGACAAATGTGTGGGTTTTGTTGCCTAATTGTGTGGGTACACTATATTTACTAATTTATAATACTATATTTATTATATATACAGTATGTACTATACAAATGTGGCACTTCTGCCTTTTTTTACATTTGAAATTCCAGTCAATTTCCATAAAGTCCATCTGAACAGAATCCCAGACCTGTATCTTGCACCAATTATTTTTTAAAGAACATCTCTCAGCAGATTTGTACCTATGACATTGGCTGACCTGTTACATGTGCGCTTGGCAGCTGAAGACATCTGTGTTGGTCCCATGTTCATATGTGCCCACATTGCTGAGAAAAATTATGTTTTAATATATGCAAATGAGCCTCTAGGAGCAATGGGGGCGTTACTGTTACACCTAGAGTATCTGCTCTCTCAGCAAATGACAGGGCCAGGCAGTGTAAACATAATGCCTGGCCCTGACTCCTAAAGTCCATCAAAGTGCAGAAGGTGCCGCAGTTGCAGAGAGAGCAGAGCCTCTAGGTGTAACTGCAACGCCCCCGTTGCTCCTAAAGGCTCATTTGCATATATTAAAGCTTCATTTTTCTCAGCAATGAACCTGAAGTGCAGAGCAGCTGAGGAACAGCAGGCGGAGCAGCTGAGGAACAGCAGTTCCCTATTGCTGGAGGAGGTAGTCAACATCATTGGAGGTGCACTTTAAAGGGGTTGTCTCTCTTCAGCAAATAACATTTATTATGTAGAGAAAGTAAATACAAGGCATTTACTAATGTAATGTGATTGTCCATATTGCCTCCTTCGCTGGCTGGAGTCATTTTTCCATCACATTATACAGTGCTCGTTTCCATGGTTACGACCACCCTGCAATCCAGCGGTGGTTGTGCTTGCGCACTATAAGAAAAAGCACTGGCCTATGCGTGCTCCCACGGTCCTGGCCACCAGAGAGGCTGGCACTTTTTCCTATAGTGTACAAGCACGGCCACCACTGCTGCTGGATTGCAGAGTGGTCTGTAACCATGGAAACGAACAGTGTATAATGTAATGGAAAAATGAATCCAGCCAGTAAAGGAGGTAATATGGATAATCACAATACATTAGTAAGTGCCTTGTATTAACTTTCTCTACAAAATAAATGCTATTTGCTGAAGTGAGACAAGCACTTTAACTTTGCTATCTGCAGTGTGTATGGTATTCCTGTGTACATGTGTACAACTGACAATTACGTGTACTCTAGATGTGGAATACTTACTATTGAGAGTAATTAAGCTTTATTGTCTTCTGAATGCTGTCACACATACGTGTTTTTATGTTTAGGTCAGATTATATTCCATACGATGTAACTAATCGTCCAGTACGTCCTCACCAAGAGTATCAACCAAAGCCTGGTCAGATTGACCTCGGAACAACCTATAAACAAGACTTCAACCCCTATGAGATCGAGCCAATGATTCCAGCACGACCAGTAGAAAAAAGGCAAGCCAATATGGGAACGTTTGACACAAACCCTACATATAAAGGTAAATCTAAAATGTGGGAGAACAGATCAAGCCGAGGTATTCATGACCGACCCACAGGATAGGTCATCAATATCAGGTGGGGGCCGACTAGTGGGCGCCCCTGCCGATCGGCTGTTGGAACAGGTACTTCTGCTTCGAAATTACCCGTGCACCTTCTCATTTGCAGTGGCCACGCAGTGTAATTACAAATGCTCAATCCTAACAAATCCTTGTTCACCTTTCTGTCACATTTTGTGGTTGTCCCTTGCCTTACATTGGCCAACATTTACTAATGTGTAGTGTTGATCGAGCACTGTAGTGCTCGGGATGCTTGGGTGCTCGGGTTGAACACTAGGCGATGCTCGAGTGCTCGACCGAGCACTCGAGCACAATGGAAGTCAAGTCAATGGGAGAACCAGAGCACTAAATCAGGCACCCCCTGCTCTGAAGAGGGAAGGGTGTCTGGTTCATAGGGAAAGGTGAGAAAATGGTTGAAACACCACTGAAATGGTTTGGGAACAGCATGGGGAGGATGTCTGGATGCATTTTAGACTCCTAAGTCGCTGCTGGGAACAATGTTGTCTGAGTATTACGCCACTTTTCCGGAATGACAATAATACCCCCCAAAACCCAAAAAATGTTGCCTTGATTAGCGGCAGAAAAAATGACACCGGATGTCAGGTATATAGGATACAGAAACGTTATAATGCACACGCTGTGCAGGTGGTGTTAAGGTCAGGCAAACTTGCGTTATTTTTGCCCCAAAAGAAAAAAAAATATTGCTTCCAGATATAACAACAGTCCTTAAAAGGACTTTTCGGTCTTTTAAACAGAACAACTAGCCCTGCCTAGCCAAATCCTATCCCTACACTATCTGTCCCTCCTTGTGCAAACGTTATACAGCAGACGCAGCACAGGTAATGTCGCCTTGATTAGCGGCAGAAAAAATAGCAACGGATGTCAGGTATATAGGATACAGAAACGTTATACAGCACACACTGTGCAGGTGGTGTTAAAGGGGTTTTCCCATCTTGGAATATTATTATATTGAGAACGCGGCCCCAGAAAAGAAGGAGCGCGGCCACCGCTCCCATTAATTTCTATGGAGCCAACGCCCTCCTTCTCTTCTGGGGCTGCGTTCTTAATATAGATGCAGGTCCCAGGGGTGGGACCCGCACCTATAAGACAATGGTGGCATATCCCCGCGATATGCCCCCACTGTCCAAGAACGGAAAACCCCTTTAAGGTCAGGCAAACTTGCGTTATTTTTGACCCCCCCAAAAAAATAATATATTGCAGACAGATATAATAGCCCTTAAAAGGGCTTTTGGGTCTTTTCAACAAAAAAACTAGCCCTGCCTAGCCAATTTCTATCCCTACACTATCTGTCCCTCCTTGCAGCAGCTCTCCCTGACTCGGTCTGAACCAGGTCACATGTCACCGGGTGCTATATAGCACTCGATAACGCGTTCTCAGCCAGCCAATCACTGTAATGCCAGTAGCCAACATGGCTACGGCATTACAGTGAATGCCAGTACCTCCCCGCATGCTGATTGGCTGCGTAGCAGCCAAGAAACGTGCGGGGAGGGGACTCGAGCATGGTGGGACCGCGCGTGGTCCCGAGCACTGCCATGCTCGGCCAAATATCGTATTCGGCCGAGCATGCTCGCTCAACACTACTAATGTGAGTTCACCTACATCTTGTCATGAGTTGTACAAAGTTGCACAATTTGGCACATCCTGTTTTAGAAAATTTCACTTCTCCTAGCTTGTCAATTGAATGAGACTGAGCTGTGTCTATGCCATGTGACCAATGGTCCCAACATTAATGGCCTAGGGTAAGCAGCGAGGAAGGCTGCGGCACCCACAGGAGCACTGGGGCCTTCTCAAACTGCTGATCAGTGGGAGATGAATCCCATCAATCAGATGCTGCAGATGGCAGAGGATATGCTGCCATCGACTATTTTTGGAGTATCTATCCGGAGGATAGGTCATCAGTTACAAAGAGTCAGATAACCTCTTAAATTAACACAATTTGTAGGATTAGTAAACCTGCCCCATTGTCCCTTTCTTCTCATTAGAATGAATGGTCTCTTGGTCAGCCCAGAAATCCACTCAGGCTGTGATCCATTTTATTTACAACCTTGGTGAATTGAAATGGTATCACTTGCACTTTTATTTACAGAGGAAGTGACATTTTTCCTCTGAAGTGACCTTTTTATGGTAATAGCTGCTGATTGTCACAGTGTCTAAAAGCAAAAAATCATTAAACCATAAGTAACATCAGTACATTGATATGGTATTCCCTTAGTACATGAATTGTATTGTAAGCTCAAGTAATCTGCCCAGATGAGTCTAGATGTCTTTATTCTATCTAAGAGGATACAAAAAGTTTTACACACTTTTTTTTTGTTTTAAGATGACTACAGACCATGGGATATCCAAAAAAGAGAACTTGCTAAGCCAGATCATTCTTACCAACCACCAAATGCGAAATTCGGAAATGCAACAACGTTCCAGGATGACTTTTTTCCTAAAGAAATACAACCAAGAGAAAGTTTCAAGCCACCTGGTATAGCAAAACAGAGCGGCGTGCCTTTTGATGGCACTACAAGTCATCGTACTTCATATGTTCCTTATGAAATAGAACGTAGGGTTCCAAGACAAAAGCAGGAGTATAAGCCCAGCAGTCAACCATTTGAAGATCTCACCACCCATCGTCTCAATTTTAAAGGTGCCCTTGGGGAAATAACAAAAAGCTTTAAACCTGAGCATAATAAAGTTGGTAGCGATGCCCGATTTGATGGTAGCACTGAATTTCGTGATAGCTTTCAGCCATGGCAAGTTCCTCCACACCATGTCCAAAAATCTCTGGAATATAATGCACCTACTACTCACATGGATCTAGACACTACATCTCATCTAGCGTATGTACCACACCAGCTGAGCTATGTTGCCCCGATTCGTCCAGTCTCTCATGGAAGAAGAACCAATGTTCCTTTCCAAGGAAATTCTACAATGAAGGAAGATTTTAGAGCTTGGGAAGCAAGACGTCAAGAAATGATCAAGAAAGACCATCAGATTCTGAAGCCTACTGGAAAATTTGAAGGGTTAACTACCTTCAAGTCCCACTATCTTCCCTATGAAATCCATCCAACTGAAAGTTTTAAGCCTTCCAATGCAGCTCTTCGAAACTCAGTCCCGTTTGAAAGTG
>ONZH01015199.1:0-15316 GCA_900303285.1 Rhinella marina
TTGCACTCATTACAGCCATTCATATGTATTCTAGCCATGCTCTGGTGGAACTGCAGCGTCAAAACAGTCTTCCGCCACACCGCTAATAGGTGACGTGCCGACCGGTGGAACTTCCACTCTTCATATGTTGCAGCAGACTCCTAGAGCAGAGTAGAGCAGTGGACGATTTTGTCCAGCAGCAGCCAGAATCTTCCAGCATAGGGAGCAGGTGCGGCTTTGATTTCCGGCAGTGGAGGCTGGTCCGAGATGCCTGCACTGTTCTAAGGCCCTTAGAAGAAGCCACCAAATTGGTCAGCTGGGACAGCTGCGGTATGAACGACATAATTTCAATAATATTTGTGCTGGAAAAGATACTCACACTCATGCAGCAGGGGGCAATGGGGAAGGTAATCCTGGCCATTTGTCTACCTGCCATGCTGTCACTGTAGGGGAGCCCCAACACCAAAGTTCCTTTGCGGAGCAGGAGGAGGATGAGGATGAGGAGCTTCAGTTAGAGGAGGGGGGGGGAGGATTTTAATGAGGGTGATGATGACCAGGAGGAGGAGGAGACACAGGTGGAGGATGAGGATGATGAGACTTTCAGGGACACAGCAGTTTCTCAGAGAGAGGCTGAGATGGAAAGAAGTAGCCTCTCAGGCACGCTGGGCAGGAATGGCGAGTTGTATGCTCACATGCTTACGCACTGACAGGCGTATCCTAAACCTAAGACAGACTGACGAATACTGGCTGGCGATGCTTCTGGACCCACGGTATCAATCCAACATGGGGGATTGTTTTCCTCCCCAGGAAAGGGAAGATAAATTAGTACCATTGCGGGAGAAGCTATGTAGTAACCTGGCCACAGCTTTCAGCCAGCCCCAGCCTGCTGCCAGCTTGTCTGAAAAGGAGGTCCGGCCGTGTCATCCACTTTCTGCCACAACCAGCAGCAGCCAGTTAAGCCTAATTAGTATGATGCAGGAATTTTTCTCTGTAGGCTCCCAACAGCTGCAGCCAAGTGAGCAGGCCCAGATCACCCGCCTCAATGAGCAGGTTCAGGCGTACCTGCAGTCTGGCTCACAAAGCCTCTTCTCAGACCCCATGGACTTCTGGGCAGGCAGATTACAACAGTGGCCGGAACTGTCCCACTATGCACTATGGCTTCTTTCCTGCCCAGCCTCAAGTGTCATGTCAGAGAGGGTTTTTAGTTCCGCTGGGGGGGGGGGTGACACCCAAAAGGACAAATCTGTCACCAGGCCGTGTTCAAAAAAATACCTTTATAAAAATGAATAAAGGCTGGATTACATCCGAATTTCATACTCCTCTTGCTGATTCTGGTGGTGATTAGATCAGGCCTTGCAGGGCAGAATAGTCTGAGTGTCTTCCCACTGTTGCTGTCAGCCGGGCCATAATTTTACAGCCAAATGTCTTGTGTCATGTCATGGGCTGTGCGAACCCGAAGTCTCGAAAACCCTATTTCAAAACCAAACACTGTTGTCTACCTGCACCTCCGTTTTCTGCGTTTAGTAGGAGAGTAGCTGTTGTTAGTAAACGTTACTAATAGTTCTATTTAGTATTGTTAAGTTTGTTTTGGAGTCTCAGCCTTTAGTCCCCCCTCCAAAATATATATATATATATATATATATATATATATATATATATATGTTATATGTATTTTAAAAAAATAAATACATTTTTTTACACTGCCTCTGCCGCCCGTACAAGTTATATTAGCGGACATTGTTATACACCACCGCAGTCTTTTGTATTTATTTTAACTATCACTCTATGCTGATATACCCCGTCCCCTACTACTACTGGCCGGGGAAGCCATAAAAAGCTCATATATAATTTTCACTGCCTATGTTAAGGTAGAATGTACAGGCTTGTTGCCCAAACAAGTCAAGCCTTTTTTATTTTTCTGTCTGTCAATTGTAATCAGTGAACAGGAGTGTGTGTAATGTAGTAATACTTCGGCCGGCAGACACTGCTGTGTTCATTAATATGGGAAAATGGCCATGGGAAAAAAAACTCTTCTTCACACTATGTCAGGGTCAGGAAGGTGTTAAATGTTTAACAAAACACAGGTTTTTCAATAATATTTTAGTAATAAATAAAAACTTATATTTAACAAATAAATAATATAATAAACAAAAGAAAGGAACAAAAACATAAGATTACGCCGGCCTTTGCCGACGTCGGGCCATCATGTCATGCAGCTCTTGCAGCTCCAGCTGCTGGCCACGAATGAGCCGGGAGGCAGCGTGGAGCCTGGAGCCAAGGCGTCGTAATCCAGCCTCCACTTCGAAGTCAGTGGGGATGTCTGTAGGGGTGGAAACAGTTACGTACTTAGTTTGTATGATCGAGTTACAGTGGTTGTCCCACAAAAAAAATCTAAACTTTAATGTACTGGAGCGACTTATTTTGTGACATGTATTCTGTACTGACTGAGCCTTTTGTAGTACTTACTGGACACCCATACGGCGTGGTCTTCCCATGGTCCAGGGGAAAACTGCTCCCTGTCAGTTGGAGCTACCAAAGATAAAACATACATTTAGCTCATATTTTGAAGACAGAAGGTCCACCCATTACACTTTTTTTTTTACCTACCTTCTACCTCTGGTAGCTGGGCTGGTGGTGTTGGAGGGGCAGGTGGGGTCCTCTCTCGCTGGGGTGGAGGGCGGTGAGAGCGGCTCCTCTGTGGTGCAGCAGCTGTCAAAAATCATTAAATAATGGCCTAAGGCTACTTTTACAATAGCGGCAGCCCGGATCCGGCAGGTGAAGGGTCCCTCCAGATCCGTGCTGCCGCAGGTACATGTGTGGGGCTGGAACCGCGCTCCGGACCAAAATCACTGTAATGGGGGCGGGCCGTGGATCCGGCCGCAGCACGTTAACCCCTGCTGAGAGGCAGTCGGAGCGAAAATACAACAGTTACATTCAACTCTAATGAACAGTTGTAGCTACATGGGAATAGTTTGGGGCTGGAGGATCCCGTTTCTAACCTTCTAATGCTCTTACTGCAGCTGCACTCCCACGTAGCTTGGATGAATTAAATTAGTTTTACACTTACTAGAGGCTGCAGGTACTTCAGGGGCCATCCTACCTCGACAGTGGTGACGCCGTCGTTGACGGTGCTCTGCAACATAAAAACGTACACAATTGTTAGATGATGACTCTTTTTAATACTAACACATACTACTATTAAGATATTATGGGTGTGAGAGGGAGGCCATATCATATTTTTTTCTTCTAAAAAGGTATTTATGGCAATAGATAAAGTTATCATCGCAATAACTTTCTTTATATCATTAACACGGTGTGGTAGGAATACTTTGGATATCGCCCACTGACAGTAGCTGCAGCATGGGCACGTCTTTCAGTCTGTGTGTAGGAGGAGGAAGCGCTAACTATGAAGGGGCATATAAGGGTACTTTCTTTCGAACTAGTGCATTTGCCTGACACAAACGGGAGAATGGCCAGCGCCATTAACAATAATGACTAAAATATCCTACAGTACACTAATTTTTTTACATGTCAAATTTTTTTACTTATCAAATATTGTGTTACTCACTCTGCCGTATCTCTGCGCGGATCTCATTAAGCCGCTCTGGGCATTTGAATTTCAGATCATTTTTGCTGGATCTGGCCCGGGGTCCGCACGGTGTGGAAACGATGGCGCAGGCCTTGGATCACCTCCTTCTTATGCTGGTTTGGATGGCAGTGTGTGCCATCGTAATCCTCTCTGTCCATCAGCCGGATCAGGAAATTCAGCTCTTCAGAGCTAAATGATGAGGATCCCCTGGATGCCATTTTCGAATATTCGCTCTGCCTCTGAGGAGTGCACGCCGTGGCCTCTCGTCGTGCATGCCTGCGTATTACATAACCGCGTAGACAATAGTACGATGAGGATTCGTACGCTATTTGTACGCTCATGCGTACGTCTTCTAAGAAGTTGCGTACATTTTTAAAATGAACGTTCGTTATTAGTGCGCGAATGTTCGCTAATAGCACATAATAACTTATATTTTGTACGCAAATACAACAAATCTATTCATCGAATATACGAATCTTAGGAAAAGTTCGGCGAATGTTCGGCAAATAATTTTTTGAATGATTCGCTCATCTCTATATAGAATGAATATAAACATTATCATATTTTATTGCAACCAAAGTAATTCAACCAAATATAAAATAATAAAAAACATGTAAATATACTTTGATTAAAATTAAAGAACAGATTTAATATTCACTCGTGTGATGGGTCATTTGCAATGGATTAGGGTTTGAATAAGGCCCTTTGTTATTATCATATATCTACTTACAGTATTGACTGGTATTTCTTTTTAGTTTGAATCACATCAGGTGAAAACTTGAGAGAGGGGCAATTAATTTTCAATATCTTTTTTTTTACTTATAGAATAAAACATCTCTAAATGGAACTGTGAGTCAAGGCATGAGCCGAGTAATACATTACCCAAGTGCAATTTCTCAAGTCTTATGATACCGCAGCCATCTCTTCTCTTGGCAGCAGCTTTGTGCTTTTACCCTTTTATGCCCATTTCAATACCTTTGTTCTTGCTGCTAGGAAATTCAGAATAGCTTCTGCAATTCCTCTGGCTCTCTGTACCGTAATTTAAAAGAAGATAAGGAAAGTAGAGAAGAATACCCTTAAAAGACTGAGCAGATGTAGTACTCTCTGCTGTAATATAAACCTTAACACTAATGGAGTTAAGGCAGTGAGATGTACTCTTGAAAGTTGGAAAAAAAAAGGGAAAATGTAAAGGTCACATTTTCTGTTTCCTTTTTTGCCATTTTGTATTTCATGACATGATATTCCTAAAGGAAAACAAAGTATACTTATAAAACAAAGGGAATGCAGAAATTGCTATAGGTAGCGCCACAAAAGCCACATTTCTTTTAATGGCAAAATCCCCCCCCAAAAAAAAATCATGTTCTTCGCTGCAAAACAGACAATAATAGGACACATTCCATAATTGCGGCATGGCCGCATGGATACGGGCAGCGCACATGATGACATCCACATTTTTGCAACCCCATAGAAATGCATGGGTCCATGAAAAAAAATGCAGATCGGACGCAGACTGATTAAATGATGGTGTGAAATACGTATAGGGATCCAATGCAATTTTTGTAAGTTGTGCACTTACCCCTCCTCCTGCTCGGTCTCAAAGCGTTGTTCTCTCCGGAGGCGATTACCGCACCAGACTTAGTGTTCTCCCCTCCTCCTCCTGTTACTTCCCAGGTGGGTTTGTTTCTTTGCCACAGTGCTCAGCTCCCTCCTTCAATCTGTGGAATCAAACCGGAGCGGATTTGCTCTAAAACAAATACTTCCATGAAAGTGTTAGGTCTGGACCAAATCTATATTAGCATGCCAAAAAAAAGTATATAGTAGATTATATATGCTCAAAAAAGCGTCACCAATGAACGTGTCGTCACTGGCCTAGAGAAAGCAGAGAGAAGGCCTTGGTGCTGCTGCGAGCTCCACAGCCTTCTCAAATAGCTGATTGGCGAAGGTCCCAGGTGTCAGACCCCCACCGGTCAGATACTGATGACCTATTCAGAGGATAGGTCAACAGTGTTAAAGTCTCAGAAAACCCCTTTAAGGTTATTTGAAAAGGAGCTTCATTTTTCATTTTAGATTATAGCAAATAAAAAAATGGTTGCAAAGGTGGAAACTAATAAGCTGACTAATTGTAATAAAACTACTGTATTTGTTTGATCCACTAGATCCCATCACAGAAAACCCTATGTGTTTTCATCTTATTGATATTTCGTAGTCAGTTTTGGTTAGATCAATGAGCACACCAGTTTCGGACTGACCCACAGGGAAACAGGTGAATCCCCCCGTGGGCCCCTGAGCTAGGTAGGCCTCTAGTCCCCCACCTCCTGCACAAGTGACACATGGCACAGTAGACTGACCTATAAATCGGCTGCCTAAGATGCTATGCAGTACATTGCCTATGTCCACATAAAAGACCGGATAATGTGGGCAGGTGGCATATGCATGTGGGCCCCCAGAGTGAGCTTTATAGTGGGCCCCCAGAGGGAATTTTATTGGTGGGCCCTAGACACCCCAGTCCGACCCTGGAACACACGATATATTAAATAAAACAGATATCATGTATTAATTCTTCTCCACAGAAATGTCATCCTGTCCAAAATTTAATCCATGAAATGTATTGAATATTTTAAAAGGTTCATTACCAAAGTAGTGAACTTTCCTGTACTGAATTATTGATCCACACAAGTTTTCTTTGTTACGTTTTTCATGCACCATTTAATACAGTTCTTAAATGATGAAGGTGATGATGCATTTTCTATAGACTATATAAAGGAGAATGGAAGCATGCCTTTCTTGCACATAGACAAGCATTCCCAATAGTATATCTGATGCTATCAAGCAAATACAAAACATCATCCAGCACATTCTGTCGACATGTTTAGCTAAATGGAACTGAAACAGTCACAGATGACAATTTCATAAATACATTAATTAGAAGTGTCTCCAAATAGCATGCAATTTTAAATTATTAACATAAAATACTGCATTATAAATGACTGCAAATTGCATTCTGGGTGCACTACATGCTTAATTTATTATGTCGTAGGAAAATTTGTAAATTACTTCCCTGTTTTATTTTTAATGGGTAGTTTATATGTATATTGTTTCATTAAGCCAAGCTTAATTCACATTTTATATCTTATGTGGCTCACAATAGATAGGACTTTTTTTTTAGGCTAAAATGTATTTTTATTCAACTTTTCAAATATAATTTACAATTGTTGGACTCTATATAATGAAATACGATCAGAAAGGGAAAAGATACCGGTACTTTGGGAGACATTTATCATACACTACTAAAAAGTCACAGACTTTGGTGCATACTGCTGTTGCACACAATTTTGGAACTTTATTGGGGTTTTATTCACCGGCATGCCATATTAAGCAGTAAGTGGCTGGAGTAGGCGGTCCATCACATGTATTATAATTAGAGATGAGCAAAGTATTGGAAAATTCGATCGCCTGCTTCAACGAATTTTACAAAAAAATGTGCTTCATGACAAATTACTTTGTCACAAAGCATATTCCTATGTAAATAGTGGGTGCAGTGACAGGGAACGGCGATTGCACCACTCCCCGTCATTGTACCGCTCAGATGCCGCGTTCATAGCTGATCGCGGCATCTGACATGAATATTAAAGTGTAAAATAAAAATAAATAAAATCATACTTACCTCATCCTTTTGATCATGAAGAGTTGGCTGCCGCCATCTTGATCCAGCACAAAATCTCATTTGTCACCACGCACGGGATTTCACACGGGATCTTCAATCAAGATGGCCCTCAAACGAAATAAATAAATAAAATCATACTTACCTTTTGATCATGAGCATCCAGTGCAAAATCTCATTTGTCACCACGCACAGGATTTCGTGTGGGATCTTTTAGTTTTTACCGCCATTTCAAAGAAATCAATTTGTAAAAGAATGAAGTAGTAAAAGAGTAAAGAATATGTAGAATTTTCAAACCATT
The DNA here is from genome assembly GCA_900303285.1 of Rhinella marina. NCBI lineage: Eukaryota > Metazoa > Chordata > Amphibia > Anura > Bufonidae > Rhinella > Rhinella marina. The sequence goes on from ONZH01015199.1 coordinate 7,531, forward strand.
CAAGAAAGTGAACCATCTTACCACCACCACCTATTTCACAAAGGAATACAGCAGGACTAGCTATCCATCTGTAGACAGTGTTTCAGGGTGCTTGCCCCTCATAAGAGTAGGATTCTGGATATCTCAGTGCGATGACTTGGAAGCAGCTTAGGCAGGGTGCTACATCTCCAAGAGACCAGTTCTGTATGGAGACTAGAAGTACTCCATGGTATGGAGACTTATTGGCAATTCTTCATGGGAAACCATTCCCAGAAGGTGGAGCTGGTTATATTTGTTTCCCGTGGAGAACTGCCAATAAGTCTCCATACAATGGAGTGCTTTCAGTAAGTCTCCATACAAGACTGGTCTCTTTAAGGAGATTCAGCATCCTGTCTAAGCTGCTTCCAAGGCATCACACTGAGCCAGAAAGAATCCTGCTCCATACTGCTCGGAGGCAGGCACTCTGAAATAGCTGTCTACAAATGGATATTTGGTCTGGCTATATTCCCTTGTCACCCTTGTCAAATCCCAAGGCTTGTTGGAAAGTTGGATCTTCACTCATAGGGAGCCACTTCCGAGATGGTGAGATGGTTCTCTCTCTTGGAAGATACTTCTTTGCATATTTGTGTCCACTGGAGCACTGCCAATGACTTTCCATACCATGGTGTACTTCCAGTCTCCATACATGATTGACCTCTTATAGGAGATTAAGCACCCTGCCATCTGCAAACCATTCTTGTGTAGTGTCAAAGGATACAGAAAAGCAAATTTGCAAAGATTTGTAATTTAAAAACATTTTACCATTTTATGTATACAGCTCACATGACAACCTATGTGTCTCCATGTTTATGAATAGCGATGAGCGAAGCAAACTCTGGATCTTACATCCAAAGTCGCTTAGTTCAAAACTTCGGAATAATACTGTATGGAGATCCATCTCCATACAGTTTTAGAATGTATGGGCTCCGATGAGCAGAAGTTAGTTATTCGCAAAGTTGCACGTGACTTCGTTCAATAACTTCTGCAGTTGATTTTTTAATTGGAAAGCCACTTTAAAACTTGAAACTGAACACTGCTTCAGTTCTGACTGGTACCTTGGAACCGAAGCCGAGTTCGGTTTCAAATTTTAAAGTCACACACAACTTCACAAATAACTAACTTCGGTTCATTGAAGCCCATACATTTTAATACTGTAAGGAGATGGATCTCCATACAGTATTAATCCGAAGTTTTAAATGAAGCAACTTTAGAGTCAAGAGAGAAAAAATATGAGTCCTTGGAGACCTTAGAGTGTCATACACAAATTTTCAGGCTAATTGATGGACTTTGGTTTTGGGTAGAATCAATTCACACTAGAATCGAATTGGTCGACCAATATGGCCGAATCAAACCCACATAGAATTTTCAGCAAATCGCTCATCTCCATTTCAGGGACATTTCCATCTACTTTACATCTGAGGATTTGATACATTTCCAGGCTTCCATCCCTGCCTTCCTTATTACTGGGAAATAAAATTTTGGAAAATGAAATAATTGACCTAATTGGTTGCCATGAGCATCAGTACTACCATCCTGTCTCCACTCTTTTTTACATACACTACTGAGCATTCTAATAAGAACCTTCCTCTAAAGAGGGACATATTCATTACAAAATATATATTTTTTGCTTTAACCAAATAATTATACGTTAATTTAAAATGGGTATCATCTTCCTTTAGCATGAAGATCTTTAATAGAGATGAGCGAATCATTCAAAAAATTATTCGCCGAACATTCGCCAAACTTTTCCTAAGATTCGTATATTCGACGAATAGATTCGTTGTATTTGCCTACAAAATATACGTTATTATGTGCTATTAGCGAACATTCGCGCACTAATAATGAACATTCATTTTAAAAATGTACGCAACTTCTTAGAAGATGTACGCATGAGCGTAAAAATAGCGTACGAATCCTCATCGTACTATTGTCTACGCGGTTATGTAATACGCAGGCACGCACGACGAGAGGCCGCGGCGTGCACTCCTCAGAGGCAGAGCGAATATTCGAAAATGGCATCCAGGGGATCCTCATCATTTAGCTCTGAAGAGCTGAAATTCCTGATCCGGCTGATGGACAGAGAGGATTACGATGGCACACACCGCCATCCAAACCAGCATAAGAAGGAGGTGATCCAGAAGGTGATCCAAGGCCTGCGCCATCATTTCCACACTGTGCGGATCCAGCGGAAATGGTCTGATCTGAAATTCAAATGCCCAGAGCGGCTTAATGAGATCCGCGCAGAGATACGGCAGGGTGAGTAACAAAATATTTGATAAGTAAAAACATGTAAAAAAATTAGTGTACTGTATTGTATATATACCAGCTGCCAATAATGTCACTGCCAATAATGAAAAAAGTATAGAAGGACAAAGTGGTCGTGCGTAGTGCTCTGCAGTAATTTTGTTTCATGCTAGGCAACGCCTCTAACTTTCGACCCAAACAACTTAAGTGAAGGTATTCTAGTCATTATTGTTAATGGTGCTGGCCATTCTCCCGTTTGTGTCAGGCAAATGCACTAGTTCGAAAGAAAGTACCCTTATATGCCCCTTCATAGTTAGCACTTCCTCCTCCTACACACAGACTCAAAGACGTGCCCATGCTGCAGCTACTGTCAGTGGGCGATATCCAAAGTATTCCTACCGCTCCGTGTTAACGATATAAAGAAAGTTATTGCGACGATAACGTTATCTATTGCCATAAATACCTTTTTAGAAGAAAAAAATATGATATGGCCCCCCTCTCACATCCATAATATCTTAATAGTAGTATGCGTTAGTATTAAAAAGAGTCATCATCTAACAATTGTGTACATTTTTATGTTGCAGAACACCGTCAACGACGGCGTCACCACTGTCGAGGCAGGGCGGCCCCTGAAGTACCTGCAGCCTCTAGTAAGTGTAAAACATATTTAATTTATTTTTTATCCAAGCTACGTGGGAGTGCAGCTGCAATAAGAGCACTAGTGTTTAGGAACGGGATCCTCCAGCCCCAAACTATTCCCATGTACTGTAGCTACAACTGTTCATTAGAGTTGAATGTAAGGCTACTTCTACACTAGCGGCAGCCCGGATCCAGCGGGTGAAGGGTCCCTCCGGATCCGTGCTGCCGCAGGTACACGTGTGGGGCCAGAACCGCGCTCCAGCCCAAATTCATTGTAATGGGGGTGGACCGCAGATCCGGCCGCAGCACGTTAACCCCTTCCGAGAGGCAGCCGGAGCGAAAATACAACATGTAACTGTTGTATTTTCGCTCCGGCTGCGTCTCAGCAGGGGTTAACGTGCTGCAGCCAGATTCACAGCCCGCCCCCATTACAGTGAATTTGGGCCGGAGCGCGGTTCCGGACCCACACGTGTACCTGCGGCAGCGCGGATCCGGAGGGACCCTTCACCACCAGCATCAGCAAGAGGAGTATGAAATTCCGATGTAAGCCTTTTTTCATTTTTATAAAGGTATTTTTTTTCAACACTGCCCGGTGACAGATTTGTCCTTTTGGGTGTTACCACCCCCCCCCAGCGGCACTAAAAACCCTCTCTGACATGACACTTGAGGGCAGGGAAGCTGGGCAGGAAAGAAGCCCTAGTGCATAGTGGGACAGTTCCGGCCACTGTTGTAATCTGCCTGCCCAGAAGTCCAGGGGATCTGAGAAGAGGCTTTGTGAGCCAGACTGCAGGTACGCCTGAACCTGCTCATTGAGGCGGGTGATCTGGGCCTGCTCACTTGGCTGTAGCTGTTGGGAGCCTGCAGAGAAAAATTCCTGCATCATACTAATTAGGCTTAACTGGCTTCTGCTGGTTGTGGCAGAAGGTGGATTACTCAGCCGGACCTCCTTCTCAGACATGCTGGCAGCAGGCTGGGGCTGGCTGAAAGCTCTGGCCAGGTTACTACATAGCTTCTCCCGCAATGATACTAATTTCTCTTCCTTTTCCTGGGAAGGAAAACAAACCCCCATGTTGGATTGATACCGCGGGTCCAGAAGCATCACCAGCCAGTATTCGTCAGTCTGCCTTAGGTTTAGGATACGCCTGTCAGTGCGTAAGCATGTGAGCATAAAACTCACCATCCTGCCCAGCGTGCTTGAAAGGCCACTTCTTTCCATCTCAGCCTCTCTCTGAGAAACTGCTGTGTCCCTGAAAGTCTCATCATCCTCATCCTCCACCTGTGTTTCCTCCTCCTGGTCATCATCACCCTCATTAAAATCCTCCTCCTCTTCCCCCTCCTCTAACTGAAGCTCCTCATCCTCCTCCTGCTCCGCAGGGGAACTTTGGCGTTGGGGCTCCCCTACAGTGACAGCATGGCGGGTAGACAAATGGCCAGGATTTCCTTCCCCCATTGCTCCCTGCTGCATGGGCTTGAGTGTCTTTTCCAGCACAAATATTATTGAAATTATGTCGTCACACCGCAGCTGTCCCGGCTGACCAATTTGGTGGCTTCTTCTAAGGGCCTTAGAACAGTGCAGGCATCTCAGACCAGCCTCCACTGCCGGAAATCAAAGCCGCACCTGCTCCCTATGCTGGAAGATTCTGGCTGCTGCTGGACAAAATCGTCCACTGCTCTACACTGCTCTAGGAGTCGCTGCAACATATGAATAGTGGAATTCCAACGGGTCGCCGCGTCACCTATTAAGCGGTGTGGCGGAAGACCGTTTTGAAGCTGCAGTTCCACCAGAGCGTGGCGAGATACATATGAATGGCTGAAATGAGTGCAAAGCTTCCGCGACTTTGCCAGCACTGTGCGCAGGCCAGTGAATGTTTTTAGAAATCTTTGCACCACTAGATTTAGGACATGTGCCATACAGGGAGCATGCGAGAATTGACCCAGGTTCAGCGCTGCAACAATATTTGTCCCATTGTCACTCACTACCTTGCCCACTTCCAGCTGTCGTGGTCTGCCAGCTGTGTGGCTGCTACTGCCAAGACAAACTAAGTCTAACACTGCATGGCAGCGTTTCACCTGGCACATGTGATATGAAGGAGCGGGGGTACCTCGCTGCCCTGACGCTCCAGCAGGCGGACTGCCCGTGGAGGTGGAAGTGGATAGTTGTTGGGTGGTCTTCTGCAATTCTGGCTGGAAAGCACGTGGAGGTGCCAACAGCAATTGACCCGGTTGCTGGGGGGGTTCCTGCCTCGCTGCCACTAAATACATTCAGCCAGTGGGCAGTAAAGGACATGTACTGCCCCTGGCTGTAAGCACTGCTCCAGGTGTCCACCGTGATGTGCACCGTGCTGCAGAGAGACAGCTTCAGGGAGCGTCTAATATTGTCAGCCACGTGGGAGTAAAGGGCGGGGATAGCTTTGTTGGAGAAGTATTGCTGGCTAGGGACCTGCCAGCATGGCTGAGCGCAAGCCATTAGCTCCCTAAAAGCTGGGCAGTAGAGATGAGCGAGCACTAAAATGCTCGGGTGCTCGTTATTCGAGTCAAACTTTTCCCGATGCTTGGGTGCTCGTTTCGAGTAACGAACCCCATTGAAGTCAATGGGAGACTCGAGCATTTTTTGCAGGGGACCAAGGCTCTGCCTAGGGAAGGCTGGGTGAAAACCTGGAAACCTCGGAAAATGATGGAAACACCACGGAAATGGACAGGAAACAGCAGGGGCAGCATGCATGGATGCCTCTGAGGCTGCCTAATCCCACCATTACCCCAAATTCTCAGGCAACAGCCTGGTGGTTACCCTCATGGCAATTGTGCTCACCCAGACCAAGAAAGGCGAGGCAAATACCCATCACATGTTAGGGAAGCACCCAACTAGGTGCAACGAAGGTCCATCACCGCCTGCAGGTGACACCACTGCTCATGCTGGCACTGCAGCTGAAATCAAGTTTAGTATCTGTTCTTATCAGCTGCTTCCCAAGCATCTAAAAAATAAATCAGTACAATATCTAATACGTCCCCCTACCCGGGTAAATTGTTTGGAGAGAGGGCCTGTAGGTGGGGGGGGAAGGAGGTTTCGCTGGAAGAGCCAGAGGAGTGCCCCCTGGGCTAGCGTGTGTGGTGATGACAACAGCCAGAATGGATTTGGAGAAACTGTTGCATCAACCGGTATGGTATCAGTTCTTCTCAGTTTAATACCGTATACGTCCCCTATCTTGGGACCTTATATTTTATGGATTTTTCGACCACGGAAACCGGAAAAAGAGCTTGCTCTGGCCAGGGGAGTGTCTTTCCTACTGCAGCTAAGGGGACGTGTCCATGCGCTGCCTATCACAGGTCAGGAGGGAATTAAAAGAAGAAACAAAAAAAACATCAGTACAATATCTAATACGTCCCCTATCCGGGTAAATTGTTTGTAGAGAGGGCCTGTAGGTGTGGGGCAGGCTGGGGGGAAGGAGGTTTCGCTGGAAGAGCCAGAGGAGTGCCCCCTGGGCTAGCGTGTGTGGTGGTGACAACAGCCGGGTGTAGTTAGAATGACGACACAGGACGCCAACTTAAAAATTTTGCATCAACCGGTACAGTCGTAAATTATGAGATTGATCAAGTATGGTATGTCTTCTATGTATACTACTCAGTTTAATACCGTATATGGCAGCTATCCGGAAAAATAGTTTGTAGAGAGAGAGAGAAAGATAGGACAAAGAAGTAAATTGTTTGGAGAGAGGGCCTGTAGGTGGGGTGGCAGGATGGGGGGAAGGAGGTTTCGCTGGAAGAGCCAGAGGAGTGCCCACTGGGCTAGCGTGTGTGGTGGTGACAACAGCCGGGTGTAGTTAGAATGACGACGTAGGACGCCAACTTAAAAATTTTGCATCAACCGCTACAGTCGTAAATTATGAGATTGATCAAGTGTGGTATGTCTTCTATGTATACTACTCAGTTTAATACCGTATATGGCAGCTATCCGGAAAAATAGTTTGTAGAGAGAGAGAGAAAGATAGGACAAAGAAGTAAATTGTTTGGAGAGAGGGCCTGTAGGTGGGGTGGCAGGCTGGGGGGAAGGAGGTTTCGCTGGAAGAGCCAGAGGAGTGCCCCCTGGGCTAGCATGTGTGGTGGTGACAACAGCCGGAATGCATTTGAAAAAACTCTAGCATCAGCCGGTGCGGTATCGATTCTTCTCAGTTTAATACCGTATACGTCCCCTATCTTGGGACCTTATATTTTATGGATTTTTCGACCACGGAAAATGGAAAAAGAGCTTGCTCTGGCCAGGGGAGTGTCTTTCCTACTGCAGCTAAGGGGACGTGTCCATGCGCTGCCTATCACAGGTCAGGAGGCAATTAAAAGAAGAAACAAAAAAACATCAGTACAATATCTAATAAGTCCCCTATCCGGGTAAATTGTTTGTAGAGAGGGCCTGTAGGTGGGGGGCAGGCTGGGGGGAAGGAGGTTTCGCTGGAAGAGCCAGAGGAGTGCCCCCTGGGCTAGCGTGTGTAGTGGTGATAACAGCCGGATGTAGTTAGAATGACGACGCAGGACCCCAACTTAAAAATTTAGCATCCACCGGTACAGTTGTCAATTATGAGCTACATCAAGTGTGGCATGACTTTTAAATGGATATTGCATGTGGTCACGTACTCCCTGGAACCCCATAGTCACCCCTTCCCTGATGTGCTACCCCAGAACATTCTCTGCCCTAATTCGCAAGACCTTTTGCTGTTTCCGTGTGCTGACAGTGGGGATTTACCAGTGTTGTCTGAGGAGGTGATGGACAATGGCGAGACACAGGTGTCGGGGGGTGAGGTAGTTGTATGGGAAGCAAGTTATAGTGGGGACTCCTTGGGGGGACTTTCTCATGATGGGACAGATTCAACTTGGGTGGATCAGGCACAGGAACAGA